>PVIW01000570.1:0-23035 GCA_004026585.1 Noctilio leporinus | reverse complement strand
ACTAGTCATCAGAGAGATGCAAATTAAAACCACAATAAGATACCACCTCACACCTGTCAGAATGGCAATCATCAACAAATCAACAGACAGCAAGTGTTGGCGAGGATGCGGGGCAAAGGGAACCCTCATACACTGTTGGTGGGAATGTAGGCTGGTGCAGCCACTGTGGAAAACAGTATGGGGTTTCCTTCAAAAACTAAAAATGGAACTGCCTTTGGATCCAGCAATTCCACTACTTGGACTATACCCAAAGAATCCTGAAACACCAATTCATAAGAACCTATGCACACCTATGTTCATAGCAGCACTATTTACAATAGCCAAGTGCTGGAAACAGCCTAAGTGCCCATCAGTGGATGATTGGATCAAAAAACTTTGGTACATTTACACAATGGAATTCTATATAGCAGGAAGAAAGAAGGAACTTGTACCCTTTGCAACAACATGGATGGAACTGGAGAGTATTATGCTTAGTGAAATAAGCCAGTCAATGAAGGACAAATATCATATGATCTCACCCATTACGGGACAATAATGAGCAAAACTAACAACAAGCAAAACAGAACCAAATATATGAATACAGTGAATAGGCCTTCAGTGGTCAGAGGGAAAGAGGTTGGGGGAAGGGGGAAGGCAGAGGCAAGAAAGGGGAGCAGCTTAGACAAGAACCTATTATAAAGGAACCATGGACATGGACAACAGGTGGGATTGACTTTGGGGGGAATGGGTGGGTGGGGAGGGAGACAGAGGGGAGCAAAAAGGGGATGGATGTAATACAACAACAATAAAATTAAAAAAAAAAGAAAGTGCAGTAAAAATAACAAAATGAAATGGAAAGTGATTCTCTAAGAAAATAGCATCCACGAAAGAGCAGGTATAGCCATATTTATACTCGACAAAATAGATTTCAAGATAACAAAGGTAATGAAACAAAAATGGGCATTTTATAATGATAAAGGTGATCTTGCATCAAGAAGATTTAGCACTTCTCAATCTATAGAAACCCAAATCAGAGAACACTAAAATATTTAAAGTGGCTATAGCAGAAGTGAAGGGAGAAACTGAACAGAAGCAGTCATAGTAGGGGACCTAAATACTCCAATGACAGTTCTAGATAGATCAGCCAAACAGAAAATCAATAAAGAAATATCAACCTTAAATGACAAATTAGATCAAATGGACATAATTGACATTTACAGAGCCTTTTATTCCAGAACATCAGATTATACATTCTTCTCTAGTGCACACAAAACATTTTCAAGGATAAACCACTAGCATCAACAAATTTAAGAAGAAATCATGCCAAACATATTCTCTGACCACAATGCTGTGAAATTAGCAATCAACTGCAAAAAAATGTATAAAACCTTACTAATAAATGGAGGTTAAACAACATACTACTAAAAAAATGACTGAGTCACAGAAGAAACTTAAAGATGAGATAAAAATTATATAAAGGCAAATGAGAATGACAATATGATATATCAAAATTTCTATGATGTTTCAAAAGCAGTAATAAAAGGGAAGTTTATATCATTACAGGCTGATCACAAGAAACAGGAAAAATCTCAAGGAACATTACATCTTAAAGAACTAGAAAAACAAAAACAAAAGCAGACAAAGTCAGCAGAAGAAAGGAAATAATAAAACTTAGAACAGAATCGAATGAAATAAAGAACAAAAAGACTACACAAAAAATTAATGGAACAAACAGCCTGTTCTTTGAAAAGATTAATAAAATTGATGGACCCCTGGCTAGACTCTCTAAGGAAAATAGAGAAAACTCAAATAAAATCAGAAATGAAAGAGAAGTTATTACCACAAACATCACAGAAATACAAAGAATCATACTAGAATACTATGAAAGAATATGTGCCACCAAACTCAATAACCTGGAAGAAATGGATAAGTTCCTAGAAATATGTATATAACCTTCCTAGACTGAATCATGAAATGCTGGAAAATCTAAATAGACCAATCAACAGTGAAGAAATTGAACCATCAGAAACCTCCCATGAAAGTCTGGGACAAGATGGCTTCACTAGTAAATTCTACCAAACATTCAAAAATTTGATATCTATCCTTCTCAAACTATTTAAAAAAATTAAAGAAGAGGCAGTACTCTCTAACACAATCTATGAGACTAACATAACCCTGATACTATAATCAGGCAAGAATAACACACAAGAAAGAAAACTATAGGAAATTATTTCTGATGAATACAGACTCAAAAGTCTTAAACAAAATGCTAGCAAATCAAATACAACAATATGTTTAAAAAGTAATGCATCACAATTAAGTGGGGTTTATTTCTGGAGCAAATCTACCAATGTAACATATCACATTAACAACAACAAAAAAGAATAAAAATCACACAATTTATCAATTGATACAGAAAAAGCATTTGATAATATATAACATTCATTTATGATTAAAACACTCAATATAATGGGTATAGAAAGAAACCACCTCAACATAATAAAGGCCATGTATGGCAAGTTCTCAGCTAATCTCATACTGAATGGTGAAAAACTGAAAGCTTTTCCTCTAAGATAAGTAATAAGATAAAGATGCCCACTTTCAACACTCTTATTCATTATAGTACTAGAAGTGCTAGCCAGAGCAATCAGGTAAGAGAAAGAAATAAAAGTTATCCAAATTGTGAATGAAAAAGTAAAAGTGTCACTTTTTGCACATGACATGATTCTTTATATAGAAAACACTAAAGACTATTAGAAATAATAAACAAATACAGTAAAGTTGTAGGATATAAAGTCAATGTACAAAACCCACTGCATTCATATATACTAATGATGAAATTTCAGAAAAAGAAATGAAAACAAAACAAAACAAAACAAAAAAACAAAATGATTCTCTTTGCAATTGCAGCCAAATTAATAAAATACCTAGGAATAAACTTAACAAAGGATGTGAAGGACCTATATGCTAAAAACTATAAAGCATCATTAAAAGAGATTGAAAAAGTGCAATAAATGGAATGATATTGTGTGTTCATGGATTGGAAAAATCAACATAGTTAAAATGTGCATATTACGCAAAGCAATATGCAGATTAAAACAGCATGGCATTGGCTCACAGTACAATGGAACAGAATTTAGAGCCCAGAAATAAACCCACATGCATAAGGGCAAATAATTTTCAACAAAGGTGCCAAAAACATACAATGGAGAAAATAAGGCCTCTTCAATATATGGAGCTGGGAAAATTGGAAAGCCACATGTAGAAGAATGACTACATGGACTACTCATGTAAAAAATTAATTAAGAATAGAAGATTGGCTGTGAATTGTATCTTTTAGACAGAGGTGTTCCCAACACTTCCTGTGATGGCACTCTGCAGTCTGCTTGTTTGTTGCTAATAAATCCAGTTTGTTTTTATGTTCTAAACATTATTATTCTTATTTTGAATTCTATAGGGCTTGCATAATATTAGGATACTCACATATTAGAAAGGACAATTTTTGTTTTAGTTCATTCAAGTTTGACTTATTTTTATTTTATTTATTTATTTATTTTTATTTTATTGTTGTTGTATTACATCCATCCTCTTTTCACTCCCCTCTGTCCCCTTCCCCACCCACCCACTCCCCCACAAAGTCAATCCCACTTGTTGTCTATGTTCATGTTTTTTCCATACTAGTTCCTTAGGGCAAGGAAGGGGAGCACTTTAGTCAAGAAAGGACAATTTTTGAGGGGAGGGAGGAGAGGGGAAGGAAGAGAGAAGGGTAGGGTTTAGTCGAGAAGCTAATGTGAAAGACCCATGGACATGTACAACAAGGTGGGGATTAAGTATGGGAAAGATGGAGTGGGGACAGGGGAGAGCAATGCGGGGAATTGTAAAACAACAATAAATCAATAAAAAAGAAAGGAAAAAATTAATTTAAAATATATCAAACCTAACTACAAGATCTGAAACAATAAATTACATAGAAGGAAACTTAAGTACTAAATTTATAGAACTTGGGCTTAGAAAAGATTTTATGAATTTGACCCCAAAGGCAAAGGAAATACAGGCAAAAACAAATGAATGGGATTATATCAAACTAAAAAGCCAGAAACTGCCAACAAAAAAAACAAAAAGTAAACAACTGAATAGGAGATGATATTTGTAAGCAGAAGCTCTGACAAAGGCTTACTATCCAAAACATGTGAAGAACTCATATAACTCAACTCCAAACAAACAAAGAAGCAAACAATCTAACTAAAGGATGGGCAGTTGACCTGAACAGACACCTTTCCCAAAAGACATACAAATGGCCAACATATATATGAAAAGATGTTCAACTTTACTAATTATTATGGAACAGCAAATCAAAATTAGAATAAATACCATCTCACACCAATTAGAATAACTATTATCAACAAGATAGGAGACATTTATTATCAACAAATGTTGGAGAGATTGCAGAGAAAAGGGAACCCTTATTCAGTCCTAGGGGAACGTAAACCAGTACAGCCTAACAATGAAAAACAGCACAGAGATTCCTCAAAGTATTAAGAATAGAGCTACCATATGGGCAGCAATCCCTCTTCTGGGTACCTCCCTAAAAAACTTGAAAACATTTATTCTCAAAGATACATGCACCCTATTTCATTGCAGCATTATTTACGGTGATTAAGACATGCAAACAACCAAAGTGTATTTCAATAGATGATTGGATAAAGAAGCTGTGGTTATATATATATACATATATATACACTATGGAATACCACTCAGACATAGGAAAGATAAAATACTGCCATTTTCAACAACATGGATGAACCTTGAAGATATCATGCAAAGTGAAATGACTCAGTCAGAAAAAGCTAAGAACTATATGATTTCACTCATATGTGGCATAGAGAACTGAAACTCCTGGATACAGAAAGTGGATGGTGCTTATTAGAGGGATAGGAGTGGGGCCTAGTAAAGGGTAAAGAGAGCCAAATATATGGTGACAGAAGATGATTTGACTTTGAATGGTGGGCACACAATGAAATATACAAAGCATGTATCATAGAAATGTCCACTTGAAATCTATATAATCTTATTAACCAATGTCACTCCAATAGATTTAATTAAAATAAATAAATAGAAAATGAAAATAAAACATTTAATCATATATTGACTCTTATAGGTTGAAGTGACTCTACTTTTCCTTCATCTTCAGACTATAATTCAATTCCATTTTTATGACACTACTGAATAATTTCTCATTTTTTTCTTTGCTTTCTCTCTTTTTGTTGTTGTTTCTCAAAATCAGAAGGTGTTCAAATTGCCTCTTTACTTCTAAACCAGAAAAGGAAGTGATTTCATATGTGAGATAATGAAGTGAAAATGCAGTGCCCCATCACTGCAAAGATTTGTAACTGGAAAAAAATGTCTAAGAAAGAGTGATGGAAATGTCCTAATAAATTGCCCATGGTAGCCAACCCCTCTTGGGACCCTCGTCTCCATCATTTATGGTTTGAGAACAGATTACCCTTTTCTTACCCTGGTAGAGATCCAAAAGGGTGAATTTCATCTCCTATAAGTATGGCCCTGGAGTGGGGCCAGAAAATACGTAAGAAAATGTACTATTCACATTCACCTAGTTCATCTTCTGCTATGACCTAGCAGAAGTTTCCAGATTTTTAACAGTGCAGGCGGCATGGAGCTGTGCTCATACAGCCTGGATGTTGACTTTACTCCTCATATATGTATTAGCTTTATCATTTGCCATTTATGTGACTAGGGGCTAGTTACTTAATGACTCTATCATTTCACCTATAAATAGGAGTGATGATACTTGTGACTGGTGCAAATACTAATATACTGGCACCTGGAACAAACATTATTATTAAAAGTTAACAAGGCTAACAGTAGCTAAGTAAGATGATGAAAAATTTTGGAAGGTCAATGAAAACCTCTTTCACTACACTTCCATTTCCTTAGCTTCAGTTCATTTAGTGTTTTCTGGAATTTGGTTTATGGGACACTGGAAACTTAGCTTAGTTCAACAATGTTCATTTTATTCAGACATATCTGGCATTCCTTAAAATAGTTATACTTTTATTATTTTTCTGTATTAAATCCTCCTATTTGTGCTTAGAGAATACACAGAGTTAACAGAGCTGGCTTATTTTATATGTACTTATATGTACTTTATATGTGGTTTTCCTCTGTTACAATTTGGTCCTCCCCCATGGATGCCATGTCTGGGGTAACGAAGGACAGAGAATATTTGGGGAGTAGCCCAGTTGAAGTCTGGGAAATATTTCAGTTCCATAGATGACAGTGCTTTGCTCCAGGATTCCCGGGTCATCTTTTATTTATTTATTTATTTATTTATTTATTTATTTAACCTGGTCATCTTTTGTAGTTTAACATGTAGTTTAACATGTGGCCCAGAATTTTGTTTCTGGGAGATAATCCTTTCATTGAGTTAAACAGCCAGGCACTCCTCCCTCGCACATGAGAAAGAAGTTGGTGTGTTTTAAAAGGGATATCCTTTTGTATTGTATTATCTTTTTTTAACTGAATTTTGATACAAAAATTCTCTGTGTTCTAAGCTTTGCCCTGGGAAATCTTTTTAAAAACTTTGCAACAAAAGACTCATCTTTTAGTTAAAATTTAATTTTTAATCACCAACGTCTCTGCAGTTATTCAAGTGTTGATAATGATTACATGGGTTAAACAGGACGAGATCAGATCCAATGTGAAAAGACACATAGGTAATCTGGTGGCTTCTGCTTTTTGACTAAATTCTTTACATAAGCTTGTTTTAACTGCTTTATTATTTTCTGTTAAAAATGAAATTAGTTAATTCCTAAAATAGAGGATTCTTTATAGTAACAGTTATGAAAATTGATTTGCTTCAATTCAGTTCAATAAATATTTATTGGACACCTATGATAAGCTAGAAAGTGCCAGGATCTTAAAAATGAATTATGTCCTTGACCTTATGGAGCTTATGATGTGATGTAGAGGAAAGACAGTAAGCAAGTCAGTTACCTGTATGGTGAAGAGTGGACAGTGGCTGTGGGAGGGAAGACATGAGAATCAACTCAGTATAGAGCAGAGGTTCTTAAACTTTCATGTACATATGAATCTCTTGGGAGTTTGTTAAAATTCATTTTTCTGGGTCCTGATCCTGATACAGGTGGTCCATAGGTCATACTCCCAGAACACTGTCAGGAAAGGTTCCCTTGAGAATTGAAGCTCAACCAAAATTGAACAGATGAGCAAGGGTTGCTTTTCTAACTGGTGGTTAGAGGAGGAGCTGTCTAGGCAGATAAGACCAGAAAGAACTATATTAGAGATGGGACAAAAGGGCCACAGAATGATTGGGTCTCCAAATCCAGTGGGTCCTGGGACAGTGTCCTAGTTTCATAGTTTCTAGGTGTTAGTCTGAGGAAAATAATACCCCATTAGGGTTGCATTCTCAGGTGAGCATTTTGAAAACCAGGCCCAGTTTTCCTACTTTCTAATACAAACAAACAAACAAAGAGGGAAAAAGGAAAGGAAAATACGCACCCTAGGTCTAATTTCACCTTCAGACTATTCCCACCACTGGAGACAGAGTGGTTGGAAAATGCCTTCCTAAGTAGAATTTGGTGGTATAATTAGAAAATTATCCCTTCCTAGAACAGTTTGTGAAATTCTGCCGTGAGGTGTCAACGGGTCTTTGTGGAGCTCTCTCCAGCAGAGATCAACTGACATGTAAAACAGCAGAGTTCCAAAAAAGCCACTGTAAAATCTCAAGTATGTGAAAGGAGTTTGGTGTGCTTGCCAGTATGGTTTTTCAAAAAAAATCTGCAGAGATCAAAGAGGGGCATAGGAAGTGGGCTCCCTCACCTCAGGTGGAAGGCTTTACCATCAGACTAATTTAGGTTGGTGACTTTCTGGCAAAGCGATTAAGCTGACAAGTGAACAAGAGAGCATCTGAGCTTTTGATGTGGGGCAAAGAGGAATGAGGAGCCAGTGGTAAAAGAGAAATGAAGAATTAGGGGCAGCCACTCCTGAGGTATGTTTCTGACCACAGACTGTCTTGAGGCCTCTGGCATCTTCTTTAGTTTCCAGTTCTAGGGTAGAATTTGCTCAGCGCTTCCTCAGATGCCTATGCACCACATATCGCCAGCAGCCAGGGCTTTGAGAAGAAGTTTGGGGATGGAGCCTGGGCCGCACTGCAGGGTTTCCCTTACTTTTTTTTTTTTTTTTTTCTTTTTCTTAAATGGAGGGAAAGTTAGGATAACCTGAGGGAAAAAGAAGTATGGAATGGGGGACCCAGGAATTTGTGTTACAAGATGAAGGGTGAGGTGGGATGTCGGAATTCCTGGGTGGGAGTGCAGCTCTGGAACCAGACCCATAGGTTCAAATCCTGACTGTACTACTTATTAGCTACGTGATTTGGAGAGACTGCCTAGCCTTTCTGCCTCAGTTTCTACATCTGCAAAACATGCAATAGTAGCTATCACACAGGGATGTTGGGAGGATTAAATGAATGCAATGTAATGCTCTTAGAGAAGTACCTACACATAGTAAATGCTTAGTATATGCTATCATTTTATTAGATATGTACATGAATGCAGACAAGCAGGCTTGTCTGCTTGTAATTGAATTATTTGTTTTTATTTATTTTATGTTTTTCTTACTTAATGGCATGTTCTTTCATCTTCTCTCCAGAATATTGCCCCAAGTGAGGCAGGGCCTGGGCCCAATCATGTAGATCCTCTGCCTTTCCTCCACCTTATCTAGGGCATCCAGACCAACATGAAGTATAAACAAGGGGCAGCCCAGGGGCCTTGCCTCGTCAGGGAGGGAGTTATGCACTTGCCTTCCCTGAGGAACATTGGGTTCTTGTAGGCTGACATAAGATGGATAATGTTCAGCTCAATGAGGTTTTGAAGCTCTTTGTTTTTACTACTAATATATAGAGAAAAGTGCTCTTTGGTTGGCTATGAACTTGAACTAACACCTGATGTCATCTCGAGTCTTGAAGCCAATTTCTCTGCTCTGACTGCTGCAGTGCAAGCCTTCGCTTCAGGACAGCATGGCTCTACCTCAGCATCAGCAAGCAGAGGGTTAATTCTCTGTGTGTGTGTGTGTGTGTGTGTGTGTATGTGTTTACAACTAATCATGTTCCCTTTTCCCATAGCCTGTTAGAAGGAGCCAGGCTCTATCTGTGTAGCCTGCTTCTGACAACCATACATGTCATGAGGTAAGTTCTGAGTATCCCTTTTCTCCATACTTCATTTTCTTTTTCTCCCTTGAGTTCCTCTTTGATTCATCTTCTTCTCTTATTTTTAGTCTATTTTATCTTTCTGCATTGCCTGCATCATTATAAATTGACCAAATTCTTTTGGGACAAGGGGAACGATAGCTTTTAAAAAACACATATTGTATAAACTAATCCAAGGCATTGATCATTTAATAAGATCGATGTGGATCCTGGCAGCTCCCTTACTTACATTTAGCCTGCTTCTCTGACACTGTATGAGAATGTTCCCTTTGCGGTGATTCCAAGAAAACCCCATATTATTCATGAACAGCAAAGGTTATGTACCTATTTTAAGTTGTCACTAAATCTACCATTGGAGAAGTGTAAAGGTCAAATCTAAATTAATTATTTGGAAATGACATAAAATATGCACATTAAAGTGACTTAATTGATGTAACTTGTGTAGAGAAGTCAGCTGACAAACTCCAGACTTACCAGTCCTAACCAGCCAAGGAGTCAGAATTGTTTATCACGGTTAAATATAAAGGACATTTAGTAAGAACACAAGGCCATCAGTCTGAAAATATATTTAGAGTTTTGGAATTCCAACTCGAGTTCTGTCCAAGTTTCAGCAGTTTTTCTCCATTATTCCCTGGGAGAATGACCATATCAGGTATTGGATGAGCACTTTCTGTGTCAGAAAATGGACTTCTAACTTTCCTTAGCTGGGTTCTAGGTAAGGAGTAAAAAGAAGAGGGAAAAAAATATTGTGGAAAAAAATTGGTTTTCATTGAGAAAATTTCCCTCGCTCTTTCTAATAAGGTTATGTTAAAAAAAAAACAGATGATTTGAAGTGGAGAGTAATATCCTTTCCAACCATCACGAGTTCACACTGTCATTACCTTTCCAGTACTGAGGAGGGCAAATGTAAACACAAACCTGTGAGGTTTCATGGGGTTGTGGAGAGGACAAGGCTATCTTGCCCTTCACTTTTCTGAATTGTATAGAGGCAGCACATTTCTCCTGATTTAACAGTAATACATTTACCTGTCACTCAGTTCCCTGTAGTTATGATTAAGGATCATACAATTCAGACTTTTTCCTAAAATGTTTAAGATGTTTAGGAAAACATAGAATAGAAAGACATGCAAAAATATAATGTGAGCTGAAAAAACATGGAAAATATAAACATTCTAATATGGGTATTGTTAGTTATTTATCATAATATTCATTCTATGCTGGGAAAATGTTAAAACTGAATAAATTGAGTAAGTGTGGTGATTGCTGGGGGGAAGGGGGTCTAGGGGACTAAATGGTGATGGAAAAAATAAAGATTAAATAAAAAACACTGAGTAAATTGAATAAATACTTAGCTATTCTTTACTTTGTTCATCATACCCTCAAAAGGATCATACCTTACAGTAGAAATGTATTCATCCTCCAATTGAATAAAGTCTCCTGCTTAAAAAAATAAGTGAGCTTCTGACTTCTTCCCACTTTTGAAACATAAACCATGTTTTTATGTGCAGACTGTTATGTAAGTCAAGTAATATGCCTTGTATTATAGCTTTCTCAACCACTACTCTGATAGATATCTCTCTTGGGACCTTTATAAAAATTCTGCTGTATGAGCTTTTCCCAGCATGCAAATAATTCAAATACAGCAAGAGGAAGAGAAATAAGCAAAATGAAGCAGTGTACAGTCCCTTCTTCTAGACTTTCATGCTGTCCTTAAGTTAAAGACAAGGCACTATGCAAATTCTAACAGAGAAGGAAGACAAGGAACCCACTATTTACTACTGGGAAGAGTTCCCAATGGTGTAAATCAGTAGTCAGCAACTCAGAACATAGGTTGCCTATAGAAACGATGGTAGTTGGGCTCTAGGCTAGTCCTCAGAGGCCCACTTAATTCATAACAGAGGCTCCAAAAATTTGTTAAATGAATAAATAAACTCTTACTGAAGAGTCAGTACATCAGAAGCACCTGGAAATGGGAAAGCAGATTTTGGAATCAAGTAACTTTCCCCTTAGCTTGTCTTGTGGGGGCCAGAAACAGAATAACATGTAGGCTAGAAAGACAGGCTATGGATAAAGTTGTCATTTCCTGGATATAGTTCTGTCTGTCAAATTTGAAACACAACACCCTCTACAGTCCTTGCGGAACAACTCTTTCACCTTTTATCTTCTTTTCCAAACTCCTGGACATCTAGCATCTTCTTGCTGTCCTAAGCTGCCTACTGTACTTTGCCTTGGCCTGTCACCCTGCTCACGGGATACATGCCTGACTCAGCCTTTCTTTTCTCAAATCAATTAAAACTCTTGCTCTGCCAGATTAGGGCTCTCCAGCCGGATGAGAGGAGGAAAGCCTTTTCATATTCCTAGAGGTATAGGTACAATATGTAATTTAGAGGGGTTTGGTGGAAGTGTAATTATATGAAGTGAAATAACCCAGGTTATTCAGAGACTGAAGAGCTTGCAGAGAGAATGGAGAAATTTGCCTGGCAGGAGGGAGCAAGCACTGAGTCAGAGCCAGTGCTACCAGGATTCCAAGACTGCTTGCAGAGCAGGAGCAGATGTTCTGCATAGTCAACATTGATATCAATCACTATCTTTGCATCCCCCACCCTTTTTTTTTTTAAAGATTTTATTTATTTATACAGATGGGGTAAGGGAGGGAGAAAGAGAGGGAGGAAACATCAATGTGTTGTTCCCTCTCATGCACCCCCAGCTGGGGACCTGGCCTGCAACCCACACATGTGCCCTGACTGGGAATCAAACCTGCGACCCTTTGGTTAGCAGGCTGGTGCTCAATTCACTGAACCACACCAGCCAGAGCATCACCCTTCTTTTTGAGATGATAGATGTCTTGTCCTTGACAAAATTGTAAGTTCCCTGAGTGTAGGAAAACCCTCTGTCTATGTCTCCTGCTTCTTTTGTATTTCCTAGAAAATGTTAAGGCACTAAGATTCCTGCTGAGCCAACATATGTTTTGGTTACCTTGTAGGATTCATTTAATTGACAATCTCTAAAAATTGAATGAGAAAAGCACCAAGCTTTAATTATAATTTTATTACATAATCATTTATGTATGTCACTGCATTTTTACCTAATTATGTAACAGTTTATGTATTATTTATGTAAAAAAAAGATGGCTCTTTACTAATATTATAAGTTCTAATTTTGAGAGTTCTAAAACTCTGGCACATCATAAAAGAAGCTAATTTAATTCTGTTTCTTTGTGTGCAAAGATGGTGTTGAAAAGGCTTGATGATAACTTTCATTTCAAACTTTTGGCAACCAGGTGCTTTTTAAAAAAAAAATTGGAGTTATATATATTATCACAATACCTTTGTACAGTGCCAGATGCATACTAGACTTATGGTGATCACATCATAAGCTACATAAATGTTGAATCACCATGTTGTGCACCAAAGGTTAATATAATAGTTTATGTCAATTATACTTTAATAAAAAAAGAATTGTAGAGGAATATCAACATGATTACAATGCAGATTTTGTGACTTTCTTGACAAGTTTTAAATAATTGGAGAAACTTGAGTTGGCTGGGAATGAGGGTTCAGAATCACTGACATGTGGTATCAAGAGAGCAGTCACTGAAAGGGAAGCTCAGTCCTTTTCGTGATCCCCTTAATTTTGCACTGTGCAGGAAAAGAAATGTGCTAGGCGCCCTTCCAGCATTGTAGTTGACAGGTACCTACTACAAAGTTATTATTAGGTTCTTCTAATAACTCTTATAGTCCTAACTTGTAATAGACTTAAAAAAGTGACAAAGCCAGGTATTTCTGACTCATTGTCTACAAAGTGCACGGCAGTCCATGAAATAATGGGAGTGAAGTAAAAAAAAAAAAAAAAAAAAAAAAAAATTTTTTTCCCCACAATTAAGAGTAGTAGTCTCCATCTGATGATATTTGCATACATTTTCCTTGCCGCAGCCTTTGACATCTTTTTTAAGGTGGTAGAGTATAAAAGTTAAAAGTATGACCTCTGGAGCAAGGTTTCCTGAACTCTTATTCTGGTTCTGATGATATTTATCATCTGTGTGAATTCTATATCTCAGTTTTGCCATGTTCAAAATGGGAAAGAGTAAAAATCTCCTAACTCATGATTCTTAAGTGAGTTAATGCCAACATCTGTCCTTGCCTCTTAAAAGTCTGATGTAAAAAGAGCAGCTGTGGCAATTCTTTTAAGCTATGAGTCAGACTCTATCACTCTTGTACTCAACACTTCTACTGAGTCCCCATCTCCGTTAGCATGAAAGCCAAGGTCTTGGATCTGCATGGACCTGTCTGACTTTAGCTTCTCCCATTCTTCTCTTTGCTTATCAAGCTTTAGTCCCACTGGCTTCCTTGATGTCCTTCAAACACACCAAGCATACTGTTCAGGAGATTTGCATCTGCTATTCCTTCCACTTAAGACACTCTTCTGTAGAAATCCTCATAGCTCATTTATTCATTTTCTTTAGGTCTTTGCTTAAATGTGACCTTTTACATTGAGGCCTTCTTTGACCATGTCTATAATGATGCAACTCCACCTGAAACATTTCTTGCCTTGCCTTGCTCCATAGTACTGTACATCATCTGACATTTATGCATCTATTTGTGTGCTTACTATCTGCCTCCCCACTAGTATATAAACTTCTTGAGGGTGAGAACTTATTTTTTTCACCACTTCACCACTGAATCCCCAGCATCTAGAACAGTGCCTTACACAGAGGAAGTAGTACCAAATGAACATTTGTTGACTGACTGACTAAATGGATGAACACACTTAGAACTGTACCTACCTGGCATACCTGATGCTACCTGTCATTGTTGTTGTCATCAACATCATCATCTTTATTATTACCTCACATGAATTGCAATCTTCTCTGGGCTGTCTCTGAAATATTAGTAACCAAAATGTTCTTGGTTTATCTGGAAACTTTTTATACTGATCTTTAATGCTGCTTAAGCACTAGTCATTCCTTAGCTATATTTACTAGAGGCAACTAAACTCTGCATGGATTTTGCCCATTATATATTATGGCATGCCAATGGTGTTTATAATATGGTTAAGGCTGTGAAGCAGATTAAGTTTTTTCCACCTCATCTTTCCTTTCTGTACTTTTCTCTCTTTTCTGAGCCTTACATCACTTAGATCAAGGCCTTGTGGCTTCCAAAATGAAGAGAAGTTGTCTTACAAACAAATTCAGAGTTAGTGCCTAAGGACTTACTATCATCCCATTTGAATGTATGAATTTTAAGAATGGACACAGGGGATAGAGCAATGTTTAATATGAAGCTCAGAGTCCCTAATGATGGCAGCTGTTGACATGTGGTAGGGCTGAAAAGGCAGACAGGGATGGTCTTTCTATTACACTTGAAATGACATTAACGGAAAGACTTGTTTGACCCATGCATAGTTATTGGCTTAGATCACCTCATTCTTTACTTACAGGCTCACTGCTTCTGAACAACGAAAGTATGAGAGGGCAGAGCATAGTAATGATGTTTTCCAATTAATTATTTCATTCTTTCTTGTAAAACTTGTGCAGTGGAAAGTGTGGACTTGTGAGTTAGAAGTCCTGGCCCTGCCTCTAATTAAAAATTACTTTACTGAAAATGGTCTCAGTCACATCTGCATGGGATATAATTGATAATGATCTTCTAGATCTAAAATTACTGATTTCTAGGGTTCCATAATTAGCTGGAAGTTGGTAGCTGATACTTCTCTATAAGGAGGGAAAGAGAGAGGACATAAGTTGTCATAAATGCCCTAGGTCACAGTGCCATGGCATTCAGAAGAAGGTAGAAAGGATCTGGCAATTCAAGAATAATCATTATGCTTCTACTTTCAAGAGAACAAAATCAGGAGGATAATGTATTTCACTTCTGCTTCCTCAATGTGTCTAATTTTATTTTGTGTGCCACAGAGGATGAGTTCGTAAAAGTTAAGGAAAATACAGATTCTTTCAGGTGTGCGTTGTATCCCATTGACAGTGAAACACTCTACTGCCCAAGGATATGCTCTTTTTCTGTGAAGAAAAAAAAAAAATCACCCATGGAGTCCTGGAATAAACTTTCTAAGGGAAAGTTTGTATGGTGTCCACCCCTATTATGTTTGGCTCTGGTCAGTACCATTATTTTTCTCCTTTTATGTTTTAAATGGGGTGAAATTTGCAAGCAGAAAGGAAAATGCAAGCACAAGATCTTCTAGTATATATGTGTTTTGCGAAAAGTAAATTGAAACCAAATGAGTTCAAGGCTGGTGTTTTGCTTAATACACTAAACTCAGAATGAGTGCTCAGTTTCCCAGCCTCCTCAGCCAGGCCTTGCCATGGTTTTAGATATTCTCCAGTGAGCTGTGTTCACTAGCCCTTATCAGAGGAAAAGAGACTTCTACTGTCCCTGAATATTCTTTGTTTTGCCTTTTTTTCATACAGCAAGTTTCTTCTGAACCTAGGAACCTGATGCAAAATCATAAATTTGTGGGGAGATGGGTAGAGAGGTCAACGCATGAGGAGCTACTAGAGCTTTCTAAATGTAAGTCAGACAATCCACATATCTGTAGACATGAACTTTCACCAGGTAAACACAACATGGTCCAGATGCCCAGCACACACACTGCCAGGGGTAGGTGAGTGTGTGTGTTAATGTGTGTGAGTGGGCACAACACATCTCAAAGAATGCCTCAGCAATGTGCCTTGGCAGTGAAAGTGTGTCTAAATCTGGGATTCTTAGATTTCATAATCAGCTGGTTGAAGAAAATTAGAAAACAGTCATATTTTCTCTCAAGGTAATCAAGGTGGAGAAAAGCAGCCAAACTGATTTGGCAGAATTAAGACTATCCCTCCTGTCTTTGGTGGGTTGGAAGTTAGGGCTGGTAAGCGGAGAAGATGAGGTCTGAGGACTAACTTCCTCCTTCAGTAGAAGGTGGTGAGAAACATGCTGCTCTTTCAAAAGTGTGGCCTCTCGCACCGTGTGGGTCAGACAGGGTGTGAGGCTGCACTTTGCAGTGCAGCATGGTGTGGCAGGCTGCCCATGGGCGGTCGGTCTCTCTGTCTGTGCCTGGTCTACTGCTGCTGGTACTAACTGTGGGTCATCAGGGACACTATTTTACTAATCCTGGCCTCCACTCTCACCTGTGAAAATTAGGACATTTGAGGTGATGGTCTCTAAGGGTCCCTGTGCTCTCCCACCTTGTTATCAGCACCCTGGTTCTCAAAGCAGCAGCACCTACGTCACTTGGGAATTTGTTAGAAATGTGGTCTCAGACCTCACCCCAGACTAAGTCAGACTCTGTCTTTTCATAACACCCCCCAGAGGGTTCATGTGCACCTTAAATATTTGAGAGGCATCACTCTAACATTCCTCTTATTCATCTATCTCATCAACAATGATGAATTTCAACACATATTATAAGCATGATTCTGTATTGATTATGACTAGATAGTTAAATCTACAGTTAAAAAGAATAAGAAAGCAAGCATGTGTATATATGTGTGTGTGAAAGAGGATGTGTAGAGAGAGAGAGAGATGCTTGGAATAGAGGTAGCCCTGTGCTCAGAGTGGAAATGTATTTGAGAAAGTAAAGTAAACCCTGGGAAAGAAATACTTTAAAAGGTCTGTGATTTGAAACGCTCAGATCATTTTTTAGTGCTATTATCTGCACAGTACTTTTAAATATATTATAATAGTGTTTTCCATAGTGGCTGCACAAGCCTGCATTCCCACCAGCAGTGCACCAGGGTTCCCTTTGCTCCACATCCTCGCCAACACTTGTTGTTTGTTGATTTGTTGATGGTTGCCATTCTGACAGGTGTGAGGTGGTATCCTATTGTGGTTTTAATTTGCATCTCTCTGATGGCTAGTGATGTTGAGCATTCTTTCATATGCCTTTGGGTCTTTCCTCAGTGAGTTGTCTGTTCAGGTCCTTTGCCCATTTTTTAATTGGGTTGTCTATCTCCCTGGTGTTGAATTGTATAAGTGCTTTATATATTTTGGAGATCAAACCCTTGTCTGAGGTATCATTGGCAAATATGTTTCCCACCCATTACTGGACAATAATGAACAAAACAAACAACAATCAAGACAGAACCAGATATATGAATACAGTGAATAGACCTTCAGTGGGCAGGGGAAAGGGGAACGGGGGAGTGGGGGAGGGAGGAGGAAGAGGCAAAGAAGGGGAACAGTTTAGTTAAGAACCTAGTATGGACAAACCATGGACATGGACAACAAGTGTGATTGACTTTGTGGGGGAGTGGGTGGGTGGGGAAGGGGACAGAGGGGAGTAAAAAGGGGATAGATGTAATACAACAATAAAATTAAATTATAAATAAATAAATATATTAGAATAGAACAACCTGTGAGTATTCCTTGAGTCCCAAATACAGTGCTAGGTTCCGCTGAGGACAAAAATATCACAGGATCCTATGAGGGAGAGTAGGAAGAGGCTGTGGTGATGGTTAATGAATTCTGGGTCCTCATGGCACATGAAAAGACTAAAGCATAGGGAGGGAGATCTGTGATTTCTGCTCTGTGTCACACAGGAAAGCTAGAGGCAGAGCTGAGACTAGAAATCAGGTCTTAAGGGACAGATTGGAAGTTTTGAAGACCAGTTTAGAGGCTGTTGCAATAGTTTGCGTAAATGTTAATGAGAGCTTGGTCAAGATTCTGGTGGTAAGAGTGGAGGTGAGGCTAATAAGAGGAATGGCTGAAATAGCATCTTTAGAGCTTGAAGTCTGTGGCTCTAGGGAAGTAGTGAAGGGGGGACAGGAGACAGACACATTCTGAGCCTATATGATGGAGAGCAGATGTGAAGAGAGGTGAGGAGAGAAAAGGTTTTTGTACTGGACATTTGTCACATGGAGAAATTCAGGAGCTAGCCTCTATTCTACCAGTAGAACTTACTTCTGAGTTTCACATCCTACCTCACTTGGGCAATGGTCCTTCTCCATTTCCTTCAAGTCTGACTCATCCTTGATGGTTTCCCCTCTTTGACGGAGCTTTCCTTGACAATGCAACCTCACTCTGCTCTTCTCCTGAATTGTTATCTGTACCAGGTACTTAATGATATACAGCTATAGATGATCAATTTGATTCATTATTAATGTGCTCATTCAACTAATGTTCTGTTCTAGGCACTGGCACAAACTGAGTCCCACATCCCATGGAGCATACACTCTAGTAGGAGAAACACATCATAAACAATATACATACAATAAAGAAACATACAAAGCAATTTCAGATAGTGACAATACCACACAAAAAATAAAAAAGTGATGTGATAGAGACTGGGGACTACTATTGTATTTGGTTTGAATGGGGTGCTTTAGCTTCCAAGTGTCTATGTTTTCTCTCTCTAAATAGACTATTTGTTCCTCAAGAGCAGAGATCTAGTCTTATGTTATTGTGGCATCCTTCATAGCACAGAGTAGCCTGCTGAAGACAGAGCAAGATCTTACCAAACTTCATTTTGAATAAATAAGTGGCTGTTGAATGCTTTATGCCAGACCAGTGATTTTTAAGTGGTATGCTGCAGAAGGTTCACTGGTGTGCCACCTAAGTTTTAAAACACAGTAGATTGTCAAAAAAAAAAAAAAAAAGATAAGACCAAACACAACAGTAGTCATCCTGTGTGAATGAATCAAAATTATACCTTTTTTGGGCAGATCACCAAAAAATATATTTTCCAGTGTGCTGCAGAATTTTAGTAATTAACATATGCTGTGATATGAAAAAGGTTGAAAATTGCTGCTTGAAACCCTTCCTGTCATCACTTCTAGCATTTCCCTTACATTAATATCTGTATTCTGAGCTGGCTTAAGTAGCGGTAGTGCTATCAGTATATGTGTGGTATGAGGAGGGCTATGTGTTAGAACAAAGAATACGCAGACACATATTCACAAATTTTCCCAAAGAAATTGGCCTTCCCTATGGAAGCAGCTGCACCACTGCTGCGTTTAAGTCTCCTCTGACTATCTGTTGTCAGTGGGAATTTATAAGCCTCGTTGTTATAACTGTACGATTTTTCAGCTAGAGTCACTCCTAGGTGCTGAAAGATTCTCAAACCACCTCTCTCCTGCCAAAGCATTTTCAGTTAACTCCCTAAAACATGCTTTTATCTCAGTTTTCACGATCTCTCTAGGGAATGCCAGCATTTTAAATAATTTCGTTGTTTTTCTTTTAACTTCCTAATCTGACTAAATTAATTCTGAGTCATGAACCTATAAAGTTTATTAGCAGATCTAATCATCCCCAGGGTTCCTTCATAGCAGCTATTCCTTTCGTCTCGTGTAGTTAACAGGAAACATTTCATACCTCAGATAGGCATTCAGGTTTTTGTGTTGATTTCACATTTTTGTATATTTCAGGCAGGAATTCTAGCCAACTACCTAAATTACTACATAATAAAAAATTTAAAACCCCTCAAGAAAATGTGGGTTTGCAAGGAGGACGTGGGTTTGAGAGGAGGATGGTGAAAGTATCATAACTGAATCAGTTATGCCTAAATCTGTCACATGAATTCCAAAATGAATACCCCTATTTCTACCCTGGTTCCCACCTCAAGGTCAGATAGTCATAATCTGGTATGAGCATGGCTGGTCTTAGTTTCTGTTCTGATGGAACAGTAACCAAGTGACGGTGGGGCCTGATGAATGGCTGCTCGGGGCCTGTACAGAGGCCCTGGCAGGTCTGGCCTGTGAACCAGGGCACATGCAAACAGGCCTCCAGCCCCTCAGGGTACCATGGCCTGTGCACAAATGGATATTTGGATATTCACTGAACTTGCTTTGATTTCCCTCTTTGACCATGTTTTAAAGTCTCTCTGACTGAGTTGCTGTTGGCTGCTCTGGGTGACAATATACCAACTCTCCGAATCTTCTCCTTGCTCCAGTCTAATGGTAGGTGTTCCTAAAATATCATGCCTAGTCCTGGGGGTGGGATTCAGACAAACTTGAAATCTTGTTAATCTTGACATTTGGAGGAAGTTATCCTTAAGCATCCAGGAATGTGCTATGGAAGTTGAAAATTTTGATATGTTTACTTTCTCTGCTTTGTTCAATTCAAATGATAGGATAGCCAGTATTTAGAGTTCTAGTATTGTCATTACTGAAAAAGACCTTTGCCTTTATACAGATCTAGTTGATGTTCCTGAATTTGTTTATTAATTCTTTAACCAAAACTGATAATTCTCATATATCACACAGGAGGTCAGGTACCCTGTATATATGAACATGACCTGCCATCATGAAGCTTATATTCTATGTGATACATGTGAAAAAAAGGGAAACCAACAAATAAATGAAGCAATTACAAATTTTGGTAGTTTAAAATGGGAACAAATATCTGCTCATGCGTATGTGTGGGTGTGAGAGAGAGAGAGAAGGAGGGAGGCATAGAGAGAACATACAACTGATCTTATAATTTTAAATTATTTTTATTTAAAATTTGTCTGAAGAAACCTGACCAGTAACTCTAAATCATACTTATGGAATAAGTATGAGAAAAGCCTTTAGTTCACAGAAAAACCTCTAGTTCAGAGACCTATTGATACAAAAAAGAGGTCATTATAAGACAATTGTCTTAGGACTTATGCTAGTTTATTACCAAGAATGGCTTTTTCAATTGCTTAAAAATTGTCTAAACTCTATTGCCTCCTCCTAATCTTTTAAAGAATAACATACTTTGAGGAGACTACTATGACCAATAAAATACCTTATTGGTTATTTATTAGTAGTTTTTATTTTGATTACCTGTTGAAGTGATAATGTTTCAGACATATTGTGTTAATTAAATAAAATACATTACTAAAATAAATTTTACCTGTTTGACTTCTTTTTAAAATGTGTCTGCCATAAAATTTATACGTGGCTCTCATAGTTCTATTGAATAGACTATTACAGAATCTTGGTATGAAAGTTTATTCCTGCTCTTGCTGGTAGCTCAGTTTTGAGTTAAAAGGGACATTTGTCATTGGAGGAACATGTACATGTCCACTACATTTAATATTGAATTAGTAAAATTTGTTTAAATGTGATCATACTATTATTCTCTTAACTGTCCATCCATTTCTTTGTGGCTATTTGAAATACATGCTTTTTGATGGGAGAGGGAGGGTGGAAGAGGGAGGGAGGAAAGAGAGAGAGAGAAAGAGAAAGAGAGAGGGAAAGAGAAATACTGGTTTATTGTTCCACTTATTTATGCATTGCTTTATTCTTATATATGTCCTGACCAGGAATCGAACCCTCAACCATGGCATATCAGGGTGACATTCTAACCAGCTGAGCTACCCAGTCAAGGCTGAGGGATGTTCATTTTCAAGCTACAGAAAATTTCAGTTCTTTTAGGGAAAATGCTGGTTGCTGAAGGAGTTATTGATTAAAACTGGACTTGTTAACATCCTGGATGTTGGACTCATGTGGTTTCTGTTGCTATACATAATTGACTTCTACATGTGGTGGTAGAAATGTGTGTGGGGGGTCAGTGAAAGAAGGGGGAAAGGGAGAGTAAGCATCTGGCCCCAGTCTGGAGGCTTTTCTACTACCTGGAAGAGGAATGAGACACCCTGTAACTCGAGTCTTCCTCAATTACCTCCAGGAATAACATAATTTCATTAAATAGCAGGCAGTTTTAAACTAAAAAAAAAAAAAATTCCAATAGAAGAAAAGAATTGCTATTCACTTGTTGTAACATTTAATACTTAGCAATTTCATCCCAACTTGTTGGTAACACTTTTGCGAACTAGTGCAATTAACTGCACTAGGAAAACTAATAATTCAATCTGTGTTCTGCTACTACTTAGCTGTGTGGTTTCAATAAAGCTTTACCTCTCATGGCCTCAGTTTCCTTATCAAAAGAGAAGTCCTGAATTACCAGAACTTCTAAAAGAATTAATATTTATTGCTAATTTTGCCTGGAGGTTCCCCTACCATGAGGGTGGTTGGATGGTGGTGAAAACAGTGAGGTGGCAGGGGAAGGTTGGTGTGAGCTGCTGGGAACAGAAAGAGAAAACCAGTGTATTAGCTCATCTGGGGAGCTTGTTGAAGTGCAGGTTCTGATTCAGTAGGTTTGCAGTGAGGCCTGAGTTTCCACATTTCTAACAAGATCCCAGGTGATGCTGATGCCATTGGTCTGTGCACCACACATTGAGTAGCAAGGTGCTAGATGACTTCTCCCCAAAACTTCTCATTCAACAGAGGAAAGTGGGTCTTCAAAAGGCAAACTGATTTGCCCAAGCTCACACACCAATCGAATAGTGCACCTCATACAAAAACTCCAGGTATTATGACCATCACTTTGATGACAATGTCATTTTCTACATCTCTTGTTTGATAACATTTTGTGGCTTCATATTTCTTAGGAGTCACTCTAGGCTCAGTGGTTTGGCCACGCTATTCACTTTCACAATATCATCTCAAACCATATGCAGTAGCTAGAAAAATTAGGTTGGATAAAGAACTAATCTTCAATCATGGCCTTAATCTCCAGTTAGAATGGCCCTTGCATGTTGATGTACTGCATATAAAAAGGAAATTGAGTCCACTAAAGAAAATATGGGGTTTCCTTAAAACACTGAAAATGGAACTGCCTTTTGATCCAGCAATTCCACTACTTGGACTATACCCAAAGAACCCTGAAACACCAATTCATAAGAACCTATGCACACCTATGTTCATAGCAGCACTATTTACAATAGCCAGGTGCTGGAAACAGCCTAAGTGCCCATCAGTGGATGATTGGATCAAAAAACTTTGGTACATTTACACAATGGAATTCTATATAGCAGAAAGAAAGAAGGAACTTGTACCCTTTGCAACAACATGGATGGAAC
>PVIW01000569.1:0-452212 GCA_004026585.1 Noctilio leporinus | reverse complement strand
AGAAAGAAGGAACTTGTACCCTTTGCAACAACATGGATGGAACTGGAGAGTATTATGCTTAGTGAAATAAGCCAGTCAGTGAAGGACAAATATCATATGATCTCACCCATTACGGGACAATAATGAGCAAAACTAACAACAAGCAAAACAGAACCAAGTATATGAATACAAGGAATAGGCCTTCAGTGGTCAGGGGCAACGGGGTTGGGGGGAGGGGGGAGGCAGAGGCAAAGAAGGGGAGCAGCTTAGACAAGAACCTAGTATAAAGGAACCATGGACATGGACAACAGGTGGGATTGACTTTGGGGGGAATGGGTGGGTGGGGAGGGGGACAGAGGGGAGCAAAAAGGGGATGGATGTAATACAACAACAATAAAATTTAAAAAAAAAAAGAATATACTTGAATACAAAGTTTAAGGTGTCACTTATAAGTCAAAGAAATAAGAATTTAATGTAATTTTTAATTTTTTTGTAGTAATCTCCAAATATAAGGAACTCAAAGAAAAAGTGTTAACTATTATTTCTGATACTAACTGCAAAAAATTATTTTGAAAGTTAAATGGCAAGAAATTATTTTTCAAGTTTAAATGCAATAAAACACATTGGAGTATAATGATTTTGAATTTTTGAGTATTCAAGTTAACATGCCAACATTTTAATAATAAATTTTACAATACACATGAATGCCATGAAGTCAGTTGGCTTTTTATTCAGCCTGGGCAGATTTTGGCATCCATGTTATATCAGCTTCTTAAAATGAACTGGGACACATTTATCTTTGTCTATGCTGCACAACAGCTTCCATGCTTTTGGAAATATATACATAATGTTATTCCCAAAGCCTGCTCTCATTTTAGGTCATCATGCTGCTTTTGCTTCCTCAGCTTCTCAGGGATTTTTTGGAGATTTTTACTATACCCTGAATCTGTTTCAGGTCTGTGCAAGATGTTTTTGTTTTCTCTTGTTTTCTTTTCAGCTTTATTGAGGTATAATTGATACCAAAAAAAACTGCATATAGTTGATGTGTACAATTTGCTGAATATGGACGTATGCATAAACCCAAGATATTGCAACCACTATTAAGATAATTAGCATATTCATCATCTCTAAAAGTTGCTTTGCAACACTTTAGGGTTTTTTGTTAGTTCTGTTTTCACTTTTTGTCTCTGTGGTAAGAATACTTAGCAGGAGATCTAAACAAAAGTTTAAGTGTACATTCACTTCTTTTTCTGACATTGATTCTATTTTACTATTTCCCAATGGTATTAACTCAGTGCAGTAACTCTCAGATACTATAGTATTTTCAAAAATCATATCCATAATCACTATTTAGTAACAAACCCTAAAAATTAAAGTCTGTATCTTAAAAACTGAAAATGACAGTACATCAGTATACAGTCTCTCACCTACCTAAGGATTCTCCCTGACCTATTTTTGAAAACTAAGTTTAATGTGAAACAATGCAATTATGTGGTAGGTAACTATTCAGAAAGAAAAATAACTGAGGTAGGTTGAGAAAACCATAGTAAAAAATACATTCTTTCTTTCTATATTTATCTCCTATGAAGATTCACAGTTATTTTAGTGATCTTTTGCAAGATGCAGAGTCAAAAAATGTCTTTGCTATATAGGCTAAGTCTAAAAACCACATAAAGAAATTAGCTTAGTGCAAAGGATGGGTCTTACTGCCACCGCCCCTCTGCCCCACTGAGAGTAAAAGACTTCTAATGAATGTCCATTGGAAATAGAAAAACTATTTCTCAAGCCTCCCTATGTAAAACAGGCTTTTTCTCATTTACTAATCACTTATAAACAAGATAGGAAACAATGTAAAACTGTTTCAAATGTAACCATATTCTTCCAGCACTCGCTAAAGATTTAATAACTAAAATAATTATAGCCCTGGCTGGTGGCAGAGTGGATAAGTGCTGGCCTGCAAACCCAAAGGTTGCTGGTTTGATTCCCAGTTAGGGCACATAACTAGGTTGCAAGCCAGGTCTCCAGCTAGGTCCATAGCTGGAGGCAGGTGAAAGGCAACCATACATTGATGTCCCTCTCCTTCTCTGTCTCTCTCCCTTCTCCCTTTTATAAAAAATAAATAAATAAAACCTTTGTGAAAAAATTAATTATTATTATAATTAACATTTATAGTGCTCTTACTATGTGTCACAGAGTTTGACTCCCAAGTTACAACTCATTAAACAATATTATTTACACATTTACTATATACTGAGTTCTGTTACATACTACAGGCATTAGGAATCTGAGTAATATCCATTTGTGTCTCCCCCAAAATTGTGGTCTCATTAAAGAAATAATTTTACAAATCACTGGAATAAAACAAATCCATGCACAAGAGAGAGGCAAACCAAACCCTATTATGGTTTTAGACAAGATATCTTTTGAGATTGAACTTTAAAAGACAGGTACTGAGGAACTGAATAAAAGTTTGGGCCAGGAGTATACACCAGGGGAAAAAAGCATATAAAAGACAAGTAAGTGGGAAATTTCAGATGTGTTCAAATAATATCAAGTTACCTATTCTGGCAGGAGCTTCTGTTAGCAATAACTTTCAGAAGCTAACCTCAAAAAGGTGAGTTAGAAACAAAATGTAAAAGTTTTGTATATCACAATATATTTATGACTGAGTTAGACACAGAGAGTAACTAGAAAGTTCTATCAGCTCTGATTTGAAAATAATGACAAATAAATAGCTACACGTGGAAAACAAAGGAGACCATTACAATACTTCAAAGTGATTGCAATGGAATGTGCAAGGTGGAGGGGAAAATAAGTGGATAGTTATGGAAAGAACTTTGATGATAAAATATTCTATGACTTAGCATTCATTGATTGGATGTTGGAAGGAGAGAGAAGTCAAATACAAATCAGGAGGGACACACTCAAATGGAAAAATGACAAGTGTCTATGAATTTAAAGTGCTGAAAACCATTCAAACAGAAGTCCCAGAAGGGCAGGTGGAAATACAGATCTTGAGGCCAGGGTTGCACAAGATCATTTGATTTATTTCCACATTGAAGAGACCGTTAAAGTCATAGGCGTATTGGAGTTAGAATTGCTTAGCAAGAAGAGGGCCAAAGAGCAAATGAGGAATCTTATTTTCAGAACCACAGGAAGAAAGGTAAATAAAGAAGGTATTTAGAGGTCCTCAGATAGGTAAGAAGAGAACCAGTAAAAACACAATAGAACCAAAAAGAAAAAAAGTTTCAAGGAGGAACTTGTCAAATGTTTCAGGCATGAAGAAGACAATAAGGAATAAGGATTTAGAACAAATTAAAGATTATATTACATGAACCTTTGACAGAAGGTTTTTATTAGAGCCCCCCCCAAAAAAAAATATTAATGTTTACCAACAGTGCCTTTTACCAGTGGTGTTAGATTACAACATTATGTGTTCTCAATAACTCATTTTCTTCCACGTTTACCATTCTTTCGGATAGGGTGGATATACTTCCAATCCTACTGGCTTTGGGCTTCACTTTACGGCTTGTTTAGGTCTCCAGAATGTTAGCAGACTTATGCCAACTCCTATCAGGGATATAGATTAGGCTCCGCCTCTCCTGAGTCCTGCCTTCTGCCATGGGACTAGCATGACCCAGATAGTGTCAGCTCCCTTAGCTGATGTCTGGGGTGGGAAAATAGATGGCACTAACCCAGTGGGGCCCAGTCAAGGATGCTCAACCAGCCCCCGGTCCTCCTGTAGTAGGAGTATTTGCTCTTGTAACCCACTGAGGTATTAGAGATGTTCGTTTCCACAGCAAAAACTAATACCTCCCCTTTAGAAGACCAATAGACCATTTAAAATTTTTAGGATCTTTGAAAATGGTGCTGTGTGACATTCCTTCAGGCATACAAATTAGTTTACCCATGTCGTAAAAGTGGATCAAAGTTTGAAATAGAAATCATGCCTACTAGCCTTTGGTCACTCATTTAAGTAAGTTGTAGATATACACATGTGAATCTCTGTAAAGCACCTCTAATAATGTGATATATAAGGTATAAAGCATGTTTTCTTCTCATTTGTCTCCATGGGCTCTTTAGCAGCCATGCAGCCACACTCTCCTAGTACTTGGATTTACTGTGGAAAGTATTTTATTCTCCCTGTTATTGTTGGCAAAAGCTGCATCATCTGGTCTTTCAGAACTCAACAATCTGTACTGCCAATTGTGCTATTACAATGTCTCTTAAGATTTCCTCTACTGTTCCTTTATTCTTGGCACCTCCTTTGTGACTTAGGATTTGTTTTATGGCAGTGTAATGTAGCTCTTGACATATAGTGCAACACACGAAATTACCCTAATTTAAATAAATAACTTACCATTTGAATACGTTCAGACATTTTTAAGTGTAGTGTGTTCCCCCTTGACTTGGGCTAGAAAATCAACAGAATAAAAATTAAAACAGAGTGCTTTAGCTTACAATCGGCACAATTTTTCCTTTGCTACTCCAATTTGTGATATTACTAGAAACTAAAATTGTGTGTTTTTGAGGGTAGTATATTGCTTAACAACATGAAGGATTGTTTTCATGTATCATCAAAATATTACTAAAGTCAAATGATGCTTAATATATAAGCATATTGATAAATTTATGTTCCATATCAAGTAATGAACATGCAAAAGATATAAATAATTAGCAACTGTGCACTATTTTTTTTAATATCATAAAATAATGCTGGTGGTCAGAAACAAGTGATGGATAATAATCTGTTACATCTGAAAAATAAAAAATAAGGTTAAAGATATGCCCCCCGAATGTGCTATTATCTTGTATACAGAGGTCACATCTGTTACCATTGTTGACTCCAGTAAGAGGTAGCAGGTGACACCATAAGACTCCATGGAGACAACTATAATGTCCAGCAGGAGACAAAGGCTGGTACAGAAACATTGGTGAAAAGATTAGAGGGACTTTTTTTAAAGAATGAAAAGAAGAAAGAAGACTCAACAGCTTCCAAGGCATGGCAATCTGAGAAGGGAAAGCTCTCAACGGGAAATACATCAAGAAATTTGCTTGGAGAAAGATATTTAATAAAAGGAAATTTGGATTCTAGAAAACAATACTTGTCCAAAGGCTCTTTTCCCTCTTTTATTACTTAAAATGTTTAGTTCTCATTACTCATTAAATAATAGTACTGCCTGCCTAATTATGCTCTCGTGAGTATATTTGATTATAGTTTCTACATTCCGTGATTTGGTCATTAAATCAATATACTATGACATCATGATATTTCTTTCTACTGGAGCACATTCAAAAATCATAACCCACTAAGCACTGGATTTTCCTTTGTTCCCACAGAATATTCCATTTGGAAATATATGGAAAAATATGGCATTTCAATTCTGCTGTAATTTCTTCCTTCAGCAATAAAGCACCTGCAAATTTCCCTTAAACTATGAGCTTTTCACTCTCTAAGATTTTTTTAAGATTTTATTTATTATTTTTACAGAGAGGAGAAGGGAGAGAGGCAAACAGGGAGAGAGACATCAATATATGGTTGCCTTTCACCTGCCTCCAGCTATGGACCTGGCTGGAGACCTGGCTTGCAACCTGGTTATGTGCCCTGGCTGGGAATCGAACCAGCAACCTTTGGGTTCACAGGCTGGCACCTTATCCACTGTGCCACCAGCCAGAGCCTCTCTTTAAGCCTTAATCCCATATGACTAGGTGGAACTGGGGCTTCTTGAATATCCATCTGAACTGAGTCTCCAAATTCAGCACTTAGTTTCACTGTGGGAGCTGAGGGTGACAGGAATTTTTAACCTTAGAAGTGTATTTTCTTAAATATCACCTCATATCATAAATGCCATATTTCTTTCTAGATTTTTGTTTTAGGAAAATGTATAGCCTAGAAAACACAAAAGACCAAAACTTAAATTTCTTAGTAGAAACTATCAAACGTTTAGTTCTCATTACTCATTAAATAATAGGACTACCTGCCTAATTATGTTTCTTTTTTAGTATGTTTCTCCAATAAAATTTTGGATACCACTAACAATGATTAACACCAGATGTCTAATCTCAAGAGATTCCCCAAGGATATACCTCAAGAAGTAGTAAGGTAAATGGGAGAGCAAGATAAAAATGCCAACCCGATGCTCACTTCAGCAGCCCATATACTAAAATTGGAACGCTACAGAGAAGAAAAATGCCAACCCGTGAGAACAGTCTGGTAGGAATGCAGACTGGTGTATCTACTATGGAAAACAATATGAAATTTCCTCAAAAAACAGAAATGAAACTGCCTTTTGACCCAGTGATTCCACTTCTAGGATTATACCTGAAGAACTCTGAAACACCAATTCAGAAGAACCTACACACCCCTATGCTCATAGCAGCACTATTTACAGTAGCCAAGTGCTGCAAACAGCCTAAGTGCCCATCAGTGGAGGAATGGATTCTAAAACTTTGATACATTTACACAAAGGAATACTACACAGCAGAAAGAAAGAAGGAATTCCTATCATTTGTGATAGCATGAATAGAACTGAAGAGTATTATGCTTAATGAAATAAGCCAGGCAACAAATGACAAATACCCTATGATCTCACCTAGTACAGGACACTAATGAACAAAACAAACAAACAAGTAAAATAGAATTAGAGGCATGGAAACAAGGAACAGATGTTCAGTATGAAGAGGGGGGCGGGGAGAAAGGAGCAAAGAAGGGGAACAGTTTAGTCAAGGAACTAGTATAAATGACCCATGGACATGGACAACATGTGGGGATTAACTGTGGGAGGAGGGGGTACTGAGGGTGGGGCAGGGGAGAACAGTGGGGGGGGAAATGGGATAAATGTAATAGAACAACAATAAAATAATAAAAATTTAATTTAATTTAACTTAAATTAAATTTAAAAATGCCAACCCATTTCATGATGTTACATAAAATTTTATTAATTTCCACACACCATCCTTACTAAAAATGTATATAAAAGACAAAATGTACATTTTTTCCCTCTCCTTAATGAGTTTAAACGTTTAAGCTCAAACATTAAGTATATCCATATTTAAATAATTAAATTATCAGTATATTAAAACCAAATCGAAAATGTTTTATTTCTTTGTCAGAATTAGAGCAGTTTTCCTAACGCACATTTTTCTATTCTTATATCTTTTCTTCTGCTTCCATGATTTCTTAAGACCCACAATTTTTTTATTGTAGGCCAGAATTTTTAAGATTTTATATAAAATCAAAATATAGCTTCAAATTAAAATTGTATTTTTTTGGTTCCTGCGATGCTGATAAATTCTGGGCTAATTTGACATCAATATTTTAATAAAATGTATAAGCAGGAGACAACTCAGCTTACCTTAAAAATGGAGTTTTTGTGTTAGCTGTTGTCACTGTGAGAAATTATAACTCAGTGAGTTGGTTTGGGGCTCGTTTGTTGGTTTTAAAAAAAGCTTTCTTTGGTTAAAATTAGTAGGCAGAAGCACCACTTTGGTGTGGCTCTTTTTGGAGCATCATCTTTCCTCCCTGACCCAGTTTTACCTAAAGATCCAATTAATCTCTGACCTGCCTTCTCTCACTGCCCACCAGTCTCCAAGTACAGAATGTCAGGCCATACCACGCTTCCTTGCACCTCTCAGCCTTTCTTCCTCACTATTCCTGGAATTTCGGAACTGTGTTTATGCCTGCCTTAAAACTCCTAAATAATTTTGGGGGAAAATCACAGCTCAAAAGTCAAAGTCATCTCTCAGGAGAGTATCCATGAACTCCCTCCTACATTTTACACCTAGTAGTCTGCCTTCCTCCTCCCCCATGACCCTCTCCTGCCTTATCCCTTCCTAACCCTGCCCCTGATCCTCCTCCAGGATTGGGAACTCCTAAGGACAGGGACTAAGATGACTATCTCCGGATTTTGTCAGCTAAGATAATGCAATTATACCTTATGTTACTGAAACTTCCGTTCTAAAGTGTCAATTGATGTGGATTTTAGACTAAGTCCCACATTAGTTTGTTTAAAGATTCTAATGGCTTTAAGTATAATTTTGTTTCATAATGTCTTATAAATATTAAGGAACGTCTTCTACCCCAGTTTGGCTAAATTATTAAAGATATAATTCCATAATTAACTGGCATTACAGTCAGAAAATAGAAACTCAAATTATCTTCACCCAACATTTCAGCTCAGCTAAGAGAAATTAAGTTTTCGGATGACTGACTAAAGTATGTGCAGCCCATTTACTCCTCTAAATACTTCAGTGCAGTGTTTCTCAAGTATCGTTCATAGACCTCTTGTACCTTCAAAGACTTCCAGGGTGATTCTCTAAAATGCAAATTCCAGGACTCCACTTCCAAACCACTAAGCGAATAGGAAAACTCCTATTTTTATCAGGTTTTTATCAGAGAGTAATGGAACCTAAAACTTCAGAAAGCAAGTGGTTCCTATACATCACTGAAATAAGAGCATGAAATGAATTAGGCCACAGGTCACACTGCACTTGAAAGCATCCAGAAACTAGACGCTGGGTAGACTGACCACATGGACACTCAGGTAATGCCCAACTTCAGCAGGACTAAGTATGCAGAGGAATACTGGGAACCAAATGCCCGGGTCCTCAAAGAACAGGAAGCAAGGGGCTGCACTAGGTTAGAAAGGGACACTTGCTGCTAGGATGGCCCTAGCAACAAGTAGGAGGTGGGATCACATATATGTTGGATTAATACTGGAGAAGGTTTTGTTTCTGGGGGGGGGGGGGGGAACCTGCTTCAGTGGAGGCAGGAGTTAGGAGAACTCATCCATTGCCTTCCTTCTCCATTACCCCTGGAACATATAAAAATGAGCAGCCTCCACTTGGGAACTAAAAATGTGAGCCTCCACTCTTCCATCCTGTCTTCTTGAGTGTGTGACATGAAACAGAATGACATTGAAGTGGTGAGGATCATGGAGACCTTCCCAGGTCACCTTCGTAGTGCACCTCCCTGAGAAAGTCTCAGTACTCAAGGCAGAAGGTCTGCAGCACGGAAATCTGCTTAGCTTGCACTCATCACTAATTTACCAATTATAACTAAAGAATTTTCCCAGGTTATTAGTAAATTAAGAATAAAATCTTGGTCTTCTGAATATTAATCCAAACACCCAGCAGCATGCATATGTGTTCCTTGTAGTGGGATGCTGATGAGATACCTCAGAAGTCAGCGGATGAGGAAGGAGGGAGACTGGGTAGGTGGGGAGCTCCAGGTACACCCCATCTTTCCATCAAAACAACTTTGCTCTTATCCACTTTATACATTGATGTTCCACTTACTACTTGAAGTTTTAATATTTTAAAGTATCAAGTCTCCTAGGCATATGTGAAGATTTAAAAATAGGGAGTGGTATTCTGGCATAGCTAGTAGTCAGGGAATTTTGTTTGGACCAAAAGCTCTAACCACTGAAATAAGTTGTAAGCTCCTTGAAAGTCAAAACATGTTTTAAACCTCTTTGAATCTCCTGACTCCCATTGGAAGCCTTACACAAAAGAGTTTATCAGGAAAATACATGTGGGTAACATGTTGACCCCCAGACACGTTTTTACTTGGTGGCTTTTTCCAAAGTATCTCCATTAACAGGGATAAGAAGTAGGAAAGGGTTTTGGACTAACAAAGAAGCATCATTTTCTATAAGCTGTGAGTACAAGCTGGAGTTCTCAAGAGCAAGCAAGTCTTGTTTATCAGATACATTCCTGCCTGAGCCAGACAGGAAGTTTAATATGGGAACTGTGGTTGGAAGGTCCCTTCAGTGGCCTGGGAAATCAAACAGTATGATTAGAAATCAAACAAAAGGCCCTGGCTGTGGGTAAGGCACCGGTCTGTGAACCCAAAGGCTGCTGGTTCAATTCCCAGCCAGGGCACATAACCAGGTTGCAAGCCAGGTCTCCAGCCAGGTCTGTAGCTGGAGGCAGGGGAAAGGCAACCATGCATTGAGGTCTCTTTCTCTCTCTGTCCCTCTCTAAAAATAATTTTTAAAAATTTTTAAGTCAAACAAAAGACCTGAAGAGGCACCTCACCAAAGAAGATACACAAATGGCAAACAAGTATACAAAAAAATGTTCAACATCATGTAAGGAAATGCAAATGAAAATAACAAGATAATACACTATTAGAAAGGACAGCATCTAAAACAGACAATACTGAATTCCGGTGATGACACGTAGCAATGGGAACTCTCATTCCATTGCTGGTGTGTTAATACAACATGGAATTTGGAAGACAGTTTGTCAGTTTCTTACAAAACCCAACCTGTTTTACCATATGATCCAGCAATAGCACTCCTTTGCATTTATCCAAAGAAGTTGAAAGCTTATGTCCATACAGAACCTGCACATGAGTGTAGCAGCTTCATTCATAACTGGCAAATTTGGAAGCAACCTAGATGTCTCTCTGCAGGTGAAGAGGTAAATTAAACAGTGGTACATCTAAACAACAGAATATTATTCAGCTCTAAAGCCATGGAAAATATGGAGGAAACTTAAATGCATATTTCTAATTTAAAAAAAAAAAGCCAACCTAAAAGGTTACATGCTGAATGATTTCAACTATATGACGCTGAGGAAAAGGCCAGACTAGAGATGGTAACAAGATCAGTGGTTGTCAAGGTTTAAAGGGGGAGGGTGAACAGGCAGAGCATAGAGGATTTTTAAGACTTCAGAACAATTTATTATGTGATGCTACAATGATGACTACATATCGTATGATTCTCAAAATCCATAGAATGTACAATATCAACAGTGAACCCTAATGTACATAAACATTCCAGAAGATTCACATGTCCAAAATACACACGTTCAACACTGATTTGGAGGACAGCTGAGTTCCAGCATCAAGTCTCCTGATGCCAAGTCATAGCTCTCTTTCCTGGGGGCTGAATCAGCAAGAAGCTCCGGCTGCCCTGCGTTGGACTCCACACACCAGTGTCCTTCCCAGGACTGAAGGAGAAGGCTCCCTGTGACTCACAGACCCTTTACTGCACTGCACACAGGACAGGCCCAGCCAGCTTGCAGTGAGCTATGATACCATGAGCAACAGTCCTAGAAATTTGTTACCACCTCCTGCAATGAAGTCTTCGAAGGTGCTGATTTAGACAATGTGCTCTCTTAAGCACATTTTCAGAGATACCTTATTCTTGTATTGTAAATAGCAGTTCATTTTCTGAACAATCTAATGGGTTTATTTTTAATCTCTGAAGTAAGTGAATTGTTTAACTAATCATATTCTTCTATACATTGACCAGTAGAATACTTAAGAGTGTAATCTGAGGCTTATGCACATCAAATGCTTAGGAATATTTTTAACATTCAAGGAAAAATTGTATTGCCTTTATTGAATAAGACTCCTTACACATTTATTACTGCTTCTAATTCATCATAGGAGTTACTTCCCACAAAATGTTAATCACAGCTATTGTTGAAAGAGTATTTGGGAAATGTGGCAATGTTATTTAAATAACTGCACCACATTATAAGTCTACTGAAGATTCAAAGGTGTTTACCTTTGTGAGATTTGAAACAAAAGAAACAAGCAGCAAAATCTATTGAGGTAGATCCAGAATCTTTTGAAAGAAAGTATTTCTTTACCTTCTGAATTAGTTTTCCAAGAGTCCTGCCCTGGAAGGTTATTTAAAGGCAGGAGTTTGTGAATTAGTTTCAGTCCTGACTTTTTTTATGTTTCTGTTCTTTTTAACCTTCCCCTGTGTCTTTTTCATCTATTTCCAATTTGTTATCTTTCTACCTTTTATGTATCTTACAAACTACTTTAAAATGCTTTCTGGAACAAAGCCTGTGCTAGGCGGATAAATGGGTACATAAAAGGACAAACATTTATAGACTTCATTTTTCTTGGTTATAAAATGAGAAATTCAGAGGGGTGAACACTACTGTATCTTCCAGTTCTAAAGCCCAAAATGCTATCAGAAGTTTTAATACAACAATAAAATCTCCTTTAAAACATACCATAGTTCTGATGTATTATTTTTTTTAAGATTTTTATTTATTATTTTTAGAGAGAGGGGAAGGGAGAGTGGCAGAGAGGGAGAGAGACATCAATGTATGGTTGCCTTTCACCTGACTCCAGCCACGGACCTGGCTGGAGACCTGGCTTGCAACCTGGTTATGTGCCCTGGCTAGGAATCGAATCAGCAACCTTTGGGTTTGCAGGCCGGCCCCTTATTCACCGTGTCACCAGCCAGGGCCTGATGTATTATTGCAACAATTTTCTAACCAAGAGTACAGGCACAAATGTAAAGAAATATCTATTTCAAAAGGCATTTTATACCTATAAAATGTAATTGCTTTTATTCCATCTGGTTTATTCTATTTTTAATTAACTTTATCAGGGTGACTTTGGTTAATAAGAATTTATGGGTTTCAAGTGTACATTTCTATGATGCATGATCTGTATTTTGCATTTTGTGTCTACCACCCAAAGCTAAATCATCTTCTATCACCATATATTTGATCCCCTTTACCCTGTACTACCTACCCTTTCCCTCTGGTAACCACCATACTTTTTGTTGTCTGTGGCTATGAGTGTCAGTTTTATATCCCACATATGAGTGAAATCATATGGTTCTTAGCTTTTTTGAATTGACATTATTCTGCTTAGCATATTTTCAAGGTCCATCCATGATGTCGCAAATGACAGTATTTCATCTTTTCTTAGGGCTGAGCAGAATTCCATTGTATACATATGTACCACATCTTTATCCAACCATTTATGGAGAGACCCTTTGGTTGTTTCCATGTCTTGGCCACCATGAACAATGTTGCAATGAACATTGGGGTGAATATATCTTTGCAAATGAATGTCTTCAAATTTTTCAGGTAGATACCCAGAAGAGAGAGCTGGGTCATGTGGTAACTCTATTCTGAAATTTTTAAGGAATTGCCACCATACTGTTTTCCACCAGCAGTGAATGGGGTTTCCTTTTCTTTACAACCTCTCCAACACTTGTTAGTAACTGTCTTGTTGACAATAGCCATTCTGACATGTGTGAGGTGGTATCTCATTGTAGTTTTGATTTGCATTTCCCTAATAGCTCATGAAATTGAGCATCTTCTCATATAGCTGTTGGCCATTTGTATGTCTTCTTGGAGAAATATCTGATCAAGTCTCCTGCCCATTTTCTAACTGAATTGTTTGTTTAGTGTTGAGTCGTTTGAGTTATTTTGGATATTAACCCCATGCAGGAGCTGTTGTTTGCAAATATCTTCATCCATTCAGTTGGTTGCCTTTTTGTTTTGTTGGCAGTGTCTTTTGTTGTGCAGAAGCTCTTTAGTTTAATAATAGCCCCGTTTATTTATTTTTGCCTTTATTTCCCTTACCTTTGGGGTCACTCCCTCTGATTTTCGGAAAGTGTTTTATGGCCTTATAAAAGCAAGAGAAAAACAGGAAAAATACAATGTCAAAAGAAAAAACTTTATCTACATTTTAATCAATTGTGTTTATTCCTCAATCTTCCAACCATTTTTTTTCTTTAACCCTTTGTTCTATCTTTTCCTTCAACCAGTAGATGGAGACACACAATTTTGACTTGGAAGCAATTTACGAAATTTCAATTTTCAAATTGTAACAACATGAAACATTGTGAAAATATTTACTCTAAATGGTATGGCTTACAGATGGTTAAAATGATACATATTATATTATATGTATTTTACCACAATTATTTTTAAAATAAATGTTAACATTAATTACAGGAGTTTGCAACCTTTAATCCTGAACCTGGGCATTAATACCTTGTACTTTTCTATTTTATATGTATGAATATTATGTAGATCTAGAAAACTAAAATGACAGAATTGATTTGTAAAGTCCAATCTCCTTTCAATAAAATTGCTATTTCAAGAAATATAAATATCAGTTCATAGATAGCTACCACAGAATTACCAGGGTGATATTTTCTCCAAAGAATTTATAAAGTTTATTTTATTTATTATCATTAATTGACTTGGATATTTTAGAGTGTTTCCTAGGGAATACTTCTATCCCAAAATATTTTCGTGGTAAAATACACTCCAACAGAGTATCATGCATGCCTGAATAACATACTAGGTCTGTTTTCGTGCCCTCTGTCCAAACAGAAGATTTAATCACATGTCCTAAACAAAGGCCCTATTTGTTTTATGTGGGGGTGGGGGTGGGGGACAGATTCATTATATAGAGAGATAAAGAGGTAGTTAGAGATGGAGAGAGAGATAGACATAGATATAAACTGTCATTGCCAGAATTGAAAATCTGCAGTTAGTATGGATGGGAAACATTGGAAAGAAAACTTGAAAGAGGGGGAGAAAGTAGGAAAGAGTTCAACCTGAGCTTCATCAAAACATGTTGTGCTTTGCAAGGTGTTGAGAATAGAAGATCTCATTGAATTCTGAGACTCCAGCCTCAAAAATTGCTAGCATTTGGAGACAAAAACACAGACCTCTTTCCTAAACTCTTCATACACTTTAATATTATCACTCTAACTGTAAACTCCTGGCTTTATGACCTTACTTCAAGACATAACATTGGAACCTTCTCTATAACACAGACAGAACCCAGCATGCTACAGCAGCATCACCCGCTTCCTGATGACATCCAAACGTGAATGCAACCCCAGGTCACACACCATGCCTGTCTCTGAGGGAAGACCTGCTTGTTCGTGTGTGTATGCCAACAGAAAGCATCACCACCTACCCTAATGGCAAAAGGAGAAACTGTCTTTTTCTGCACCTGCAAATCCTAGCCTGGTGGAATATTCTGGAAAACCATAGAACAATGCCACATAGCAACCAGAGATCTCCCAGTACACATCGCAGTAAATTCAAGGACAGTGTCAAGTTTTGCAGATTTGAACAGGGTCCAGCCCAAAATGGTCCTATGTAAGTGCAAGAAATGGACAGGGTCTCCTAGGAAACAGTCCCCAAGAACCCTGTATACACATCACCAACTCCCTTTGGCCTCAAGACACTCATAGTTGGAGCTCTATGATCTAACAGCCCCACCTCTCATTCTCCCTGGGTTCTATCACTAGCCCAAATTCAAGATGCAAAAAGTGTGTTCGCTTTTTAATATTCTCAACTTATATGTTGAATAAATTGAATTGGCTCTCAAAATTTAGTTTATTAAATATCACTGTTAGAGCCTGCATTTCCTAATAACTCACAGTTATAAACAAGATGTTTAATTAAAGCAAATATCCTAAACAGGAAAAAGTAAGAGCAATAATAGGCAGGTTTTAACTAAATAGAATAGTCTATAAGAACAGTCTCTCTTAAAGTCCTTTTGAAGTCTTTTTTGGAAATAACCTTAAATCAATACAATTTAATTCACTAGCATAATGGCAATTAAAAGTTGTTACAAATTAGAAAGAGAGAGCAAGGCACATCACAAATATTTGTGTTGCCCTTTTAAAGATTTGTGAAATACAAGACTGAACATAGTCATTTAATGTCTTTTAAACTGTCACATAAATATTCTGTTCCTTTTAAAATCACAATGTCTCTTAGTCTTAATGAGTCATAAATCCATTATTGTTAAATTCATGACTTATTCCAGGTTAAAGAGCACCACATAGTTGATTTACATTTTTTATCCCATTAAATTGCTTTTGCTATGTTCTTTCAGATTTTTAAGTGTCTCTTTCACTTAATATATAGTGATTTTATATCATTAAATAACTGAGATCATTTTTAAACTAAAAGCTTGAGCTTTTTTATGCATCTTGAAGCAGACTTCACCCTACTCATCTTCATCAGTCTGCTGCTTAGTATAATACTTGGCATTAGTTGCATCTAATAAATGCTAACTAAATTAAGAAAAAATAGTTTTCCCACAGTTAATTCCTCCCTATGTCTCAGCTAAAGTTGTATTGAGATGATGACACTATTGTCTAAGTCTACTCACATAGGACTTAAAACTTCTAAAAGGACTATTTGTTTACATAGAAACTTATGGTGTGTAATAACCTTCTCTACAGCCCTCCATGATCCTATGGGTATATAAATGTGCATATTTATATACAATGCTTGCATCCTGATTTTTTTTTCATGATTCTTCATTTGGAAAATCCTTTTCTGAGTGCCTTGAATGTAGCTGTTGGGTAAACCGGGAAAGAGCTACAAAACATTATTCTTCTTCAATTAAGTTAAAAAAGAATGCAGTGATTTAGAGTGAATTGTTCTCAGAATTTCTATTCCACCAAAATTATTATCAGAAATTAAAAAATGTATAAATATAAATATATATAGATGTATATATATATGTATGTGTATATATATATATATATGTGTGTGTGTGTATGTGTGTGTGTGTGTGTGTGTGTATATATATATATATATATATATATAAAATTAGAAAAAGTTTGATCCTGAGGTTTTTTTAACCCCAGAAATTAGAGAATTTATAACAACTGTGGAATCAGAAAGATGATTATTTCCTAAGATAAAAACACCAACATCTGGAAAAAAAAAACCAACATCTGTAACTGAGCACTGAAGAAAAACCTACCTAGGTTTGAAAATATTTTTAAATTACTAGAGTGCAAAGCAGAAAAAGTTTTTAATGTGCATAATAGGAAAAAAAGAATGTCACATAGTCCATGAGAAAGAATACCTGTATATACCAGAAACTTTGTTTTGACTTGACAGCTTGCATTAAAATACTTTAAAGTTTTTAATGTTTATGTAATAGTTACTTAGGTTTCAGCAATGTTAAGAAAGTTGGCATAGCCCTGGCTGGTGGCACAGTGGGTAAGGCGCTAGCCTTGAACCCAAAGGTCACTGGTTCGATTCCCAGCCAGGGCAACATAACCAGGTTGCAAGCCAGGTCCGTAGCTAAAGGCAGGTAAAAGGCAACCATACTTTGATGTCTCTCTCCCTCTCTGACTTTCTCCCTTTCCCTCTCTCTGAAAAATAATAAATAAAATATTTTTTTAAGTTGGCATAATATATTTTTATTGTAAGTAGTGTTTTTCTTGATGTAGTAACATAGGTCTAAGCATAAACTGTAAAAATACAGTAACTCGTTCTCTTCTCTCTGTCCCTGTTACAGCCCTTCAACCTTCAACACCATGTGGAAGACCACCAAGAAATCAAAATACTCCAGTTCATGGTGAGAAATTGACAGAATGATTATTCTCTTACAAGTCAGACTTTTAAGAATCCTGATCATAGCTCTTTCCAATTTAGAGAATGCATTTACTATTTTTGTCTTCTTTCTCATGTGCTTTCACATAGAGATGTGTGGCAGTGACTGATAGAGCTTTATCTTCTTCATTGTGGCCCTGCGTCACTCAGGGTAATAGTGCACCAGCTAAGCAACAGTGGTCCCACCTTCCCTAACACCCCACATCATAGAGGGACTTTAGTGTCAAATGCTGAGCTGTAAGAGGATGTGCTGTATGGACTCCCACAGAAGTTTCTTAATGGCTCTGACTGAGCCAGGAAGTGCCTTTTTTGTCCTCCTGGTTGTTTAGAACATAAACATGCTGACTAGCACAGCTGTGTCCATCTTGAACCATACATTGAAGATGAAGCCATTTTCCAAGTTGGTAGAGGAGACACATATCAGTTCCTGGCTCCCCGATGATGGCGCACGGCCACCCCCACCCTAGACATCGGACTCCAGCCCCTAGCCCCCTTTCACTGGACAATAAAGCTTCTACAAATTGTTGCTTTGGCTTTTCCTTTTTTTCTTTTTTTTTTAATTTAATTTTATTGTTGTTGTATGCTTTGGCTTTTTGATTCTATATAACTGAACTTCATTTTACGTAAAACAATGTTTCTTCCTCACCTGACATTTACTAAGCACCTAAATGCTAACTTACTCATACAACTATTACCCAGGAAAATTATATTTACTATAGAACTATAAAATTATTCAATAAAGGATTGAGAAACACTTCCTGTAAAATTATAACAGACTTGAGCACTGACTTTGGACATGGTTGGTAGCTCTTTAGAAACATTTTGAAGAGACACTATAAAATAAACAGATTGAGAAGTCTAGCTCTACATGTAACATCATGTAAATGAAACCTTTTAAAGTACAAGGACTCTGATAAAACATGAGGTTAGGTCATTGGCTAAAACATTGCCAGCATCTTCCTCATGGTTTTAATACTTTATTCATTTTAATAGTCTACTTCTAAATTTTTATCTCTCTAGTCTTTATATTTTCTTTTTAGATGTCATATCTGCTAAAATTCTGAAATGATTAATGAGCCACACAAACCTAACTCTGTTAATGGCTATGCCAAGGAGGGAGAACAAGCTGTTTACATGCCAATTAGTTTTCCCTGAGTCCTGCCCATTCTTCTTCCAGTCACAGTCACATTGAGACCTCCCTCTGTAAAAGAAGTGTGATAAAAAGCTGGGACCTGAGCAGAAAGCAGGAGGCTGAAGAAAGGAAGCATTTTGTTGGGAAATGCTTTAATAACTAGGGTAGCATGTTATTATTGGTTTTCAGAGAAGCACTTCTTATATTCTAAATCAAAGCTCCAGGGTAAGGACAAGAACATTCACCAACCTCTCAAATGTGCAGTTGCTTGACATTTTGTCCTTGATATCCAGAACTCGCAAACGAGGTCGGTCTAACTTGAGGAACTCAGGTTGTTGAAGTCTGAAAAATATAAAACCCATATCAATTTGGGTAGCTGAAGCACAGGACATGCTGGTCAGCCTATCAAATTTTACTTTATTGTTAGTAGCCAGTATGAACCACTTTCTCTAAGTTAGGAACCTTTCACTGGTTTTATAAAAGCATCTGGACTAAGACTAGGCATCTAAGCATGTCCATTTTTCCCACCCCAGGACTCAGCTCTAGCATCTTCAAGATGCCAAGGCTATACACAGGACAACACAATCCAGACACACCTCTACTCTCTCCACTTAGAATTCAACCATTGAAACAGACCAGCATGCAATATACAAGACATTTATTGCCAGAAATTGGCTCAAACAGGTGCTATCTAGGCCAACTTGAAAAGCTTCAGGGTAAGCTCTTAGGAAAGGCAGGCGGAAACTTTCAGGAAAGACATGCTGACAACAGGCAGAATTTCTTCTTATTCAGGGAAAAGCTCTATTCTTAGAGCCTGTCAGCTGATGGATCAGTCCTACACAAATTATCTAGGATAATCTCCCTTACTGAAAGTCAAATGATTATAGACTTCAATCACATCTGTAAAATACTTTCATAGCAGTATCTGAATCAGTGTTTAAGTAGCAGGTAAAGACCATCACACCCTTTCTTTACAAACTGTCACAAACTCTTAAGATAGCACTGTTTCATTTATTAATGGAATGACCTTTGACAAGTCTCAACTTTCTTATATTTCAATTCTCTTGCCTCTAAATAAGGGGGAGAGACTTTTTTTTAAATCACTAAAAAAATTTTTTAAGTTCTATAGTCTTTTGATCTTATGAATATAAAGCAGCATAACATGAAGAAGAGTTGGCCAGGAAAAAAAGGATAGAAAAGTAGCTAAAAGAACAAGGAGGGGAGGAGCAGGAAGGGGACATCTACAATAGTGTAAACAATAAAAATAAAGTAAAAGTGCCCTGGCTGGTGGCATACTGGAAAAGGCACTGGTCTGTGAACCCAAAGGTTGCTGGTTGGATTCCCCGGCCAGGGCACATAACCAGGTTGCAAGCCAGGTCTCCAACCAGATCCATAGCTGGAGGCAAGTGAAAGGCATCCATACACTGATGTCTCTCTCCCTCTCTGCTTCTCTCCCTAACCTTCTGTCTAAAAATAATAAATAAAATCTTTATAAATAAATAAATAATAAAGTAAAAACAAACAAAAAACCTACAAGTATGATGTGAAAAATAGAGTTAGGTGCACATCACTCAAAAACTTTGTCAGTGACATTTTTTTTAATATAAAAACCTTATACAACTGGTCAAAGAAAAAAATAAAGTACAATGAAATGCTCAGCCTGGAAGGAACAACAGGAAAAGAAAAAGAATAAGAATGGAAGAAGAAAAGGTGGGGTGAGAGGAAAAGCACAAGAATACACAGGTGTGTACAAAGACAGAATGGTGGGGACTGTGGCAAACTGGAGACTTCATGACCCCTCCATGGAAAGTAACTATTGCTCACCCCTCTCCAATTGCTGCCATGGAAAATACAAATCTAGTGTTGTCAGACTTTTAAATGTTTCAAGAAAAGCCAGAAATCTGGACTCTTATAAGACCTCTCCTAATTTTTAAATATGGGCAAACTAATTCAAATATTAAAGAATAAAATGCAATAGGCTCCACCAAAAGCTTACTTGACCTAATTAGCAAATTTAGCAAAATAGCTGGATATAAAGTCAATATCCAGAACTCAAAAGCATTTTTGTATACCAATAATAAAACATCAGAGATAGAAGCTAGAAAACAAATCCCATTTACCATAGCAACAAGAAAAAATAAAGTGCTTAGGAATACACTTAACCAAGGAGGTAAAAGACCTGTACTCAGAAAACTACAGAACATTGAAGAAAGAAATTAAGGAAGATACAAATAAATGGAACCATATACCATGTTCATGGATGGGAGGAATTAACATCATTAAAATGTCTATACTACCCAAATCAATCTATAGATTCACTTCAATCTCAATTAAAATACCAATGATATACTTCACAGAGATAGAAAAAATACTTTAAAAATTTATATGGAGCCAAAAACACCCACGAATAGCCACAGCAATCTTGAGAAAAAAGAACAAGGTAGGAGGAATTACAATACCGGACATCAAACTATACTACATGGCTACTGTCATTAAAACAGTCTGGTACATAAGAACAGACATATAGATCAATGGAACAGAATAGAGAGTCCAGAAATAAACCCAGGACTCTACAGTCAATTAATATTTGACAAAGGAGAAAGGAACATAAAATGGAGTAAAAGCAGTCTCTTCAACAAATGGTGTTGGGAGAACTGGACAGTAACATGCAAAAAGATAAAACTAGGCCACCAACTTACACCATACATTCAAGATGGGTAAAGGACTTAAACATAAGCAGTGCCACCATAAAGCTCCTGGAGAAAAATATAGGCAGTAAAATTTTAGATAGCCTACACAAAAAAATATGTTTACTGATACTTCTCCAAGGGCAAAGGAAATAAAAGAACAAAAACAAATGGGACTATATCAAATTGAAAAGTTTCTGTTCCGCTAAAGAAAACACCAGCAAAATTCAATGGGAACCAACTGTATGGGAAAACATATTTGCCAATGATACCTCAGACAAGGGTTTGATATTGAAAATATATAAAGAACTAATGCAACTCAACACCAGGGAGACAGACAGCCCAATTAAAAAATGGGCAAAGGACCTGAACAGAAAACCCACTGATGGAGACTACAAAGAGCCCAAAGGCATATGAAAGAATATTCAACATCACTAGCCATCAGAGAAATGCAAATTAAAAGCACAAGAAGATACCACCTCACACCTGTCAGAATGGCAATCATCAACAACTCAACCATCATGTGTTGGCGAAGATGTGGGGAAAAGGGAACCCTGGTGCACTGATGGTGGGAATGCAGGCTGGTGTAGCCACTCTGGAAAACAGTATGGAATCTCCTTAAAAAACTAAAATTGGAACTGCCTTTTAATCCAGCAATTCCACTGCTAGGGTTATATCTGAAGAACTGTGAAACACCAATTCATAAGAACCTATGTACCCCTATGTTTCAAGCAGCGCTATTTACAATAGCCAAGTGCTGGAAACAGCCTAAGTGTCCATCAGTGGATGATTGGAACAAAAAACTTTGGTACATTTACACAATTACATACTACACAGCAGAAAGAAAGGAACTCCTACCCTTTGCAACAACATGGATGGAACTGAAGAGTATTATGCTTAGTGAAATAAACCAGTCAGTGAAAGACAAACACCGTATGATCTCACCCATTTCAGGACAGCAATGAACAAAACAAACAAATAAGCAAAACAGAAGCAGATACATGAATACCATGAATAGATCTCCAATGGGCAGAAAAGAGGAGACAAAGAAGGAGTCAAGGAACTAGCACAGAAGAACCATGGACATGGACAACAAGTGGGATTGACTTTGGGGGGAATGGATGGGTGGGGAAGGGGACAGAGGGAAGAAAAAAGGGAATGGATGTAATAAAAAAAACAATAAAATTAAATTTAAAAAGAATAAAATGCAGAACAAACACAATATTTCTTCAGGTACAGCATCGTTTCAGGGCTGAGACAGGAGGTACTCACCTCATGAACATCTAAGAAACTTCATTAATCCAGATAACCATTAACCAAAAACTTCATTAATCAAGATAAATAGCCCAGGCTGGCAGCACAGTGGATAAGGTGCCGGCCTGTGAACCCAAAGGTCGCAGGTTCGATTCCCCAGCCAGGGCACATAACCAGGTTGCAAACCAGGTCTCCAGCCAGGTCTGTAGCTGGAGGCAGGTGAAAGGCAACCATACATTAATGTTTCTCTTCCTCTCTGCCTCTTTCCTTTTCTCTCTCTCTAGAAATAATAAATAAAATCTTTAGAAAAAATAAAAGTAAATTTAAAAAGATCAATAACATGTTTATGCAAATTAAAAAAATAAAAACTATTGCAGAAAATGCATTAACACCAAACTATCAAATCTTTCAATAAAGACAGGATGTGACCCTCTACTGGCACAATTCGCATCTCTCTCCTCACCCTAATCCTGGCTCGGCATCCTTCAGCGCCTCTGGGTTAAGGGCTCACCACAGGGAGGGAGAGTGTTAGTGCCAGAAACACAAACAGGGAACAGGAAGAAAAGCAGGCTTGGGAGTGAAGATAATGAGTTCAGCAGCAGGCATTTGATCGGAGTTCCTGTGAGGCACCCAGGGAAAGAGCCACTAAAGCACTTGAGGATGGGAAAGTGACATCAGCTAAGTGGAAGAAAAATTAATACTTCTTCGATGTCTATTACATGCCAGTCTGCATATATCACCTCATTTACCAACAATTCTCAGCACGACTCTTTCATTATGAGGTTTACTCTCCATGAAAGAGATGTTTTAATGGATGTTGAAGTTACTACCCCAAGACCATACGTACATATAGCCAGTGGTGCACCTGGCACTTGTCTGAATTCCAGGTCTGTCTGCTGCCCAAATCTATTCTTTCCAGTGAATTGTGCTGCCTAGAGCAAGTCGCATACATCAGCATGTCACCCATCAACCTTAAAGTGGGATGAGATTCCCACAGAGCTTAAATGACCCTTGCTGTTCATGAAGCCTGTCTTCAACCTGATGTCTCCCTCAGGGCTGGGGCCCTCTCTACCTTTTGAGACCGAGAGCCTTTCTTTGCATTGGAGCATTTCCACCCTTAACTAGTTTCCCATACAACCACGTTGTCTTCAAGCATTACAGCCTCTGAACCCTGCAGCCTACTCGCATGTAAAGAAAAATACCTGTCTTCCTTCCACATTCGCTCACATCTCTGCAGCCTTGGTAGAACAACCACCAGTTTCCACACTCTTTGGGTCCTGGCCTTGACCACCAATTTCTTTCAGGACTTGCATGGGAGTTCATAGCAGCCACCTTACTGTATAGACAGAGTTTAGCTCTTGGGCACAACTGTTGCCACGTGCCCTGTTCAAAAACTAATAATTGGGGCAAATTTAGCTTTGTCTCAAAATATGACATCTTGAAACTTCTTATTCAGTCTTCCTAAGTACTTCTTAGATAGTTGATTAAATAACGTTTTTGTCTTCCCTTAAACCAGCATCCTTCCTGCACTCCAATATGAATCCTATCCATACCGCTAAACCGAGCTTACATTTCACCCTCTCCTTAAAATGTTCTTTACCAGCCCAGCCTGGTGAATCACTGTGTAATAGTGCTGATTCACTGGACACACATTCGCCATCCTTTATCGATAGCACATCAATCTTATCTCCCTAACTAGACGTTCAGTTCCTTAAGGATAAGGCCAATGTCCTAGGCTTTGCTAATTCTCCCAAAACTTCAAGAACAATGTAGGAGTACCAATAAATATGCCTGATTGACATGTTTCTACAGCAGGGAAGCCCAAGGTTTAGGCTTACATCCTGACTTACATCCTGACCTTCATTTCTTTCAATGGCTTTTTATTTCAAAAATAGGGATAACATTCCCTACAGGGATATTATGAAAAAGAACATAATGAGAATATTTTTAAGATATCTACTGATAATTTAGCTTCTTTCCTTGCAATTCTTCACCATTTTCAGTCCCCCAGTTAGGAGAGGGCAAATACAGTGAAGAGGAGGGTTTAACCTCAGTGGAAAAGCGAAATATGTGCATGGGGCTCTCTTTCAACAAACGTGGGAATGGGTTCTTTTCCATTCCTCTAGTTGAAAACCACCTTGAAGAAGCTGACACAAGAAGGAAGTAAAGAACTATTTGTCAATCCCCATTTTTTTAAAAAAGTTCTTTAAACTGGGGGAAAATAGTTTCTTTGAACTGACATTGTTTTTTTTCCTTCTTTGTGAACATAAGGGCTTGAGCACAAACAAGATCAATTATATAACATAGATTGACCGATGGGCTCTTCACACATTGAAGTCACGGTGTACCACTTCAACACCTATCTCCCCTCCCAGTAAATTTACAATAAATGTCTGTGTGTAACTTAAGAAAACAACTTATGCTGCAAAACTAAGGACACTGCACTGCTACATGTGCTTCCAGCACTTGTCTTCATGATGACTTTAAAGTAGGTTAAGAAAAAAACTTCCCTGACTAAGAAAAGAAGAGAAATCATTATGACGTGAGAATTTGGAGAAATTCCTCCCTATTTGATTTAGCTAAAAGAAATGTGCCAGACAAGAGGATTTCAGGGATGAGTTTTTTATAACTACAACTTAGTGTAATGAAAATGACCAAGGCAGAACCATGAATTTAAATGAACCGTGTAATAATATTTTCTTAAGTTTTAATATGATAATTGTTTATTTTTTCCAAGAAATAGTTAAGGTTACTGATTCTTTTGCATAAATCAATACATCTGAACAATAAAGCTAATAGCCCAGTAAAGTCTGTAAAATGTAGCCACCCAGCTTCTGCCCCCAGGCCTTTATTCTAGGAGCTAAACAACAGTTTCTATTTGTAGTCACTACTGTCTTGATCAAATTACTTCCTTGACTCAGTGACAGCTGTTTACGAAACATCTTTAAGGGAAAGCCTTAACTTCTCATCTTTGCTCTGTGAGTTTAAGAATGCAAATTTTAAAGTAAAAGGATTGACTACTATTCCATTTATGCAGGTTTTTAATAATATTGGAAAAATCATGTGTGTGTAAAACCAGCTGTACAAAACATGACTCTTACTGATTTATCTACTCATCATAGAAACATAGGTAGGTCTTTTTAGCTTCACTAAGACTCTGTTATCATACTTCGTAATTATCTATAGTGTTAAGTTCTAACAGAGGCCGAAGTACAACTATTTAAGTCTAATAACGGGTTTTTTTTTACCCTTGTGCCCTTAGCCATGTGACCTTTCTGAAAGCAAATGCAAGAAAGTGAAATCAAAACAAATGAAGCAAATACAAGAAAGTACAATCCTAGAAAAGCTTCTCCTGGAGATGAGAGATAAAAGTCTTTACATTTTAGATGATTATGTTAAGTCTACCTTATTAGATACAAGATGGCAATGATAATGAATGTTCATCCTCAGCTTCCACTGTGTAGCAAAATTGCAAAATGTATTTTTAATGAATATAGCACACTGGTTATGTTTATGACTTCTATTTGAAATTAAAATATTATGTAGAAAGTTTTCTCTCTAGCAATCCAAAAACACTCTAATCAGAAAACTGTTTTATATCTCATTAAAGTACATTATTGCTTATGTTTCTTCTAACTTTAAAATGTTAGAACAAATTATTCACTATGTAATCTGATGCCACAATAATTTAATATCCCAGAAAACTTAAACCACATTTGTTTTACTGTTCTGTAAATAAGGAAATTGAATTAGATGATTGCCATGATTTCCAAGATTCTCAGATTATTTACTGATTTACCTAATTTTACATGCTAGAATTTAGTCAGAGGCGCACCATTTATCTTGAAAATTTCTTACATTACAGAACAATCATGGCAGACACACCGAATGTATGAGCTCAGAGTAACCTGAGACTTGGAGTCTCCCTGGGGCATAACATTCTTTTCCTGCTAAACATGGAATGGTCTGATCCTACCTTGGGTTTCTAAACTGATTGAGGTTGGTCTGAGAGAAGCCCGATTTAATTTCTACCTTCAGATATGACCTCAGAGCAGTCTCTTAGGGGAAAATAATCAGTCCTAAACTAGACCCCAAGACAGCTCTGTATGAGAATCCTCAAATACTTTATAGGAAATTCACCAAAACCCACCTCCAGGGGGTTATGACAAATTGTCCCAGTAACGGCGGAAACTATTACAAAACAGAACAGATTTACTACTGGTGGTCATGTACAAAAACCAGATGCAAAGATGAACCAGAGTTCATCAGCATCTCTGGTCATGTACTGAGTTCCTGTGTTCCAAGGTGGTGGCTTAGCCAAAATACTAAAAAGGGCATGCTTTTATTCAGGCTCGATCTCTTGTTTCCTGGGAGAGCAAACCACGATAACCTTAAAAATTGAAATAATGTGTTGATAGATTTTTAGCATGGTTTTCTAATAATGCTTGCAAAGGAGATAAAATACATTCGTTTCAGGAGGATATAACATCATCTAAAAGGAGCATAAAGAACATGCCATTAGGAGGAAAACGAGCTCCAAAAACCTAAAGCCAATGTGGAAAGGCATAGAGTACGCTTAGAAAACCCCACTGACATAGCTCTATTTCGATTAAAACAGACCCAGGCCAGAACATGTCATCTCAAATGGAAAACTGCAGATGGGCTCCCATAGCTTAGCATTCAACGCCCCAGTAAAAAAGCAGTTGTTCGACAATTCAGAACTTATAAACGGGGCAGGTTCAAAATGGAATTCTAACCTAGGAAGGAAGATATAATGATAATACTAATTAATAAGTATTATTATTATATATTTCAAATTAATAAAGCAATAAACTTAAATTCACAGAATAAAAACTCAGGCATCCTTTTTCCTGCTATTAAGTTTTCAAAACTCATTCTAAAATATGATATGCAATAATTTAATTTTTATAAATATTTAGTAGAGCCTGAGTAAATGATTTTGCAATCAATGTGTTCAGATCTAAAATTTCAACCTGATAAATGTACAGTTTAATGTACCAGTTGCAAATGATGTCTAAGAGTTGTGTTGTCTAACTCAGTACCCACTAGCTAAATGAACCATTTAAGTGTAAATAAATTAAAATTAGATAAAATTAAAATTTAGTTCTTCAATCTTACTAACCATATTTAAAGTGCTCAATAGTCACAGGACTAATGCCTTTCACACTTGACAGCATGGATAGAAAAGTTATATTAACTTATTTCTTAGGTGTATTAGTTAGGATATAGACTATCCAACTACATTTATAGGACTCAAAATTACAGTGACTTGACAGAGGAGAGCAAAAAGGGAATGGATGTAATACAACAACAATAAAATTTTAAAAAATAAAAATAAATAAATGTAATATATCTACAAAAAAAAATTACAGTGACTTAATGGGCTCAGTCAAGACAGAAGTTCCTTTTTTCTTACCTAACAGTCTAGAATCATAGATGATCCCAATATAAAATTGTGAGGTAGAAAGTCAAGTTCAGCCCATGTGATCTCCAAGGACCCAAGTGCTTCTTTCTTGTTCTGCTGTCCCTCAGGGCGTTATCCTATTCTGCATAACTGGAACTAGCTCTGCAATACCCTCCTTGCATGTTCCAGGCTGTCAGATGAAGAAGAAAAAGTGAAGGGCAAGAAATTTCCTTACAGAGAATGAATGATGCACACATCACTTCCACACACACCTTTGGGCCCGAAACATGATTGCAGCCCATATCTATGTCAGTCAGGCTGAAAAAGGTGGTCAGACTGTGCAGTGTGTACCCAAGCTATAGGTCTGGAAGATGTTATTGTAAAAAGAAGAATGGGGCAGGTAGCTAAGGAATTCAAAAGGGGTCAGGCCACTCACTCGCTTCAGAGGTGGGGAACAAGGAGCAAGATGGTTTACATCTTGAATGGACAGGTGTTGGACAGTCAAAGTCAGTCCCCCTGGAGATTATCTTTCATAACAGATTTCTTCTGGGGAATAGCTGAATTCGTGGTTCTGTTTTTTAAAACTCTGCTTCAGCAAGATGTGAAAAAGAAAAGAGGCTACGGAAATTCATCTGATTCCAGATATGATGATGGAAGAGGGCCCCCAGGAAACCCTCCCAGAAGAATGGGTCGAATTAGCCATCTGCGTGGTCCCAGTCCTCCTCCAATGGCTGGTGGATAAGGAAGGTAAATGTCTGCTCTAAGAAGCAGACAACTGGACATACACATTCAAAGCAGACGGAAACCATCAAGCAATGGAGGGGTGACCATGCTGGACAAGTAGATGAATGTGTATGTCTCAGCAAGAATTAATCTGTGTCCTCACAGACGAATGAGGTCGTGTTGGGAATTCCCTTGAAGGGATCTGGCATGACTGACATGTAATTCTATAAATGCACATGTTTGTCTCATTAACATTTTGTATAGATTATAAAAGTATTAATATAGTTTTAATAAGTAAATATTTCTAGGTTACAAAAGTGAATTCTCATCTTTATATAATTAAAACTTTCAATTTGAAGAAAATTAAAAGGCTGTGTATTTAATACTGAGTGTCATACTTTTTTCATCTTCTGAAAGTATTCATTGTTCATTCTCGTTTGTAAATAAATCACATTGTATTTATTTCAGTACTATGCATATAATATCTGCATTTTTGAAGGAATTTTTATCTTGAAAATAAAAAGAAGAATGGAAGAGTGTTTACTAAAGAACAATGAGTACTCTACCACAGAGAAATACTGTTTAATGCATTTACTTTTTAAAGTGGCAGTTAGAACATATTTAAACAGTGGGTGGTATCTTTCTCCTCATTTAATAGTCCTTGGAAAATAAGACTCCTATCAATGTCCCTTCCACTATTATATAAATTCTACCATTAATACATTATGTCCTTGCCTAAGGAGTATAAACCAGTAATATAAAACTTACAGTTTCATTTGAAAACTCTCAAAAAAGATTTTTTTTTTTGCTTTCTTGGGTATTTTAAAATAAATATCAGCATCTATTTTAACTCACTTAACATCTTAATAGGAAAAAAAATTCTTTAAGGGATAGTGCTGCCCATAAAATCTGTAAAGTAATGTACTCAAGTCAGTACTGCATAATTATGAGGTTGTGCAATAGCCAAGAACAATAGTTAAAGTATGTAATAAATTTAACAATACTGCAAGCATGTTTTATAGATTAAACTCAAGTTCCAGAATAAACATTTATTTAAATTTTGATTTCATACATGAGGAACTCAAAAGGATGTTATTAAAATATGCTAAAATTTTTTTCTTTAATTAAAGATTATTTGTCATTGAGTTGCAAGCCTAATCATTTTTAACCTGTTAATGAAAGTATATTATATAATAAAGTTTACATCCTTACCTACCACTTACACAAAATTATTTCTTAACACTATTTTACTTTATTTAAATTATATATTTTAGACAACAGAAGTTAGTAAAATAACAATAAAATTTATAATATCATAGCCCTGGCTGGTGTGGTTCAGTAGATTGAGCACCTGCCTGTGAAACCCAAATGTGTCGCTGATTCAATTCCCAGCCAGGGCACATACCCAGGTTAGAAGCCAGGTTTCCAGCCTGGTCCCCAGCTGGGAGGCAGGTAAAAGGCAACCATACATTGATGTTTCTCTCCCTTTCTTCCTTCCCCTTTTCCCCTCTAAAAATAATGAATAAAATCTTTTTTTAAAATTATATCATAAATACCTTTTAGCAACTGTATCAAAAAAAATTTTAATGTGCTCCATGATTATTGACAATCTCTATTGATATGCATTTGTTCAGATGAAAAAGTATGAAGAATTTTAGTTATTTATGTGTTCTTTTTAAGATAAGAATAAATTTCAACTAGTGGCTGAAAACATTTCAAAAATCAAAACTGACAGTGTTGCCTTAAAAATAAAAGTTTTTCAGGGGCTTCCAAACAAGATGGAGGCATAGATAGACACACTTTGCCTCCTTGCACAACCACAGAGAGAATTACAACTAACCCTCAAAACCAACCACACTCAGAACTGTCAAAAAATCAAACTGTATGGATCTAGCAACTGAGGATTCAAAGAAACCACATTAATCCTGATGGGTAGGAGGGGTGGAGACTTGGAGGTAGGCAGAGAAGCAAGAACATGAGAAGACATGATGTGGCACCAAGAAGCTGTGATAGAATGGGTGGTTCCATGTATGGTGGATAAAAATCAGGAGGGATACCCTGGGAGTGAGCATCCCAGCCCTGGGCCAGACTGCACAGCCCAGGGTTCCAGCACTAGGAAGATAAATCCCCTTAACTTCTGGCTATAAACACCAGTGGGGGCTGGGGAGACAGAAGAAAATGCCAGACTTTAAAGAGATTCTGCTTAATGGGCCCACATGGTCTCAGAAAATATGCAAATCCACCCAGTATGGAAATAACCACCAGAACAACAGCTGGAAGGGTGCCAGATGCATGCAGGGAACGAGTGAAGTGACTGGATATGGGGGCAAGTGCCTGGCCAACCTCCAGAAAGCAGGCAGCAGCACTGTCCCCACTCTGAGCCCTCCAGCCACACAGCCTCAAAGCACTGAAGTGAGTTGCTCTGCCCTGGTGACATCACCTGAGGCTCTGCCCAACACAATCGACAGGTGCCTTGCCAGCAGCAGGCCACACCACTGGACAGGGAGCTGAAACAGCTCTACCTAATACACAGAAACTAACATAGGGAGGCTGCCAAATTGAGGAGACAAAGAAATATGGCCCAAATGAAAGAACAGAATAAACCTCCCGAAAAAGAACGAAACAAAACTAATTTAACCAACCTACCCAATGCAGAGTTCAAAACAATGGCTGCCCAGGATGCTCAAATCGCTGAGTATAGCAACGATATAAAGGAAGAAATGAAGGTTATACTAAGTGAAGTTAAGAAAAATGTATAAGGAAACAACAGTGGAAGGGGGAAAGCCAGGATTCAAATAAGTGATTTGGAACGTAAGGAAGAAATAAGCATTCAGCCAGAACAGCAAGAAGAAACAAGAATTCAAAAAAAAGAGACTAGTGTGAGATTCTGGGACTTCTCCAAAAGCACTGTATCCAAATCATCAGGGTGCCAGAAGGAGAAGAGGAAGAGCAAGAAACTGAAAACGTATTTGAAAAATAATGAAAGAAAACTTCTTTAATTTGGCAGAGAAAATAGACATACAAGCACAGAGAGTCCAAAAAAAGTTGGGACCCAAATCAGACCACACCAAGACACATCATAATGAAAATGCCAAAGGCTAAAGAAGAGTGAATCTTAAGAGCTGCAAGAGAAAAGCAGTTACCTACAAAGGGGTTCCAATAAGACTTTCAGCTGCTTTCTCAGAAACTGCAGGCAAGGAGGTGCTGGCAAGTAGTATTCAAAGTAATGAAAGGCAGGGACCTACAATCCAGATTACTCTCTCCAGCAAAGCTATCATTCAGAATGGAAGGGCAGATAAAGTGCTTCCCAGACAAGGTAAAGCTAACAGAATTCATCATTACCAAGCCATTATTACATGAAATATCAAAGAAATTTATTTAAGAAAAAAAGATTAAAACTATAAACATTAAAATGGCAATATTCACAACTATCAATAATTGAATCTAAAAAAAATGAACTAAGCAAACAACTAGAACAGGAACAGAATCATAGATATGCCAATGCTTGGAGGGTTATTAGCTGGGAGAGGGAAAGAGGAAAATTAGGGAAAAGGTGCAAGGATTAAGAAGTATAATTGGTAAGTACAAATAAACAGGGGATGTTAAGAATAGTATTGGAAATGGAGAGGCCAAAGTACTTATATGCATGACCCATGGACATGAACTAAGAGGGGGATTGCTGAAGGGAATGGAGGTACCAGGTGGTGAAGTGCAAAGGGGGAAAAATTGGGGCAACTGTAATAGCATAATCAATAAAATATACATATAATAAAATAAAAATAGAAAAAATGAAAATAAAAGTTTTTCAGTCCAATAATTCCTATGTAGTATAAAATTATATAGTTTAGGGACCCATTGAACTGGTTAATCAACATTCATAAGTTAGTCAGCAGTGTCTTAAGGGCAATTGTGTACATTTCATTATTTGTTAAATTGACCTTAAATAATAAGTTTGATGCATTATTTCCAAAGAAAATAAATTCTACTTTCTTCACTTATTAAATTTTAGCAAGCAGCTCATGAACTCACCTCAAAGAGCGATCAAAGTAATTTCCCTTCCTCATGCCACTTAACAACAGCTAAGAGGAAACAGTGCAACATGAGGGCACCATCTTCTCTCCTCAACCAGCTCCCTTCACTGTCTATTATTAGTTTTCAAATATTTCCCCCTCTGGCCTATATGGCCCACTCACAAATGCAGCACAAATGCTGCTGACATTTCTAATCTGTTAGGGTTAGCCACAATGATTTCCATCCCATTCAAGAAGTAACATAAAGCAAAGGAAAGTAACATTTTATAATAATCATCTTGAACCTACAGCTCATTTAAGAAATAAAATACTTCACCCATTTTTCCACAATATGAGACATCAGATACTATGAAAAGGTCTCATAGCAGAGAATATTTTTTAAAGCTGGATTCAGTAGAAGGAAAAAAGCAGGAAGAGAAAAGGAAAGAAAAGAAAAGCCTATAATATAAAAGAAGTGACAAGAAATTGAAAGCAATCCTCAGGTTAAAATGACAAGAAGAACCCAGAGAAGGAACAAAATGCTGGTGTTGGTGTCTGTTGTGAGAACGTCTGCTGATCTTAAGAGGCCCGTTAACTTCATACTCATCAGGCCATGTGACTAAAGACCAGGGATAAACCCAGGGACTACACCAAGCAGGAATTTAGATCAGAGATCCTCACCAAAAAATACAATCCCTGAGAGATGGCACCCCACTGGAAATTTTACAGACTCTATACTGCACAGGAGAAAATAAATATTGGCTTATTTCATTATCATTAGCTCTGGGCTGAGGAAGAACGATCATCTTTTCTGAAACTTTTTAACCAGAAGCATAATCCCAAATGGATTGAGGGTGAAATATGACTTGCTTCTGCAGCTCCCCACAAGCCTTAGCCAATAATTTCAAGTGGTTATAAGTTAGCAGTAGGCCTTGGCAGCAAGCATACTACTCTGCAAGAAAATACCTTAAAACAAAAACTTGAAAGAATTATCACAAACTCCTAAGAAATATAAACTCACAATTTAAAAAAATCAAAAACATATGAGGAACCAATCCACTATGAGCAAAAGTCAGTGGAAACAACAAAAAAAAAGATGAGATCCACTTAAATGACAGATGTTAGAATAATCAGGTAAAATATTTAAGTAAATATGTTTCCTCTAGTTAAAGATTTAAAAGAACTGATATACAGCATATATGTAGAAGGGATTTTACAAATTTTTTTAAACTGATAGAAATCAATTAACAAGCTATAAGCTACTTTTTTAAAAATTACACAACTTGAACAAGGACTTCAAAAACAAGCAAAGAAAGAAACACAAATGGCCAATTAACACATCAAAAGTGTTCCATATTACTAATAATCAGAGGAGTTAAAAATAAAATCAGGAAAGGACTCATTGGCAGTTTTCACAAGTCTGACAATGTCAAATTTGACAGGCCTGTATAGCAAGGTGGATCTCTTAATCTCATGTACAGTTGGTAAGCATTGATACGAACAGTTTAGAAAAGTTTGGCATTTTTATTAGAATTATTAAAATGGAAAATCCCCCCTACAGTGTGATCCAACAATTCCACTAATGAATAAATACACAAGAGATATTCATACAACAATTATTGTAGCAGCTGTCTTCATAATACAAAAATCCCCTGGAAATTATCTAAATTTCCATATGTAGAAGATATACTATAACTACATGCAAGAACATAGATGAATTACATAAATATATATATATATATATATATACATATATATATATATATATATCCAGTACCAATACAGGCAAAACTAAACTATATTACTTCGGGATGCATTTGTAAGTGGAAAACTATAAAAAATAGTAAGGAAATAGTTTATCATAAAATTCTGGATTGCAGTTCCCTTTGGGGCAATTTGTTATGAGGAGAGGCAAATGGAATGCCTCAGAGTGCTAATAATGTCCTTAACCAGGGTGGTGATTATTTTTTAATGATTTATTAAGTTCATACATAATTTTATATTGCTGGTGTGTTTTTATGGCAATATAAATTTATAAGTTAACACAGAAATAGAAACTAAAAACTTAGAGGTTTTGCAGAGGTCATTATTATTCAACAATTACTTCATATGTTCCTTTACATTTTACCATCTCCTTGGAAATTAGGTTGTGGTCCACATGATTATTTCTGGCTAAAGCGCTATTAGCAGGAGTCATGGGTGTCCCTTCTGGTCAGAAGCACTTCCAAACAGGTGCAAGTTCTCCATATTCTCTCCTCCCCTGCTGTGGCAAGGCTTGAATCCCCATGTTGAAGGAGTGAAGCCACAAAATGTAAACAAGCTGGATTCATGGATACCAGCATGGAAGGCAGGTATCCTGTAGCATTCCTGGACCCTCAGTGCCTGGATGAGCAATAAACTTCATGTTTAAAGCTACTACCTAAAAACAAACAATTCAGTCCGTTGGCCACAGTGACATCCAACAGACAGTAAAATTACATCTTTAGAGTATTAAGAGAAAAATTAAATAAATAAATAAATAAATTTGCAAAACCCTTCCTATCACTCCAGATAATTTTTACCCTGTGCTATTTTTTTAATCTAGTACTTATTACCTTGTAAAATAATGTAAAATTCACTTATTAGGTCTACTAGTTATTGTCCCCCTCACCAGAATGTGACCTTCATGGAATGTCTTACCAAGTTCATCAATTTTCAACCAATGTGCCACAAGAATTTGTAAAACATGCAATACCTGACTATTTAGTCAGGGGCACTGATCTTTTTCCCCTTAGATTCTCAAATTTAAAAAATGACAACAGCCAATACAACAATGGCTATCCAACATGAAAGAATCAAAATTACAGCTATTTTTGTCATATTGGCAATGAATTATGATATACTCTTTGGTATGCCACAGAATTTTAATAATTAGTTGATGCATGCCATCAAAAAGGTTGAAAATCTCAACAGACCCTGATAAAGATAGGAAGTTTAGTAGTTCATCTGAAAGACAGTAGCTGAAAGCACAGTGAAGGGTTGGGAAATGAGAGATGAAAGGGAAGAAAGCCAAAATAATGTACAAAACTGAGCAGGTTACAACTAGAGAAACAGGTTCCAATCCACTTGGATTCCTTGGAAAAACTGGGTGTGGAGTGCATCCCATGTCAGGATTCCCCTGGGAAGGTGTTGGGGCATGGAGCCCTGTGCAGGCCAGGTCAAGCCTGGAAGACCTGCCTGGGGAGCCAGGAAAGCTGGGTGCATACAGGCCTCCGTGCTGTAGCCAGGGGGCCCTGGTGGGAATCTGACTTTGGGAACATTTCCTACATCCTTTGAAGTCTGCTCTGTGACCTAAACTTCTTGACTTGTGTATTGCATACACAGATGTTAAACCTTAACCCACATGTAATCAGTCTCACCCTCCCTAACGTTCTACAGGCCACCTGGAGTTCTTGGTGTCACCTTGTCTAACAGACCATAGCCTGAAGCAAGTCATCGCATTCCTTCCATTGTTATCTAAACTTAACTCCCTTTTTAAACAAAAAATAAATTTAAATTTGCAACAACAACAACAAAAATGAATGTATGTTGTTGGCACAGGAAGTAAAATTAGATCAATAGAACTAAGCAAAAAAATCCAAGAACAGAACTTTGCATATATACAAAAATCATATGTGGTAGAGATAGAGGATGAACCATGCAGTGAATTGTGCTGAAGCAAATTGTTTTTCATATGGAAAAAAGTTAAATTGGATTGAAGGATGTAAATAAAAAGAGCAAACCTTGAAAATCTTTTAGGAAAAAAATGTCGGCGAATTTCTTTATGAACCCCAGATAAGGAAGAATTTTTTTAACAGGACAAAAAAACACAGACCCTAAAGGAAAAGACTAATAAATTCAACTACTTTAAAATTAAGAACTGGCAGAAATAATTTGCAACAAATATAATCTACAAAGGAGTTTAAAAACTGCAAACAATAATAAAAATGAAAGCCTATTAGGAAAAAAGGGCAAAAGCAAAGAGACAATTCACAGAAGCAGAAACACAAATACATTTGAAAAGGTACTCTCGTCAGAAATCAAAATGTAAATCAAACCATAAGATTCCATGGTGAATTTTTATACTCTAATAAAATGGAGAGAATATAAAGTCAAATGCCTACTTTGGAAAACAATTTGTCTAGCAAAAATGATCTAGCAAAAGCAATTTGTCTAGCAAAAAAATAATTATCTAGCAATGGAAATCCACATACCCATCATTCATCATTTTCCACTCCAAAGATTAAAATCTAGAGAAAGTTTTGCATATACTTACCAGGAAAAATGTATAAATATATTTAGAACATTAATGTTTTTAATGGCAAAGTGAAGAAAAACTAAAAACATAAATTTTCACCAAGAGAAGACATTAATGAACTAGCAAAGATTCAAAGAAGACATAAATCAACTATAGCTACATGCATCAATGAGTTAATCTAATATAAAAAGTGAACAGCCCTGGCTGATGGCACAGTGGATAAGGAACTGGCCTGAGAACCCAGGGTTTGCTGGTTCGATTCCCAGCCAAGGCACATGGCTAGGTTGCAAGCCAAATCTCCAGCCAGGTCCATAGCTAGAGGTGGGTGAGGGGCAACCATGCATTGATGTCTCTCTCCCTCTCTGCCTCTCTCCCTCCCCCTCTCTCTAAAAAATAAATAATAAAATAAATAAATAAACTTAAAAAAAAAAAAAAAAAGTTAACAAAGCATTGCCCTGGCTGGTAACACAGTGGATAAGGCTCCAGCTTGCAAATCCAAAGGTTGCTGGTTCGATTCCCAGCCAGGGCACATAACCAACCAGGTTGCAAGCCAGGTCTCCAGCCAGGTCTGTAGCTGGAGGCAGGTAAAAAGCAACCATATATTGATGTCTCTCTTCCTCTCTTCCTCCCTCCCATCCCCTCTCTCTAAAAATAATAAATAAAATCTTTTTTTTTAAAGTGAACAAAGCAAGTCTTAGAATACATACAATATATTACCTTCATAAAATGTCAAAAACATGCAAAAGTAAGCAATATATTATTTGAGAACATACAAGGTAAGGTTATATAGCAATAAATAAACAAGGAAATGCTAATCACAAAATTAAAGCCTGTCGTTAACCATGAGAGTGAAGGGGAACAGGGATACAACTGGAAAGAGGTGTACTGCATACTTCATAGGTACTAGAATGGCTATGTATACACATTACTACCTTAACTATTAGTAATTTTTAAAAATTCCTTCCTCACAAAGTATTTTAACATAGCAACCCACAAAATAGCAGTTATCATCTTAGCACTTGTCTAAAAGAACATGCAATTGCCTAATGGCAACGAACAAAGGAAAGAAGAGGATAAGGAAGAATGAAAGTGTTGTCCTTCCACAGTTCTCACTACACAGTGTGGGCTCAGCCTTCTCAACTCACCATTAATAACATCTCCATACAATTCTGGCTATTATTATATATTGAAAACTCTACTGGCTGGACCCTTTCTGACTATAACCAACAAGAGAAAAGACCTAGGGTGATATATTAAAGTAGTATATCTTCATTAGACATATGCTACAGGAATACAACATATCACATAGGCATATCAAGAAAAAAAGATATAATATTGTACCCTGTATTTGAATTAAAATTTGTCTATTATGTAATAGTATATCAATTAGCTTAAACCTATTTTTAGAAATTTAGTTATTAAACTAAGAAAAATTAAAGAGCATTATGCCTGTAAGTTTCTTTTTAAAGTTTATCAGTTACTTTTATAGAACTAAGTATTAATCTATCTACAACACAACAATTCCACACTTACACCCTTATTTGAGAAATGAAAATATATGTCCACCAAAATGTCCATATGTCCAAAAAGACCCACTCAACCAGCTCTTTATATAATAACCAAAAACTGCAAACAACCTAAATGGCCGTCAACAGAAGATCAGACAAACTAACAGTGATATAGTTATATAATGAAACACTATCCAAAATAATATTTTTTCAAAAAATTTTTATAAACTACTGAGATACATAATAATGTGAATAACTCTTAAATCTTTATGTTTAGCAAAGGAAGCCAGATACAGAGTATACATTATATAATCCCACTTACATAAAATTCAAAATTATCAAATTCAACCTAGAGCGATTGCCTATGAGTTTGAGAATTAATTGGAAATGAGCACAAGGAACTTCCTGGAGTGACAGAAATGTTCAGCATCTTGATTGTCATTGTGGTCATGGGGTAATTTATCAAAACCCACAGACTTGGACACCAAAGGTCTGTTCAAGTCCATATATAAATTTTACCTTAGAAAGATATTAAACTTTGAATGTTACATATCAGATGAAATATTTATTTTGGTCAATGATTAATCTATCTTTAATCTCTGGAATGAAAAAAGAATTTGTTCCGCTGTATTTGTCTCATTATAAGGGTATTTTTCAGTCAGCCTTTTCAGAAAAGGCCCCTGGGGAAATCATGCATAGATGTACTAAGGCTTCTTTGAAAAGGTAGCAACAGTTTTGTAGATACATTAGAACTAATATTAAAAACTAGACTTGGTATAAGGAGGATAAACAGTAATAAAAATAACACAATAAAAAATAGATTCTAGAATGCTTTTTTGTTGGCACAAATTATGGGAAATGATCTGTTGTCATCAAGTTCTGATCATAGTGTTTACTTAACAGTGAAAACTAGAAGGAATATAGAGTTCAAAGAAGCTAAGGTGGCCAAAAACCTTTAGATTTATAGTGTACTTGAAAAAAGGTTTCCCAAGGTGAAAATGATAAGCAAAACATTAAAAAGATAATTAACAATGGGCAAAATTTATTGTAAGCATGTTCTTTACTGTTTAACTCCAAATTGCATAGCTAAGATAAAAATAAAATCTAGCCCTGGCTGGTAGCACAATGAATAAGGCACCAGCCTGCAAACCCAAAGGTCGCTGGTTCAATTCCCCAGCCAGGGCACAGAACCAGATTGCAGGCCAGGTCACCAGCCACGTCCATAGCTGGAGGCAGATGAAAGGCAACCACACACAGATGCCTCTCTCCCTCTCTGCCTACCTCCCTTCCTCTGTCTCTGGAAATAATAAATAAAATCTTTGAAATAAAATAAAATCTAAAGGCAAAATACAAGATATTGGGTAGCTCAACATGTGGACCCTGTGTTGTATGAAGTAAGGCACTTTAAAAACTGAATCTGGCCTATTCCATACTGTCACCTACCTCCTACACCTACACACACACATGCACACGCATAGAGTTTATTAAGCCTTCTCAAATCCAGACAAGAAATTTAGTGATTGCCTATTGAGAAACAAAAGACAAGTATAAAAAGCTGCAGCTTTGCAGCTTTTGCCATGGCTGGTGGCTCAGTGGATTGGTGCCAGCATGTGAACCCATGGGTCGCTGGTTCTATTCCCCTGTCAGGGCATATGGCCGGGTTGCAAGCCAGGTCTCCAGCCAGGTCCTTGGCTGGAGGCAGGTGAGGGGCAGCCATGCACTGATGCTTCTCTCCCTTTTCTCCCTCCCAGCCCTTCTCTCTGAAAATAATGAATAAAGGAGCCATGGACATGGACAACAGGTGGGATTGACTTTGGGGGGAATGGGTGGGTGGGGAGGGGGACATAGGGGAACAAAAAGGGGATGGATGTAATACAACAACAATAAAATTTAAAAAGAAAAAAAATGTTTTAAGAAATTAGAAATAAATTTGTAATCATGCAGAAAAAAATAATGAATAAAGTATTTTTGAAAAAGAAAAAGAAGGAATAAAAAACTGCAGGTTTCTTAGCAAGAGAAATAAAATTAAGCCCCACAGTGTACTTTGAACCTGATATTTAGCTGCAGTCAAAAAGCACTTTGGAGATTATTTCTTAATGATGATTTGTGTCTGTTGCTAAGCATTAGGTTGAGTTATTTTTCAAGATTCATCTCTCTGTGCCACTCTGGACATCAACAATGGATATGAAAAAGGAAACAGGCCCCCACAAGAAACAATTAGGGACAGAAGGTAGAAGTTAAGGGCCACCAATATCGGTGCAAGATGAGGAAGACAATTCTCATACTAAGACAATGAATAGGCTGCCCTAGTTCACCATGAGTCCTGAATCGGACCTAACCCACACGGCAACTTGCAGCATTGTTGTAGAAGCAAAAAATGTGGGCTGTAGTTAAGAGGATGTTCTTTGGAATAAACATAGGTCTTCTGTTTAAAAGCTAAATCCATCATATAAACTGTCTGAATTTGGCCAAAACATAGAATCAGCAACTCCAAGTTTTGTTTTCCTCACCCTTGCAAATTCTAGGGCAGATTACATGAGATGGTATGTGAGAAGGGCAGAGGAAATACATATTTTGAAGAGTGGTGAGAAAGTAGGGTTACCCACTTTATGGTATAATATTTAATCCATTAAAACTAAAGAGATGTGGCTCTTGTCTTTAGAAAGAAAACCTGTGATCACAGTCATTTTATTTGAAGCACTAATCACTCTTCTTTTTAATTTACTGAAAACAGAAATTTGCCCAAGGTCAGATTGTACAAAGAGAAAAATAACTGAAAGATTTTTTTAAACGTGCAGTTTTCATACAAGCAAACATGCTTCCAATGATACATCGGGATCCTGTGGCAAGGATGTAGGCAGAGGGCTGAGTGTTTTAAGCAAAGGACTTAAGGAAGAGGCCAAAGGAAGGAGGAAAATTTCACGAGGAGCCAATGTGGGCTGGCGGAAACTTCTGCAGAGCTTGCCCTCGGCACAGCCTCTCCTGAGACACTGGTGATTTGCCTGTTCTAGGTTTTGTTTCTCCAGGAGGAAATTGTTAGGACCACTTCAGTTTCTTAAGGATGTATTTAATACAAAACAGATTAGTAGAATGGTGGTGACAAGAGGGGTGGGGGAGGGGAAGAGGGGGAAAGAAAGGGAAGAGTTTAGTCAAGGAGCTAATATGAATGACGCGTAGACATGGACAACCAGGTGGGGATGGACTGTGGGAGAGGAGATGAGGTGGGTGCGGCAGAGGGGGGGGAAGAAATGAAACAACTGCAGTACAACAACAATAAATTAATTTTAAAATAATAAATACAACAGACTAACAGGAAGAACCATGGACATGGAAAACAAGTGGGATTGACTTGGGGGAAGGGAGGACAGAGGGAAGGAAAAAGGGGATGGATGTAATAAGACAACAATAAAAATAAATTTTAAAAAATAGACTAACATTAATATTCTCCATAATAAGATATTGGGGGGGGGGGGAAACACGTTATTATGTCTTATCACAAAACTAGTATTGCCGTTTTGCAGAATGGTGATCTCTGGTTCTACTGCAGTAGGGAGAGAGGGCTGGCAAGATTAGATTGCTTATATGTTCTTGACTGTAATTTTCCTCCAGAGTAACAGAAAGGTTTATGGGAATCCATTGCAGATAAACATGCAGACTCCAGGATAATCCTGAGTCTTCAGGTTCTAGTCTTTCTACTCCTTTTCCCTTAAAAAAGGCTAGGCTTGCTTTTTTTTTGAGTCAAGATCCCACACTCTCATGTGTCAACTCCTCCGGACCTATCGTCATTTTAAATATTTCATGTTTTCATTATGGAATAGAGGCCTTTATTTTTAGCTAGGGAATATAGAGCAGTTGCAGAAAATGCTGATCTGTGTGTTGGGGTGGTTGTGCCATCAGTAGAAAACATGAGGATTTCCATCCTTTAGCTCTCCTTTTTAAAACACTCATACTATCCCTACACTGGCCCTGGGTGTTGTTGCCTAGGTCACTTTCAAAAAGGAGGAAGTAAAGTTTAGCTCTTATTCATGTCCTGCCCCTTCCCTCCTGGGGCCACATTTTTTTTCATATGAAGAATTATAAGCCTATGTTGGCTCTTTGTTCCAAAGTATTTCTCATGTGTTTTAGAAGCAAGATAATTTTTGCCAAAATATCTTCCATGGCCCCCATTTCTCCCCTGCTTAATTGGCATCATTGTTTCTCTCCCCTGATTTCCCCAGATGCTGAGAATACATGGTTAATTCTCTGTCCCCTGTAGCCATCATCTCAACTTGAGTCTCTCCCTGAACTCTCCATTCCTACTGTTACAGGATAACTAAGTATCGATCCCCAAGCAAATGGCCCAAAGCTTCACAGGCCAAATTGAACTGACTCAATTCTTTCAAGGCACCAGTAAGCCCAGAACAGTAGGGGAGCTGCTAAGAAAAAAAGGAGGGGCCCATCCTGCAACCAGAACAAGCCCCAACCATGTCCACGGTGACTGGGTAGCCCAGGAGCTCCTCATGCCTTTTAAAAGACAGTGTTCCTTCCCATCGCCTCTTTTACTTTTTGCCAATATTCAGAGCTTTTATTCTGTACTATCAACTAGCAGAGCTGAATCTCCTCTCCTAAAGACTAGATTAATTTTTTAAGCATCTGTACCAACCAAGCCTGTGAAAATTATGCTTACCCTTATTGATAAAGTCTTCAAATATTAATAAATAATCAACAGAAGGTCAACTCACAGATAGGTATTAACTTGTCAACCCTGTTAAACAACAGATTTCTGTTTACTGCATTGAAAATCACTAAGTAAAACCATAAGCATTTTTAACTGTTTGCTGTAAAGAAAACAGTACCTTCAGATGACTTAAACTGGGAAAAGAAGGAAAAATGAATTCTCTTTACATCAGGGGAATACACACCAGGCTCCAAATTACTGTAGTATCTGTGCAGCACAAGGGCAGCACCCTGATCGTTCATTAGTATCTCCTGTACAAATTAAATGATATTTGGGAAGGAGATTACCATTTAAAACTTTGAAATATTTGATTTGGAGAAAAATCAAACCAAAATGCAGCCATCTTATCCGCAGACTGCTTTCATTTAAACAGTACTGTATAATAGGGAATTCAACCCAGCCTAATTTTTAAATTCTCTTTTCAATATTCAGGCCCACAAAAGACAGGCATGTCCTACGTTGAAAGGTAATGTTTATTGCTAATGTATTGAAGTGGTTCAGGTTATGACCAGTATCTTACATAGAAACCCACCACATCAGAAGGAAGTGTGTTTTAGGGCTTCCCACAGAAAGGAAAGATCTATATTTGTTGATGACACAAAATGCTTTAGACAATCATACTCAAATCTTCAAATGCTCCATGTTCCAATGCTGTTTCACTCTTTCTGATTATGTTGGGGATAAAAATCTGAGCAGCGAAATTAGATTAGTGAAATCTAATTTCACTTTTATTAAGGAAGGTATAATCTCAGCTGAATTGATATGAAGAATATGGAGTGATGACTAGGAATCAAGATATTAGAATCCATATGAGGGTACACAGAAAATCCCATGCTCTCAAAATTTAACATTGTTTTCACTATTGAGACAGAGACAGAGAGAGGGGAGGGAGAGAGAAAGAGAAAATAATTTAAAGAATTAAGCATATGGGATCAATTTATTCAATAAACATTTGTTGAGTATCTAAGCACATAACAAACCAAGTACTATTCTAGGCACTTAGGATACATTAATAAATAAAACAAAGATCCCTGCCCTCATACAGCTTACAGTCTAGCTAAGGAAAACAGATGATAAGTAATAAACACAGCAAATAATTAAACCATGTAGATTTTAATAAGGTGCTCTCTGCCTAGGGGGAGACAAAGTAGAACAGGGAGAGGGAGACTGGAACTGTCACATTTGCGTAGGGATAAAGATGATGATCAGGTTACAGTCCATGAGAAGGTGATGTTAAACAAAGTTTGTCCTTAGTAGTAGATCATTCATTGACTAGCCAAAAAAGATGAAAAATTTAAGGTAGGTATTTTGTCATAAGAATTGTGTCTATAAATACATGTATCTATGTATATTTATTTTCTCTCAATAGAAATAAAGCTTTCCCTATAAGTATCAGATCTAATGTTAGGGGTTATATTTCCGATCTGACCATTCATTAACAGTTACTTGTTACATTATGGATGGACTGAAAAACATGAAATTTAAGTACCAGTAATTAACATTTGAGCTTTAGAAAATGTGTTATCCAGAATTAGGTGGCAGATATGTTCAACCTACGCATTGAACCTGTACCATGTACTACGCTAGATATTGTACAGCAATTTTAAATATGCAATCAATGACCTCAAAATGTTGCAGGCTACTATTATTAATTGCTGATACTTATTAATGTTCCACATTTATTACTATACCAGGCACTGATCCAAATGCTTTATACTTATTAGCTCACATAACCTTCATAACAAGATTATGAGACATGATTCTTTTTTAATCTCAATGAGGAAACAGATGCCAAGCATAGTTCAGTGTCTTGCCCAAGGCAACAAAAGTAGTTAGCTGAAAATCCAAGATTTGAACCCAGGCAGTGTGCCCTGGAGCTGGCTCTCTATGTCTAAAGGGACATAGGTCAGTAGACAGATATGTCCAGTGAGATAATAGACAAACACGTGCAGATGACATTTAGATCTACCCAAAAGGAGGCCAGTGTCTGCACCCTCTTTTGAGGTCCTGTGCTCGTTTTCAGAGGAAGCCTGCATCTCAGCATGCTATCACTAGTTCTGCAGCAGAGGTAGTAAAAGCTGGGAGGAACTTCAAGCAACCTCCTGCAGAAGTAGGGAGTGTGGCTCTGATGGCATCAAGGTCCAAAAGGGTCCATCCTGACACCCCCTGCCAGTCATGGCCCACGCAGGCTGAGCCAGGTCAATTCGAGTGCTCTCCGTTCCTTCACAGGCACCTGCCCCCACAAACAGCTCTCTGCCGTAGACTATACTTAAATTACAAAATCATGATTAGCAAAGTAATATAACTTTTGCTGTCTTTGCACATGTACATGATTTTTATTTGCCTCTTTTTACAACGGTTTTCAATTAAAATTCTCCTGGATAAGAGTACTTTACATATCCTATTAACTATCTCATATAAAGTTAAGAAATTTCCCCCAGTAATACAGTATTGTTTCAATGTTTTTAATGAGAACTAGTAAAATGGCCATAAAGTTTAAACAGCTTTAGAGAAAATTAAAAGCATTAGAATTTGTGCTCTAAGATTAACATATAAACATTATTGATCTACTTGCCAAGTTAGTACTATTTTATATAGCAGAGCAGAGCATAATTAAAGATTATTAAGCATTAACAAGGAACTTATAGAAATAATATATTAAAACAATCTATTGAGTTGACATTATCCTCCTCACCTCCTCCCTGCCCACCTTTTTTTTTTTTAATCTGCTAAATTATGTTACTTAGTTGCTGCTAAAAAAGAAGAAAATCTCATATGAGGACAGGTTCAAAGGTGTCACATTTACCATATATGTTAGTGTGTTATTCAATGTTTGTCACCTGATTGATATGAGATGAAACAGTAGCAACATTTTAAAAATAAGCTCCACAGACTCTTTTTCTAAGAGTGCACCATTTATACTTTCAAAGTAATATCCAGTATTAATATCCAGGGGTTAGACTTCTTTCTGATAACCTACACCACCCAGGATACATCACATTCAATAAGGAGGGCTATCACAAGGTCTGTGCACTTTGCTCTGTGTGATGTCTTTCCCAAGCCAATCTCTTGGTAGAGAAAACAAAGTGTTAGGAGCCAGTGTCTCAAGGAGGTAAAAACAAGTAAAGAGAAAGGATAATAAAAACTTGCAAAGGCTAGCAGTGTAGAATCACATTGAATAGGCACCAACAACCTTAATATTTCTTAAGGACCTCACAATACAATAACCAACATTTGTAATTGAGAAGTAGAAATGGGTAGTTACAAGATAGTCTTGGGGGTATAAAACGCAGCATAGGAAATATAGTTGATACTATTGGAATACCTATGTATGGTGCCAGGTAGATACTGGAAATGTCAGGGGAAATCACTGTGTAAAGTATATGATTGTCTAACCACTATATTTACCCCTGAAAGTAATACAAAAATAATATTAAATGTAAATGGTAGTTGATAAAATAAAGAAAAAAAGAAGTAATCCAGACAGGAGACATATCTGGCCCTGGCAGCAAAAATAAGAATAATAACAATAATAATAATTAACATTCATAATAACACTACTACCTACTGTCAAGAAGTGGTTAAATCATACTCATTATTCATAACCGACCAAAGATGAGTATGTTACCATCTCTGTGAAATGGTTGTAGATGTTTAAAAACTGAAAGCTTCAAAGTGTCAGTGTGACTAAGTTCATATGGATTATTTCTCCTATTTCCCCCAAAATACCACACCAACAAGATGAAGCTTTTATATAAGAGGTAACTGGTGAAGATGCTAATTGGAAATCCAAAAACAAGCCCCTGGGTGGTGGCTCAGTGGATAGGCGCCAGCCTGCAAACCCAAAGGTTGCTGGTTCGATTCCCAGCCTGGGCACATAACCAGGTTGCAAGCCAGGTCTACAGCCAGGTCTGTAGCTGGAGGCAGGTGAAAGGCAACCATACATTGATGCTTCTTTCCCACTCTGCCTCTCTCCCTTCCCCACTCTCTAGAAATAATAATAAATAAAATCTTTTTAAAAAGTTAGTATTTAAAAAGAAAAAAAAAAGGAAGAAATCCAAAAACATGAGTTCTAGCTTTAGTCACTTACTTTTGGGAAATTCTAGCAACTTCCCAGAGTCCCTTGCTTGTTATCTGCAAGTTTGCTAAACATCTTCCCTCCCTTCCAAAAAAAGATGTTTATAAGAATTAAAAGAGCCCTGATCAGCATGGCTCAGTTGGTTGGGCACCCTTCTGCAAGGCAAGGAGTTGCCAGTGAGATTCCCAGTTGGGACACATATATGGGTCACAGGTTCAGTCCCCCATCAGTGAGTGTGGTAGAGGCAACTGATTGATGTTTCTCCCTCCCAAAGGATCTCAGATTGAGCGCGCCCAAACTGCTGGTCAGTCCTACGAAGAATTCCTACTGAGAAAGTAAGGAACATGCAGAAAGGAAACCAGGCAGAGAGCAGACATTAGGGAGGGGCAGAGTTCTCTGGGGAGCCCAAGGTACAGAGGGACGGTGGGCAGCTAAACCCAGATCTCACATCGGCATTCTGAAGAGGCCTTCCAGGAGGGCGGGGAGAAGACAGTTTTATGAGGCAACATGCTTGCCTCAGTTTTCTACTGCTGGCATAGATTACCACAAATATAGCGGCTTACACATTTATAACCCTCAGTTCTATGTAGGTTAGCAAGTCTGACACAAGTATCACTGAGCTAACATGAAAGTATCACATTTCTTCTTGTAAACTCTAAGATCTACTTCCTTTCCTTCTCCCGCTTCTAGAGGACACCCACATCCTTAACTCCTGACCCTTCCTCCATCTTCAAAGCCAGAAATGGCAGGTTAGGTGCTTCTCACATAACAACGCTGACCTCTTCTGCCTTGCTCTTCCAAGTTGAAGGACTCTTGTGCTCAGATTGGGTTCACCGGATGGATAACCCAGGATAACCTCCCCTATCTCAATAACCCAGGATAACCTCCCCTATCTCAACGTGAGTTACATCTGCAAAGCCCCTTTCACTATGTAGCATCACACAGTCACAGGTTCCAAGGACTAGGACATGGGCATCTCTGGTGGAACAAGGGGGTGACATTATTCCCCCTGCCACAGTGCTATATAGGCAACAGGTGATTTGGCACAAAGCTATCATCATTTTATTCCACTCTTGCTGCCCTCAACCAGCTTTCCTCCAATACGGCAGTCAGAGAGCCTGAAAACACTGATCATATTATGTCTCTCCCTGTTCAGACTCCGTTAGTGGCTTCTTGCCTGTCTGGACAGACACCACATTCTTTACCACAGACTATAAAGGTCTACATAACTTAGCCCGCTGTATTCAAAAGTTCTTGCACTGGTACCCATCATAAGAAATTCGTTTTTAAATCGTAACCTAGAATGTACTGCATGGATGTATATATGTATGTCTGGTTTTATAAACCAGCATTCATGCTTGCTATATACTATGCTCTCGGATACTTCCAATTCTGATTCATTCCTTTTTTTTTTTTTTTTTTTTTTTTTAACTTGTTTTTAATGCTGTTGCTTGCAACCCACTAAAGAATTGTGTTTCTTGGTTTGGAACCACTGATCTGGCCCTACCCTCTTCCCAAGCTCCAACTCCTAACATTGCTACCATGCTCTCTCAGAACTAGGCACACAGATGCCCTACTCAGGAGACCCTCTAGTGGAAATATTCTCCCCAGAACATCTCAGGGCCTGCTCCCTCACCTCATTGGGGTGTCTGCTCAGTTGTGTCTTTAATCTAAGATCTCCCCTGGTCAGCCCACCTGCAATAACCCTTCTTCCCACCCCCAGCATTACTTTCAATCCTTTATCTTGCTTTAGTTTTTATTTGCAACATGTATTACTGCTTTGCATATTATTTCTTTGTCCCTTCTCACCCACTGCAATGGAAAGTCTACCAACACTGTCTGGTTCCGGATGTGATCCTAGTGTTTGAACAGGGCCTCCTAATACACAGGGCAAACTCAAGAACTAGTTATAGGATGACTAAGTAAAATATGAGTGAATGAATAAGCAGATTGGTAGAATTAAGACTACATGAGCTATTAAAAGAAATTACTAGCCCTGGCTGGTGGCACAGTGGATAAGGCACTGGCCTGCGAACCCAACAGTCGCTGGTTTGATTCCCCAGCCAGGGCACATAACCAGGTTGCAAGCCAAGTCTCCAGCCAAGTCTGTGGCTGGAGGCAAGTGAAAGGCAACCATACATTGATGTTTCTCTCCCTCACTGCCTCTCTCCTTTCCCCTCTCTCTGAAAATAATAATTAAAATCTTTAAAAAAAAATTACTAGTATTACATTTTACACTATATATTTAACTATAAACATTGGTAATTACCATTTGTTGATTATCTATACCATGTCAGATACTATGCAGGGCATCTTAAATAAGTTGTTTCCAGTTATCACAACAGCTCTGTGAGGTACTTATTTTTTAAGATGGTGAAATTGAAGCTCAGAGATAAGTTTCCAGTCCAAGGTTATTTATATGATCTGTGAAAATAGCCAATTTTGTTTAATATAGAACGTTTGCTGTCAATCTTGTCCTAAGTAGTTTATGTGGAGGTTCTGTTATTGTTACCACTTCGCAAATTAGGAAATTCGGTTATATGACTTGCTGCAAGTCAAACAGTTAATAAGTAAGTGGTGGCACCCGAAATTCAGCACAGGCAACACTGGGACCAGCACCAACACTCTTATTGCTCAAAGTAAGGTACACACACCAACAGCATCAGCCTTACCTGGGAGCTCACCAGAAATACGGAATGTCACACTACAGCCCAGGCCTGCACTCCAGTAAAAGCCCCAGGTTATTCATATGCACAACTGAAAAGTTCTACTCTAAACCAACTATAATGCCTCTCAGGCAGACAAGCAAAGATGGACAAAAATAACTGCATGACAGGAGGACTATAATAATATTTTACTGTAAGTTTTAAATGTAAATTAACATGAATTTAACAGAAATATAACAATCTGAAAAAACCTAAAGGAAACTGCTGAACTTCAGGTAAATGACTATGCACCCCCAAAACATTATATTCCTTGAGGTAAGAACAAAAGAGTAGTACATTAAGAGACTAAATCTATTGTGATTTCTTTACTTTTAAGCTCATGTTTCAGCTGTCGATCACATCAATAGATTCCCTGCTATGAAAAATGAGATCAAAATTGGTCGCTTCTTTCCTCTTTCCTCCTCTTCTCCATGTTTCCACATTTATCTTGGTATTTTACTACTTTTTCACTAAGATGTGTAACATTTCCACTCTATTACACCACTATGATCCCCTAGCTAGTCAGTATTTCCCTGGATTCAACGATCCTGCCACAATTCAATGTGCCTTTACCACACTTTCTCCATTTCTAAGCTCAATGCTTTGACTAATCCTTTGACTGGCTAGGGAGTTTTTGTTTGCTTTGTTTTTTGTCAAGTAGTGCTATTTAAAAGGGATCATGGGTATCAAATTCCACAAATTCTTTCACCTTTAAGAATGTTCACCTGCTGCCTTCATAAATAAAAACTTGGCAAATTATATTATATGGGATCATACATTTCTTCAGATCTCTGTACACACTGCTGCTCTGTCTCCAAAAGTTTCCTCACACCATCTTTTTGTTATTTGTGTATGTGATAACATTTAACACTAGATACACCCTTTAGCAAATTTTTAAGTTTACAACACAGTATCATTATCTTACTTAAAGTTTCATGCACTTCACCTTATTTTATTCCCTAGTCCAAGAACATAATGAAAATCTCCAGTAAAGATCTTATGCCAGTTCACTAGGTATAAATTATGTTATTTGAAAATTTATTACTAAAATAATCTGAATTTTTTCCATAAGTGTTCCAGGAAGCACAAGGACTTCTTGGCAATATGTGATATTAATAATAATACCTAACATTCATTATGATTTATAGTTCACAAAATGCTTTTAGAAACAGGAGATAGAGCTTTTCTCTCTTCTAGGAAAGCCTAATGAAACATAGAATGAAGTCTTTAGAGAGGTAACATGTGGCCTCTCTACCTGTTACCTCCCAATAGAATTGCCTCCTTCTTCTCCAACTACACTTGGACTTCTCCTATGTATTCACCATTCCATTACTTTTCTTTTTTTCTTTTTATTTTTTTAAAGATATTTTTAATTCATTGTTTTTTAGAGAGAAGGGCAGGGAGGGAGGAAGAAAAGGAGAGAAACATCAATGTATGTTTGCCTTTCACCTGCCTCCAGCTAAGGACCTGGCTGGAGACCTGGCTTGCAACCTGGTTATGTGCCCTGGCTGGGAATCGAACCAGAGACCTTTGGGTTTGCAGGCTGGCACCTATCCACTGAGCCACCAGCCAGGGCTCCATTGCGTTTCTTTACAGGTAAGTTCCTTTTACATGTGTCCCTCTCTATTGCAGTGAGAAAGAAAATTAATGTGAACTCTATCACTTATAAGTTGTATGACTCTCAATTTATTCATATATAAAACTGGAAATAGAAACGTTGGCCTTAGGATCACTTTGAAGGCCAAATAATATAAAGATTTGTTTATTCTCATGTCGATTTCATCACATTTTACCTTCCTTAAGGTCCTCAACCTTAACCATTATTCAAAAACAGAAGAGCCCTTCCATGGTCTCACCCTCTTATGTGTAGGCACATTATTTTTCTGTTTCTATATAAATGGAGTTATTGCTTTGAGGATTTTTAATTATCATTTTAATAACTTTTTATTAGTAATATCTAATATTATTATATTATGGTCAGAAAACATGATCTATATGATAGCCATTTTTTGGCCTATACTAAAACTTCACTTTGGCTTAAATGTGGTTAGTGTTTATAAATATTGAATTTGTGCTTGGAAAAAACATGTATTCTCTACATTCTTAAGGAGCAGAGATATATCCATAACTCTATTTCTATCTATTTATATATTAGATCAAGCTTATTAAATGTGTTAGTGAAAGCTTCCATATCCTAAATGTTTTTCTACTTATTTCAAGAGAAATCTATTAAATCTCCCAATGGGACTATGGACTTTATCAATTTATATTTGTACTTCTGTTAGTTTTTCATTTATATATTCTGAATCTACATCATTAAGTGTACCTAATATTATAGTGTTTTTGTTCTACCATTGGATTGGTACAGTTTCCTGGTAAACTGTCTCCTTAATCCACAATTATCCTATTTATCCCTAGTATTGTTCTATAATTTAAAATCTAATTAGTTTGATATTAATATTGTTATATACGGTTTCTTTTGGTTATTCTTTGTCTGGTATGTACTTGCATTTTCCATCTCTTTATTTTGACATTTCAGATTTTAGCCATGTCTCTTCTAAATGAAAGGGGAAAAAACGGTTTTCCTTCAATCTGAGATTTTATATCTTTTAACAGACAAATTTATCTGACTTACATTTACTATAATTATTGATATACTTGAGTTTCTTTCTTTCATCCTACATTGCATTCTCCATAATTTGAATTGGTCCTCAAATGCAAAGTTGAGCTGATCACATTTTTCATTTTACAGCAGATTATCACTAACTTTGAACAATTCATTTTTGTGCTTTTCCTACTTCCCTCCTTCATACATCACCCATCTCCTGAGATGGGGCCACATCCTTAATATGCCTAAGGTGATTATGAAATAACTTCAAAAAAAGAAAAAGAAGGGTTCCGGCAAGATGACAAAGGAGTAAGGGGAGTTACACCAATCTCCTCCCAGGTCACATCTGGAATTACCAACAGAACACCAGCTGGAATGAAGCCCTAACCACAGGCAGAACAGAAGAGGCTGTTTCATCACAATGTGACTGGTAGGAATCAAGGAAACATGAGAGAGCTGGCTGGGCCCCACCAGAGGCAGCAGTTGAAAGACCAGAGCTGAGGATTCCACCTGAGAAGTGGGAGGGGGCGGTGGTTCTGGTCCCCCAGCGGGTGTCCCAGCTACAGCAACATGGCGGAGAGTGAACAGCATCCAGCTGAGAAGGGCGGAAAACCAGGGAGTTTACTAGCCTAAGAGCACGCTGGAGACAGAGAAATGCTAAGGTGACCACAATGAAAATACAGTGGCACCCACCTACCCTGGGCTCCAGCAGAGGGAGGGCAGAGAGGACTGGAAATGCATAGGGAGAGTTTGTGGCGGTGGCTTGGAGGAGAGAAGTGGGGAGGAAGCTGTGGGGGTCCCAGTGCTGAATCATCGCCCACACCTCAGGCGGGCTGCGCTGCGCCAAGCAGCTTCCCTATGAGGATCCTATAGCCCGGCCCGCTGGAAGCAATCTGCCCTGCCCAGCAGTGCCTGAGCCTGGAGCCTGATCTTAATTCTTTGACTTACAGCTAAATAAATCTCACCCTACCTGCTAAGTCTGAGCATAGATACAATAGTTGGCACCTGAATAGGTATTTCTCGCCCAGCAGCGCCTGGGCCTGGCAGCTGATTACAAACCCTCTGACTTACAGCTGGGTCAGACAGTCAGCCCAACACAGTGGCAAGTGAGCCTGGTGGCTGATTATGGATTCATTGGTTCACAGCTGAGTTGGTTTGTCCCAGCCAGTGGCCCCTGGACCTGGCGGTTGATCACAAACTCATTGGATTACAATTAAACCTTTCAGTCAAGCCCAGCACCTGTGATGAACCTGGTGGCTAATCACAGACTCATTGGATTACAATTGGGTCTTGCTGCCTAGCCCAGTGGTGCCTGAGCCTGGTGGCTGATCACAGATACAATGATTTACATCTGAATCTGTCCCACCAGGCTGCATCTGGGCTGGCAGCTGATCCACTGGATTACAATTGAACCTTTTTTTCTAGCCCAGCAGGATCTGAGTTTGGTAGTTGATTTATTGATTTACAACTGAGTCTGTCTGTCCCCACAAACTGCACCTGAGCCTGGTGGTAGATTACATACCAATAGGATTACAACTAAATTAATCCTTCCAGCCTAGCAGTTCCTTAGCCTGGCACAGTCTGATTGGATTACAATGAAAACTAAAAATGGGGAGAAAAAGAAACAGTCCATCACCAAAAGGAAAGGAGGAATCCTTACCTAGAAAGATCAATAAGTGAAACAGAGACAAGCAAACTATCAGATACGGAATTCAAAATAATGATGATAGAGACGTTCCAAGGAGGCTAGAAGGAACTTACTGGGAACTACGCCAGCATTAAAAAGGACATAGAAACTATCAGTAAGAGCCAGGAGGAAATGAAGAATACAATTTCTGAATTGAAGAATACAGTAGAAAGAATCAACAGTAGGCTAGAGGAAGCAGAGAGTCAAGATCAGCAAGCTGAAGGGCAACATAGAAAAATATTCCAAGACAGTGCAACAGAATGAAAAGAGACTGAACAAGAATTAAGAGGTTTTAAGAGAGCTGCAGGACAACATGAAGTGCAATAATATCTGTATCATGGAGATACCAGAAGGAGAAGAGAAACAAGGAATGGAAAATCTGTTCAAAAAGAAAACTTCTTTAACATGAGTGAAAATGTTACTCAAGTTCAGGAAGCACAGAGGGTTCCAATAAGGATGAATCCAAATAGACCCACTCCAAGACACATTATAATTAAAATGGCAAATTTCAAAGACAAAGAGAGAATCCTAAAAGCATCAAGAGAGAAACAGCAAATAACATATAAGGGGGCTCTGATAAGGTTATCAAATGATTATTCAACAGAAACAATACAAGCCAGAAAGGAATAGCAAAAAATATTTCAAGTCATGGGAAACAAAGGCCTGTAACCAAGAATACTTTACCCAGCAAGGCTCTCATTCAAAATAAAAGGAGAAATAAGGAGTTTCCCAGCCAAAAGAAGTCTAAAATAATACATCTCTACCAAACCAGCATTGCAACAAATGCTAAAGGGTCTGCTTTAAAAAAATGAAGAAACAGAGAGAGACAGAGAGGAGCACAGGTACAAAGGAGGGAAATGGCAATAAATAAGTATCAATCAATAATAACCTTAAATTTAAATGGATTAAATGCACTAATCAAAAGACATAGGATAGCTGAATGGATAAGAAAACATGACCCACACGTTTCCTGTCTTCAAGAGACCCAACTCAGAACAAAAGACTGACACAGATTGAAAGTGAAGAGATGGAAAAATATATACCAAGCAAAGGGACATGAAAAAAAGGCTGGAGAAGAATAATTATTTCAGACAAAATAGAGTTTACAATGAAGGCCATAAAAAGAGACAAACAAGGACATTTCATAATACTTAAGGGAACAGTCCATCAAGAAGATATAACTGGTAAACATATATGCACCCAACATAAGAGCTCCCAAATATATAAGGAAAATCTTAGAGGACTTCAAAAAGGATATAGATAGCAACACACTGATAGTAGGGGATTTTATTACCCCATTATCAACAATGGACAGATAGTCCTAACAAAAAAACATCAAGGATATTGTGGCATTGTACAACACTCTAGAGGAAATGGATCTAACTGATATATAGAGAACCTTTCACCCCAAAGAAACAAAATACACATTCTTTTCAAATGCACATAGAACATTCTCAAAGATAGACCACATAGTAAGTCACAAAACAAGCCTCCACAAATATAGGAAAATTGAAATCATACCAAGCATCTTCTCAGATCACAATGGATTGAAACTAGAAATCAACCTCAAGGGAAAAAACCAAAAACACTCTAACTCATGGAGACTGAATAACATGTTTTTAAGTAAGGAATGGGTAAACAATGAGATCAAAGATGAAATCAAAAAGTTTCTGGAAACAAATGAAGATGAGTACACAACAGCCCAAAACCTATGGGACACAGCAAAGGCAGTCCTCAGAGGGAAATTCATAGCAGTACAGGCCTACCTAAAAAGGATAGAAGAAGCCTATACAAACTACCTAATCATAAAGCTGCAAGAACTACAGGAGCAACAACAAAGTCCAGAGCAAGTAGAAGGAAGGAAATACTCAAGATCAGAGCAGAATTAAATAACTTAGAAACCCAAACTGCAATTCAAAGAATCAATAAGTCCAGGAGCTGGTTCTCTGAAAAAATAAAATTGACAAGCCTTTATCCAGACTCATCAAGAGAGAGAGGACCCAGATAAACAGTATCGGAACTGAAAGAGGAGAAATCACAACTGATAGCTTTTTGTATACCAATAATAAAACATCAGAGAAGCTAGAAAACAAATCCCATTTACCACAGGAACAAGAAAAAATAAAGTACTTAGGAATACATTTAACCAAGGAGGTAAAAGACCTGTACTCAGAAAACTATAGAACATTGAAGAAAGAAATTAAGGAAGATACAAATAAATGGAACCATATACCATGTTCATGGATGGGAAGAATTAACATCATTAAAATGTCCATACTACCCAAAGCAATCTATAGATTTAATGCAATCCCAATTAAAATACCAATGACAGAATTCACAGAAATAGAAAAAATACTTCAAAAATTTATATAGAGCCAAAAACACCCATGAATAGCCACAGCAATCTTGAGAAAGAAGAACAAGGTAGGAGGAATCACAATACCGGATATCAAACTATACTACAAGGCTACTGTCATCAAAACAGCCTGTACTGGCATAAGAACAGACATATAGATCAATGGAACAGAATAGAGAGCCCAGAAATAAACCTAGGACTCTACAGTCAATTAATATTTGACAAAGGGGGAAGGAACATAAAATGGAGTAAAAGCAGTCTCTTCAACAAGTGGTGTTGGAAGAACTGGATAGCAACATGCAAAAAAAAAAATAAAACTAGGCCACCAACTTACACCATACACCACAATAAACTCGAGATGGATAAAGGACTTAAACATAAGCAGTGCTACCATAAAGCTCCTGGAGAAAAATATAAGCAGTAAAATTTTAGATAGCCTACAAAAAAATATGTTTACTGATACTTCTCTAAGGGCAAAGGAAATAAAAGAACAAATAAACAAATGGAACTATATCAAACTGAAAGTTTCTATTCAGCTAAAGAAAACAAACACCAGAAAAATTCAATGGGAACCAACTATATGGGAAAACATATTTGCCAATGATACCTCAGACAAGGGTTTGATCTCCAAAATATATAAAGAACTTATGCAACTCAACACCAGGGAGATAGACAGCCCAATTAAAAAATGGGCAAAGGACCTGAACAGACAACTCTCTGAGGAAGACATACGAAGGGCCCAAAGGCATATGAAAGAATGTTCAACATCACTAGCCATCAGAGAGGTGCAAATTAAAACCACAGCAAGATACCACCTCACACCTGTCAGAATGGCAATCACCAACAAATCAACAAACAAAAAGTGTTGGTGAGGATGTAGGGCAAAAGGAACCCTGGTGCACTGTTGGTGGGAAGGCAGGCTGGTGCAGCCACTATGGAAAACAGTATGGAGTTTCCTTAAAAAACTAAAAATGGAACTGCCTTTTGACTCAGCAATTCCACTACTAGGACTATACCTGAAGAACCGTGAAACACCAATTCATAAGAACCTATGTACACCTATGATCATAGCAGTGCTATTTATAATAGCCAAGTGCTGGAAAAAGCCTAAGTGCCCATCAGTGGATGATTGGATCAAAAAACTTTGGTACATTTACACAATGGAATTCTATATAGCAGAAAGAAAGAAGGAACTTGTACCCTTTGCAACAACATGGATGGAACTGGAGAGTATTATGCTTAGTGAAATAAGCCAGACAGTGAAGGATAAATATCATATGATCTCACCCATTACGGGACAATAATGAGCAAAACTAACAAGCAAAACAGAACCAAATATATGAATACAATGAATAGGCCTTCAGTGGTCAGGGGGAAAGGGTTTGGGTGGAGGGGGGAGGCAGAGGCAAGAAAGGGGAGCAGCTTAGACAAGAACCTAGTATAAAGGAAACATGGACATGGACAACAGGTGGGATTGATTTTTGGGGGAATGGGTGGGTGGGGAGGGGGACAGAGAGGAGCAAAAAGGGAATGGATGTAATACAACAATAATAAAATTAAAAAAAAAAAAAAAATGAGACTCCTTAGCCCTGGCTGGTGGCACAGTGGATAGGTGCTGGCCTGTGAACCCAAAGGTCACTGGTTCGATTCCCCAGCCAGGGCACATTACCAGGTTGCAAGCCAGGTCTCCAGCCAGGTCTGTAGCTGGAGGTAAGTGAAAGGCCACCATACATTGATGTCTCTCTCCTTCTGCCTCACTCCCTTCCCTTCTCTTTAAAAATAATAAATAAAATATTTTTTAAAAAAACAAAAAACTAAAAATCAAACTGCCTTTTGATGCAGCAATTCCACTACTGGGACTATACCTGAAGAACCGTGAAACACCAATTCATAAGAACCTATGTACCCCTATGATCATAGCAGTGCTATTTATAATAGCCAAGTGCTGGAAACAGCCTAAGTGCACATCAGTGGATGATAGGGTCAAAAAACTTTGGTACATTTACACAATGGAATACTACACAGCAGAAGGAATTCCTACCCTTTGCAACAACATGGATAGAACTGGAGAGTATTATACTTAGTGAAATAAGCCAGTCAGTGAAAGACAAATACCATATGATCTCACCCATTTCAGGACAACAATGAACAAAACAAACAAACAAGCAAAACAGAACCAGATACTTGAATACAATGAATAGGCCTTCAGTGAGCAGAGGGGAGGGAGCTAGGGGAAGGAGGAGGCAAAGAAGGGAAGCAGTTTAGTCAAGGAACTAGTATGGAAGAACCATGGACATGGACAACAAGTGAACTTGACTTTGTGGGGAAGTGGTTGGGTGGGGAAGGGGACAGAAGGGAGGAAAAAGGGAATGGATGTAATACAACAACAATAAAATTAAATTTTAAAAAAAGACAAAAAATATATTTAGTTGTGTTTTAATATGTAGTTTTTTCAATTTAGTATAATCTCATTCCATTTGTTGAAATTTTTACCTAACATTGCTTTCAAGATCAATTCACTTTTCTGTTTGCGTATCTAGTTTGTTTATCCTAAATATTACACATCACTTCTTAGTATACAACGCCTGCATTTTACTTAGACATTCTCCAAGGTTAGGGACCCCTGGCTGCTCTCCAGTGTCCACCCATTAAACAACACTGCAAAGGACAATGTCATGTGTCCTTTTGTGGCTTTGAAGGGTGCCATTACTGGGTAGGAAAATATTTGTGTTTAATTTTACAGAGAACTGACTGTAAATTATTTTCCAGAGTGGCTGGAAACTTTGGACTTTCACCACCAGGGCATAAGATCTTGCCTCCCCACATGCTTTTAACACTTTGTGTTAACCTTCTGTCTGTTTTTCACAACTTGATTGATGTGAAATAGCTCATTATTCTCTTATAATTCTGATTATTAGTGATTTCTTGCATTCTTTCTTCATAGATGTATACTTTTCAGGATTCCCCTGAGAGTTGCCTGTCCATGTATTTTGCCTACTTTTCTATTTTATTTCCCATATTTACTTAGTGATTTGGGTTTTTTATACATTCTAGATGCTAATCTCTTGACAATTTTAGACACGGCAAATACATTTTTTCAGTTTCTGTCTTTCTGTTAACTTCATCTATAATGTCCTTGGTAGAACGGCCTACCAATCTTTATTGTACAGTGTTAGCTTTCAGGAACTTTCCTGAAAAGTCTTTTATACCCTAGACCGTAGAAATATTCCCTTACATTTTTATCTATTAGTTTTATGGTTGTAGCTTTTCCGTTGAGTTCTATAAGGCACCTAGAGTGCAGAGATTCAGCTTTATTTTTCTTCATGTGGTGTATTAGAAAAGTTTTGCCAACATATCTGCAAAACAAATGAAAATCATAGTTCTTTATTGCTTTTTTTTCTACCTCCTCACTGAAACCCTGATTAGGTTTGCATTGTATGTATATACTAATTTTAGGAAAGCTGACATCTTTACTGTCAGGTTGAACTCTCCTTGAACATAATATCTCTTTATTTATTAAGTTCTCTTTTATGTCCTTTAATATAACTTGAATGATTTCTCTATAAAAATCCTGTGTATACTTTTATGTTATTAGATTTTTCATCAATTTAGTTTCTGTTGTGAATACTACTGTATTTTCTTTTATATTCTACATTTACTACTGCTAATATAGGATTACTATTGATATTTGCAAGCTAACATTTATATAAGAATCTTGATACTATCTTTTGTTATAATTGGTTTCTGACGATTATGTTGGTTTTCTAGTTACAATTAAATCAACTAGAAATAAAGACAGCTGTATCTTTTTCCATATATTCTTACGTCTCTATGCCTTCTTATCGTAGTACTTTGATCAGAATATCCACTATGATAATAAGCACAGGTGATGATAAAAAGGAATAGTTTTCTTGTCAATAATTTAATTGTACTATTTTTAAAATTGCTTCATTACTCTAATGTTCATTGTAGTGTTAGATGTATAGACTTGATCAAGTTAAGGAACTTTCTTTCTATTCCAGTTTACCTGAAAGTTGTAATTATAAATGGAACTTGAACTTTATCAACAAAAAGTTTTTTCTTCATTTATTGATATAATCATATAATAATGTCTTACTTTATGAATGGAGCAAGTTGCAATGATGGATTTTTTGAGGTTTAACCATCTTATACCCCTCAGATAAATTCTACTAGTCACATTAATTCATTCTTAGACTCAGGTAAAATATAAATATTTTCTTTAGGGCTGGTGCACTTTTTATTGCACAATTATTTAATAGATTTAAAATAAAAATTCTACTAGGTTTAAGAACAGCTTTTCCTCTTTTTTTGGTAACATAATTTTAAAAACTGGGGTTATCTACTCTTTGAAATTTTAATAAAATGCATCTGTATAAAAATCTGGTCCCTTCATTTTGTTTGATTTTTTTTTCTCCTGTCTTATCTTTATCTGATAAGACAGGAGAAAAAGGTATTATCAGATAAAAAGACAGGTGTTCTTAATTCCCTTTTTTTCACACAACTAATTTGATGAGTTAATTTTCTTCTATATGTTTTCATTACTATCTTTCGTTTTTAACATAAATAAATGATTAACAAATTCCTAAACAATATGAACTCCAGTCTTCCTTAGCACCAAACCCTCATCTTCCCCGATGTTACTGTGGAATCTTTAGGTGTCACTCAAATGAGCTTTATTTTTACTGCCAGCGCTTATGCAGATTGTCATATGTCCAGCAATATTATAGTTCTCCATTGCTTTTTTGCTTCTACTTCCTTCCTTCGGAATTCAAGTTCTTCTCTTCTGGTGTTTACTCCTTCACAGCTCTTAGAGCAATGGTTTTTAAGTCATAAATGTTCTATTCGCATTAAGATGAAAATGTCCACATTATATACCTCGGTCTTGTATTACACAGCAGTTCAGCTTGGTATAGAATTCTAAGCTAACGGTTACCTTCACTCAGAACTTTCAAACTATCATTCCTTTTTTCTCTGTAGTCTGCTGTTGATGAGGTATCTGTCAGCCGGCAATTCGTCTTTTCTCTCTGATTGATTCTACAGTTCTGTGCATGTCTTAAACGGTTCTGCAGTTTCCCCATAGGATATCTCCACACGTACTTCATAGTCTTTAGAACCTGTGTACTTCTCCAATATGGAAATGGATATATTTCCTCAGTTGTGTAAGAAAATATCAGGCATTACATCTTTACTGCCTCTGCTTCACCTTTTCATTTTCACCATTAGGCTGACGCTGGGCCTTCTCCTTCTCTCCCCCATGTTACTTAGCTTTCTTCCATAGTTCCCATCTTTCTATCTTTTTACCTTTTGGGTTAGCACGCTAGCTAACTTCCGCCGATACATCTCCCTCTTTAATTATCTCTTTATTGTACCTAATGTGCTATTTAGTCCATTTATTAAGTTTGTAATTTTTTAAACTTTTTTTTTAAAGGTTTTATTTCATTATTTTTAGAAAGAGGGGAAGGGAGAGAGGCAGAGAGGGAGAGAGACATCAATGTATGGTTGCTTTTCACCTGCCTCCAGCCACAGACCTGACTGGAGACCTGGTTTACAACCTGGTTATGTGCCCTGGCTGGGGAATCGAACCTGCGACCTTTGGGTTCACAGGCCGGTGCCTTAACCACTGTGCTACCAGCCAGGGCTAAAACTTTTTTTGAAGTTTTACTTGACTTTTTCAAACTATGTGTGCTTTTCTTGTACCATCTGTTCACTTGTTATGGTTTCCATTTCTTCATTAAGCTCTATAAACCCTTTAAATACACTTAGAGTGTAAAATCTTTCAGATTGTTCTACTTTCTCTACTTCACAGAGTACTAATTCTCCGAAACCCTACATCAGTTCATTTTCCCTCATTATGCATAATTTTCTCACATAATTTATAGTTTTCATTATGAGCTCACCTTCAGTAAGGGTAGTATTTTCTAGAATGCCTCAAGGGCCCTGCATGAAAGTACCCATAGAGAGTGGTTTCACATTTGCATCTCTGAGGACTCCCAAATTACCTAACCAATTTTATGAATAATTGTGATTTCAATGCTGTAATAGAAAAATAAGTTAAATTCAGGGCTTTGTTTTCCTGTAACTGACCTTTCTGTCCCATCTATAGCCCTTGGCACCCAGAAAATTCCCTAGTTTTCCCCAATCTCCTTCCTATTGATGGGATGCTGTCCAGTCCTTAGTGCCTGTACTAGCACTCCCCTCAAACTCTCTCAAGTATTGATCAGCTTCCTTGTTCATTGGTGGCTCTGGCTTTTGATACACTCTTTATTTTGCCCTTAGGTATTTCATTTTCTAAAGCTCAAGTTTTATCATTACTATTACATATTACTTATATATTACTAAATTTAATTATTAAATATAACTAAATTAATTTTATTATTTAATAATATTTATTTTAATGGTTTAATATATTATACTTATAGATCATAATCAATTCATAAGTATAAATAAATAAGAGCATTAATTATATTAAATAATAATTGAATATATTATTAAATGTTATTATGTTTTATTCATGTGTGTCTATAATTATAGCATGAAAAATACAATTCTACATCTGTTTGTTCCATTTTGTTGCTGTATTTGTGATATACATTATATATTTTAATATGTAATACATATTTAGTTTCTTTCCTAATATTCTTGCCCTGATCCTTAGTTCTCAACCCTAATCTTGATTTGAAATATCCCACTCAGTCATTCCCAACATATATTCATCCATCATAAAGACACACCTGAAGGAAGGCAAAGCAAAACCGTTCACATGCTCTTTGAATACTTTGAATCTGAATTTCTATGTACTCTTCAACCCATAACATTTTTTATTCCTTTAAGAAACTAATGTCATAAAGGGAGTGATTTCTCTTTGTTTTTTAAGATTTTATTCATCATTTTCACAGAGAAGGGCAGGGAGGGAGGAAGAAAGGAAGAGAAGCATCAATGTATGGTTGCCTTTCACCTGCCTCCCACTAAAGACCTGGCTGGAGCCCTGGCTTGCAACCTGGTTATGTGCCTTGGCTGGGAATCGAACCAGTGATCTTTGGGTTCATAGACCAGCACCAATCCACTGAGCCACACCAGCCAGGGCTGCTCTTTTTTAATCCATAAATACAGCTTTTTTGTCTCTCTCGGTAATACCTCTCCTGGTCTTATGCACAATTACTGGATATTTCTATTTCCCTTTTAGTGAGGTTATCTTCCTAATTACAAGCACTTCAAGACCTAGAACACAAAAGATGTACTTTACAGACAGGCCAATTAAAGACAAGCTTTGCTATTTCATTACAAACACCATCAGAAATTAAAATGAAGATCTAATCTTATATGCAAAAGAAATCCCTGCTGTTTTCAATATTCCTTCTAAGTATGATGTCTTTGGTAGATACAAGGTAATATTTCATGCAAAGTAATATATTTACAGTATTTGCAACTCGACATAGGCCCCTTTGGTGAGGCAGGGTCTTTCTTAATATACAGTAAATGAGAAAAGAACTTTATTTTACATGTAATATATATTAACTATGCAAATATATAAAATACCTTGTTTTGAAAGTTGTGTTGTAGTCTCTCCAAGGACAAAAGTAGCATAAACTGAGCTGTGAACTAAAATATGTGAGAAAAAGATCAGTAAGAAATAAAAAGATCCCTCTACCAATCCATGTCTATTGCTCTTTAGAATAACAGTAGAAGACTTTATGCTTCAGGAAAGCATTGTGTTTTCATCAGTTATTTAAGTATTAGCTCATCTTTATCCTTTCAGCTATTTTAGTGAGGTCATGTTTTAATTTAAAAATATGAATAATTTAGGTCCATCTCCAAATAAATAATCACTATGCATTGTGACTGACTTTGGGTAGTAGGCACACAATGCAATATACAGATAATGTATCATGGAAACGTACACGTGAAACCTATATGATCTTATTAACCAATGTCACCTCAATACATTTCATTAAAAAATAAAGAAATGGAAAACATCAGATATCTTTTTAGTGTTCTCCAAGCATTCATGACCTCCAGTCTTCACTCGGCAGTACAGAAAGTGCAATCTGCACAGGAACTCTCAGGCTTCCGTATTTTGTAAGCTGCTACTAAATTGCTCATGAATTGTCTTCACTCACATGCCCCTCTATCTGCTCCCTATGTACCCTTTAAATGAGAATATCAAGTGTTTACTCAGAATGTTGTTTTCTTACTACCACCATCAAAGACTTCTAACATCAGCCCTTGGACCATGCTTTATCCTAACTAAGGTATACACAAGGTTAAATTTAAAGACATAGTGAGATACATTCTGTGGATAGGGATGGGAAAAGAAGATTTCTGAATGCCCCTTTATTCCTGCATTCTATCAATTGCCTCTCCATTCCATTTCTATATGGCCTATTAACAATGACTTGAAGGATTAAAATTAGATAGACTTTTGGTCTATCTACAGGTACCTCATTTATAAACATTTAATGTTTACATGAACAAAACAAATTCTTTATCTAATACAGCAGAAATTATACTGTTCTAATACAACCCTGTTCAATTATTCAACACTTGTGATTTCTCCAAAGAGTATATCCTCATATATATTTTCTAGTGCAAACAAAAACCTCATTGTTTATTTGCAGGTGGAAAGGATGACAGCTTTTATAAATAATACAGAAATCTTATGTAATGGATCAACATACAAAGTAAATAGAAATTCTTCATTTGAGCAATATGCCAGAACTCAACATCTGAATCAATTTTTTCTCTCTTTCAAAGTATCTTCAATATACTTACAGGCAATGGTGCCTTTGCTTGGAACATTATTGGAGCTTCTCTTTCAGAATAACCTTCAGAGTCTGCTTTGAAAAGCCTCTGCAGTAGCAAATCACAATTATAGAAGAATTATTCTTATTTTGTTTTGTTTTTAAGATATAAATATTATGTGGAGCCACCTGATAAGTGTTCAAGTTGGATAATGTATTGGGTTTGCTCAAATACCAGGTAGTGAGACTGTGGGGTAATGGTACCTGATAAACTGACCCTGAAACTATGATGAATTTCCAAATTAGTTGAGAAAGCAACGCCTCATAGAAACAAAAGCAAACCACTTCACAAAAACCCCTTGAAGGGCAATGTTCCTCTTATTTTACAGTTTAAGCACTATTGTATTTCTTGTGTGAAATTCATTTTGATTATGATTCATATTTATATTCTTTCAAAATAGGTAAAAAAATTTGCTGAAGATATTTCTTTGTTCAGTTGTATAGGAATGTTTTTAAAGACTTGCTGTCAAACTATGCTTAGGCTATTGAAGGCAAGTAAAATCTTTCTGGGGGAAATGCTGGGATGTAAGCATTGTGATTTTATTCACACAGAGTAGGTTTTCCTGCTTGCATAAAGCATACAAATATCTGTACAGTGTCTCCTTTCCTGGGGCAGAGAGGTGGAGGGAAGTAACAGGAGATGCCATGGACTTATAATTAAAAGGATATAAATTCTAGGTTTTGTTTATTAAGATTTTATTCATTATTTTCAGAGAGAAGCACAGGGAGGGAAAAAGAAAGGGAGAGAAGCATCAATGTATAGTTGCCTTTCACCTGCCTCCAGCTAAGGACCTGCCTGGAGACCTGGCTTGCAACCTGGTTATGTGCCCTGGCTGGGAATCGAAACAGTGACCTTGGGGTCCACAGGCCAGTGCCAATCCACTGAGCCACCAGTCAGGGCTTCAATTATAGTTTTGACTGATCTTTTGGTTAAGTGATTTAATAAATATCAACCTATTTGTTTTTCAATACAGACAGCCTCTGAGGATTTAAGAAGTGAGGTTAAATGACTTTTGAAAGCCCTATGGAATCAAGTTGTAACAGGAGATAGATCTCTAGAGCTCTGAGTGGGAAATCCAAACGCACTTTCATGAACTCTTTCATGAAAGAGTTCAACTCTTTCTTAGTCTCTGACCCATGTACTGCACTTTGGAGCTCAGGGGTAACTGGAGTACCTGACTCAACTGGTCACAAGTTAAAACCTAGAAACTCCAAGAGTTCTGAAGTTGTGATCATAGTAAACATTACTACAAGAGACACCAGCTAGTAATTGGAGACAGGAGGTATATATATGACATAGTGTACAGCTTAAGTTATCTACATATGTCTTTTTTTAATATGGAAAGAGATATATATGCACCATAAATAAAAGAGGCCATCTGTGAGGTGGATTTTTTTTTTCTTCTTTTCTGTTTATCTGTATTTCCAATTTTTTTTCTAAAATGAACACATAGGACTATGAATAAGTTCAATTATTATAAAAATAACACATTCAGTGTAAGTGGGGTCACTGTGCATAGAACTGTTGGGCACAAGTCATTTGAGATGGTGACATTATGGTTTATCTTGCTTAGCAACATTTCAAATCAGTTGATTGTCCATTTAAAAGTTGATGTTATGCTCAATGAAATAAGTCAGTCAGGAAAAAAAAAGGACCGATGGCATGGACCGATTTCACTCATGTGTAGACTACAGAACAAAATAAACAAACAAACAAAATTGAAATGGACTCATAGACACGGAGAGCAAACTGGTGGTTGCCAGAGGGGAGGGAGGATGGGGAAGGAGTGAAAGAGGAGAAGGGATTAAGGAGCACAAATGGAGGTCCTGGCTGGGAGCACAGTGGATAAAGCACTGGCCTGCAAAACAAAGGTTCGATTCCCCAGCCAGGGCACATAACCAGGTTGCAAGCCAGGTCTCCAGCCAGGTCTGTAGCTGGAGGCAGGTGAAAGGCAACCATACATTGATGTCTCTCTCCTTCTCTGCCTCCCTCCCTTCCCCTCTCTCTAAAATTAATAAATAAAATATTTTAAAAAGAAGAAGAAGAAGAAGCACAAATGGGCAATTACAAAATAGCCATGGGGATGTAAAGTACAGCACAAGGAATATACTCAATACTACTGTGATTAGGATGTATGGTGCCAGTTGGGATACTGGAAATATGAAGAGGATCACTATGCGAAAGTACATGATTGTCTAATCACTAAGCTGTTCACCTGAAACTAATACAAAAGAAAAAGAAAATAGAAGGTTCACCCATTGGATTAAACTCAAGGCCTTCTCTTCCTGCACAACTAGAAAGACAATGCAAATAAAATACACAACCTGCATTGCTCTCTGTCTGAGCTAATTTTCTTTTAATTTTTCCATTGGTTTGTACTCAGAAAAATTAAGGTTCTTGTTTGTCTCTCTGGGCTACCAAGAAGAAGCATGCATATGAAAGTTGCCAACCTTAAATCATGCTACAGTTAAACCTTAGAAACTGAAATAATATTTTGTTTCTAATTCTTCCTTCTTTATTATCATTGTTCAATGCCAAGTGCTCTTCAGAGAATACCCAGAATAAAGGCCACACCCATTTCCAATAACTTACAGAAAAGTGTGAATTTTAATGACCTTTTCAAAGGGTACCATGGAAGAGAAATACTTTTGAGTGAATTACTATGTCAAAATTGCAGTATGTGAGAACCTCTGTTAGACAGTTTTTGACTGGAAAATTATAAGGTATCCATGTTACTTCTCAAAGTATTCATTTTCTTCAAATTAGGTATAGGTTCAAATACTCTTTTTAAATGCCACTGCTTAGAGGTATGCTTTTTCGGGGGGTGTGGGGGGAACACTAAAGTGTAGTCTGGTATTACCACTAGTCTAATGGTATCCATTAGCTCCAAAATTTAATGAAAAGGATTTTAGAAAACTTTCAAATCAACATGGTGAGGGAGAAGGTGGGAGAGCGGGTAAATGATGCATGCTGATTCTAGATATTATTTTAGCAGAGTTCCCAAAATAAATTATTTTAGCTCATTCTTAGCTTTCAAGTCATCATTTGGAAAACAGATGTTGTCTTTGAATGGAACAGACTAATACATAACTCCTTCTATTAGAGCAAAACAAAAAATCAGTTCCTAGAAATATCACATATAGGTCACTAAGTCCAACAGATCTTGCCCAAGTCATGGCCTCTGCTCCCTGGTGTCACTCCTGTAAATATGTTACCTGCATTGTTACATAATTACATGGCAGATGTATTTAAGGTTACTGACCACTTGACCTTACACCGGGGAGATTGTTCTAGATTATCTGGTAAAACTAATTAGTTAGTGAGCCTTTATAAGCAGAAATCTTTCCCTGGCTGGTACAAAAGAAGAAGTCAAAGATTCAAAGAATGAGAAAAATTTGACGTACCATTTTTATTTGAGAATGAAAGGGACCACGTGTTAATTCCTAAGAGCCTCAGCCCTGCAATGGCAAGGTCGACTGAATCCAGCCGACAACCTGAATGAGTGTGGATGTGCACTCTTCCCCAGAACGCGCAGATCAGAGCCCAGCTAGCCAACTTCTTGACTTCGGTCTTGTGAGGTCCTGAGTAGAGGATACCTCTGAGCCATGCTTTACCTAATCTTCTGACCCACAGAACTGTGAAACTGTAAGTAGGTGTTATTCTACACTGCTAGGTTTACAGGAGTAAACCTGTTGCAGCATCAAGAGTAAAAGAACAAAGTCACGCAGGGAAAAAGGGGCTGAATCAGCTTCTGGGTCAGACCTTAGCTATCTGACTCTCAGTCCTGCATTCTGGACGTTGCACTGCACTGTTAGCCACCTACCCGCCAGGTGGGTCAGCACACACCCTATACCTATCCCTGGCCACAGGTGCCTCTCTCTGCCAGGGCCATACCTCCTCTTATGAGGTCAAGGGTGTCAGTGCAGCTGACTGCTCAGGGAGCCCTGCAGGGCCCCACACCCAAGGAACAGCCATGTGCTCATGAGCCTCCATGTCACTGTCTTCATTCACCACAGCAGCCCCAGTGCCCCAGCAGTGCCTTTAGAGGGGGACAGTGGGGGAGTGTTGGGGGGTCTCCTACCAATCCCACTGTTGGCCATTGTCACTTCTCCATGATTAGGCAATATTTTAATCCATGTAACAGTAAAGAGGATACTGGCTTTGGCATCCTCCTGCCTGGATTGAAATCTAGATTCCATCCTTTACTAGCAACATGACTTGGGCAACTTCAACTCAGCATCTCTGACATTGTTCACATGGGTGCCAGGAAGGGAAGAGTGTTTCTGCCTCAAGGAACTGCGGTGAGCATTAGATAAAATAGAAGTTTCTTGGACAGTGGCTGGCAGGCAGGAAACACACAATTATGTTGCTCGTTACTTTCTCCAATCACACTCCACGTCAGGAATATTGCACTCCCTGTCTCTTCCTACCTTTCAATCAGTTCACCCGGTGAAAACTCACACCCCTTATTACCTGAGAATAGGCTTCACCTGTCTTTGGGTTCAGTGACACCCAAGCCTACTTGATTTTAAGAAACACCTAAGGTCTTTGTTAAAAGTACAAATTCACAGGCCCCATCCTTAGAGCAGAAGGTCTAGAGCAGGAAGACAGGAAAGCTCCAGAAATACACATTTTTAGCAAGGGCCTCGGATGATTCTTCTGAACCATCCTGGCCAGGGTCTATCTCATTCTGGGTGTTTGCAGCCTCTGATGCTGGTTGTGCAGGAAGACCCATGTGCCTGAATGTCCAAGAAAGCTGGGAACTTTGTGGTGCCACCATGGGCACTGCGGCAGGATACCAAAATCTCAGAAGGAAAAGAGAGAAGCATCTCCCAGCTCATGGCAAAGTCCACAGCAGCAAACACATGCAGGCCCTTCTTAAGGAAGTGTTCCCTCCACCCTGTTCCCTGTCATCCAAAGTGGCTGTCTGGAGTTAAGGTTATGTTGGGAAGAGGCAAAATGAGAGATTATACCAAGCTGTTTAGAGCAGAAAGCAACAAAGCACTCACAGTGCTAAGAGTGCCTGGCATGAAGGAAACACTCGATGGCTGTTGGTTTATGTAAATCTTGACCGACTGTGTACAGCTTGGTGAGTGACAGGCTATGGGTGCTGCTTTACCTGCCTGCCCTTGGGTTGACTGCCTGCATGAGGTTCATAAAAATCAAGTCACATCTTGCAAGTGTAGACCCCAAGAATCATAGATAAAGGTGGATTTATGTGAAGCTAATTAAACTTAAGCAAAAGTGAAAGCCAAGCAAGGTTATTCCCATGGTCAATTATCTTTCTAAAAGTTGCAAAAAGAAAATAGATTTTTTTTTAAGATTTTTTTTATTTCATTATTTCTAGAAAGAGGGGAAGGGAGAGAGGCAGAGAGGGAATGAAGCATCAATGTATGGTTGCCTTTCACCTGACTCCGGCCACAGATCTGACTGGAGACCTGGTTTGCAACCTGGTTATGTGCCCTGGCTGGGGAATCGAACCTGCGACCTTTGGGTTCACAGGCCGGCACCTTACCCCCTGTGCTACCAGCCAGGGCAGAAAATAGATTTGTAATCTTTTCATTATGAGGGTTCACAAATTTCTACAAGCTTCAGGCTCCATGAAACTTGGATCAGCCATCACACTTCTCAAAGGAAGCTTAGAACTGCTAATGGCACAGGGAAGTAGGATGCTTGGACAGCCATGTCCTACTTGCAGCTGGAGCCCTCAACGCCAAAGGGTTATACTCTGAGAGAGTCAACACAGCCAGCTCATGCCTCAGGCATGATTAACACCCTCTCCTCTCCATACCTGGCCAGGAGGCAGAGCTTTGCTCCCTTGCCTGACCTCTGAGGCTGTAAGAAGGCCAAGAAGACCTTCCACCAGCCCTTTTTATTGTCCCAGGGCTTGGGGTTTCTCACTCCAGCCCCTCCCACATGTGCCAATTCCATTTTGTCCCCAGCCTGGGGCCCCCCACCCAACCCCCAAGTCCGTGATCACACCACCTGACTGTAAACAGCAAAGTGGGCATAAAAAGTGCTGATGCCTATGGACAGCCAGTTCTATACACTCTGTGATTTAATTTGAAATATTTGCTTTATGTAATTTGTAGATTTTGGCTATTGGACTAAGATCATTCACCGAAATAGATTGTAATTTACTGCTGTTTCTCCATCTTTTTTATTACTGCGTAAGTAAAACCTACAGTTAGCTAGCACTGTGCGGAAAATGCTGGTGTTATGTGGTATGCATTTTAATTGAGTACACAACCACCACCTCTTCTTTCAGCAGCCCAGCTTCTCTGCAGTTACGCGTGTGCATAATTCTCACAGCCCATTCGGTGCCTGTAACCCGTGGACTTGCAATAAACCAATGCTCAGGTTCTCCCATTGTCAGCCCTGCTGATGCTTTCAGAGTAAAGGGCCTCGAACTGATGACAGGTGGGTTTAGGGAAGCTGGGCATTAAATGTGAGCAGGACATTTGGGGGAAGTACAGAATGACACAGGGTTTTTCTTCTCTAGCTGTATGTCTCGCAGCCACAAGGGTGGTCCCTTTATTACAAAGATGGAGACTTGGGCCAGCCACTCTCGCCTTGTGCTATTTCTCCTAGGAAAATACAGAACACTCAAGTGGGTAATAGAATGAAAGAGGACTTCAGATTCTTGATAGAACTGCCCCCCTCATTCTATAGGTTCTTTTAGGTCAACAAAGGTGTACCTACTGTATGCCAGCCCCTGCACTTGGCACTAGGGGCGCAGCAGGAAAAATACAGTCCTTGTCCCCTGTAAGCTCACATGCTCCTAGGGGAAGAAAAAACTCACATCCATAACTACATGGCACCACCATAGGATTACTAGCCATATGAGGAACAATTTGATATAACAGAAAGAACATGGACTTTGGAATCAAAGTGACTAGGGTTCAAGTCCCACTATTGTAATGTGTTTGGCTCTGTCACCTTTGGAAAAGCTACTTCCTCAAAGACCTGTGGTTTCCTTATGGTGAGGGGATACTGCCCTATCTCGTGGTGAGAGGCTCGTGGCTACAAGGAGGGTGTGGCTGTTGACAGCATGGATGTTCCTCTCACCAGTTCCAATCCCCCACTGAGGAGGTGTGGGGGCAGGGGATCCAGTGATGGCACTTAGAAAGAACAGGCATCAGGTACCTGGTGCAGTGGCTGTTGTACCACAGGCATTTGATAAACAGTAGTTCTCATTGTTGACAGCTGTTAGAAGACACCATTTCTTCATATCCTCGAACTATTTCAATAACCCCAAACTTCAAAATCTCCTTACAACCTCCTGAAATTCAAAGCTGATGTGCTGAGGATCTGCTTCAAAAGCTTAGACACTCCACCCCTCCCGGGGAAAGCCCATCTTCTCGGGATAGACTGGGCACCGGATGTCCCCCACCTTCTCCTGGGGCTCCCTGCCCAGCGCTGCCCCCACCACCCCCTCTCTGCTCCCTGCAGGGCACAACTCCAGCCAGGCCACGCCTCCTCCTGCCTCCTGATCTGCTGCACTTGGTTCCCAACTGGGTCGTCTTCCCAGTCCAACTCTGTCTGCTTGTTCAAGCCCCTGTGAGAAGCCACACTCCAGCCCCTGCCATGTCCCACTCAACTACTAATGGAACCCCTTACTTCTCTTTCCACTTCCTTATCGGCTCCTCTGCAGTCCCTTCTCCCAACTGCACCAGGCTTGTTTTCACACAGGAATCCCACCACGGCACTCTCACTTCTTAAACCCTCCAGTGACTACCCTCCCGTCACACTGGTTCTGCCTGATCAGACCCACAAGATCTCCCACTCGCTTGCTGGGCCCCAGACACACTGGCCAGTCTGCAGTCCCCCCAGCCGGAGCCCCTTCCCCCCTCACATGCACATCAGCCTGCACCCAGGAAATGCTGGCAAGGCCCTGACCAGCCAGCTCAGCCCCAGGGACCCTTCCTCCAGAGCCTTTCCCAGCTCCTCAAACAGAAACATGGCCCTGTTACTCTCTCTCAAGATACCCTGTTCTTTCCCTTCCTAATATGAATTATACTCTGTAGTTACTTTTTGTGTATTAAGGTATTTGTAAATATTTTTTATTTTATTTTTTAATTAATTTGTTGTTTTTGTATTATAGTTGCCCCATTTTTCCCCCATGGCTCTCCCCTGCCCCACCCACCCCAACCCTTCTCCCACAGTCAATCCCTACATGTGGTCCATGTCCATGGGTCATTTATACTAGTTCCTCAACTGAACTCTTCCCCATCTTTCTTCCTTCCTTCCCCCTCCCCCCTCCCCTCTGCACACTGGAAGTCTGTTCCTTGTTTCCATGCCTTTGGTTCTATTTTGCTTGCTTGTTTGTTTTGTTCATTAGTTTCCTGTATTAGGTGAGATCATAGGGTATTCATCTTTTGCACCTTATTTCACTTAGCATAGTACTCTCCAGTTCCATCCATGCTGCCACAAAAGGTGGGGTTCCTTCTTTCTCCCTTCTGTGTAGTATTCCATTGTGTACATTTCTACCACAGTTTTTTGATCCACTCATCAACTGATGGGCACTTAGGCTGTTTCCAACACTTGGCTATTGTAAATAGCCCTGCTGTGAACATAGGGGTGCATAGGTTCTTCTGAATTAGTGTTTCAGGATTCTTTGGGTATAGTACTAGCAGTGGAATCGCTGGATCAAAATGCAGTTCGATTTTTAGTTTTTTGAGGAAATTCCATACTGTTTTCCACAGTGACTGCACCAGCCTACATTCCCACCAACAGTGCACCAGGATTTCCTTTTCCCCACATCCTTGCCAACACTTGTTGTTTTCTGATTTGTTGATGATGGTCATTCTGACAGATATAAGATGGTATCTCAATTTGGTTTTAATTTGCATCTCTCTGATGGCCAGTGATGTTGAGCATTCTTTCATATGCCTATGGGCCCTGTGATGTCCTCCTTGGAGACATGTCTATTTAGGTCCTTTGTCCATTTTTTAGTTGGATCGACTGTCTTCTTACTGTTGAGTCCTGTACATTCCTCATATATTTTGGAGATCAAACCCTTGTCCAAGGTATCATTGGCAAATACACATTCCCATATGGTTGGTTCCCTTTTCATCTTACTGATGTTTTCTTTTGCTGAGCAGAAAATTTTTAGTTTGATGTAGTCCCATTTGTTTCTCCCTTTTCTTTATTTCCCTTGCCCTAGGGGATATATCAGCAAAAATAACTGAAATTTTACTGCCTATATTTTCCTCTAGGACTTTATAGTGTCACAGCTTACATTTAAGTCTTTCATCCACTCTGAGTTTATTGTGGTGTATGGTGTAAGTTGATGGTCTAGTTCCAAGAATGTGAGTTTCTTGACACCAGGATTATTCTTCTGTTTGTTCCCAGCAGACAACAAAGAATATTCTCCCCTTCACCACCCCTCCCCCCAACATCTAGAAGAAAGATTAACTCACAAAGGTAAAGTTGGAGGTGGGATGGATAAAAGTGGTGAAGGGGAATATAGGTGATAATATTGTGATAACTTTGCATGGTGACAAATGATTCTCAACTCAAGAGAGATAATCAAATTTTAAGGTATATACATGTTGAGTCACTGTATTGTATACCTAAAACTAATGTAATATTGTATAAAAACTATACTTAAATTTAAAAACTCAAAAATAAAACTAAAGTGCTCCTAAACCTACAGATAAAAATATAGAAGCCCTGCCTTCAGATAACATTGTAATCAAATATAAACAAAGCTTAAATAAACCGGAATATACCTAAAATGTTGTAATCATCAAGTGGGGAAGCTGAGTACTTAGTAAACTAGTATTGGTACTAAAGAGCCATATCTTTTGCATCCCACTTTACTTGAAAAGTCATCAGCTTGGTTTTATGTCGAAACTGAAGCCTCTGATACCGTGAAGAATAGAAGACCTTTTTCAGGAGAGAAGGATGAAAAACATTAGGAGAAGGAAAATAAAAGGAAGCCACAAAGGGCAAGAAGAGGCAACACAGTGATGTGTAAAGAGCTTGAGCTCCAAAGTCGACAATGTAAATTCACAGCCCACCCAGTAGCCACCCCCCACCTCAGACTTGGCCTTGGGTAGATCTCTTGACCAAAAAACTACATGGCTGCTGAGGTTACAAAAGAAAGCAAAAGAAAACATGTTTTTACACTCACAGAGCTCGCAGTCTCTTCAGGCATATAAACATTCGAACAATCAAACCAATGCAAACATACACCTGCAGCTGGAGCTATGGAAGAAGCTGCACTGTGAAAGTCTGCAACCACAGAGGGAGGAGTGGCCCAGGGCGCAGACTCCGGATAGATGACCTTGGGCAAGTCAATGTACATACTCCCTTATGTGTCCTACAAGTAAGGGATAGAAGTAGTACCTGCCACACAGAGTTGTTATGAAGATTAAATGGGTTAATTAATGTAGAGAGGGCTGGTCCTGATGACTGCTACATGCAGGTTTGCTGTTTCATTATTATTACTTTGCCTAATTGGTCAGGTCAAAGAAGAATGCCTAAGAAGTAACATTTAAGCTGAGATATCCAAAGATTAGTAGTGTTAACTAGTAGAAATGAGGAAGTAAAGAGCTTTCACAAGTATCCACAGGCAGGAAGGACAGTGGCAAATCCCAAGAACTAAAAACAGGCTACTCGGGCCACCACTGAGAAATGAGATCAGACCAGGCATAATATTGCAAATAATGTTGGGAGTTTTACTTTCATCCTGCAGGCAGCGGGAGCCACTGGGCTTTCTGAGCAGGGAGAACATCAGTCTAACTTGAGAGCAGAGACTAGTGAGGGCACCAAATGAGTGCAGGTGTTCGAGCTGGAAGTGCACCGTGGAAATCCAGAAGAAATGAGGACAACATGGACAAGAGGAATGGTGAAACAGATGATAAGCTAAGGACAGATTTGAGAGACATTTTTGAAGATAAAGCTGAAAACAACAGTAACAGGGAAAGAGACAAGGATAAATGAGATGCCAAGTAGGACTCCTAGGAAGGAACAAGTACAAAGGACCCATGGATGAGGACAATAGGGTGGGGACTGACTATGGAAACAAGGGCAGGAGACAGTAAAGAGCAACGGGGGAAAATTGGGACAACTGTAATTGAACAACAATAAAAATCAAGTGGGACTCCTAGTGTGTGGATGGATGGTGGAGTCATCCACTGAGATGGAGAACCATGATGCAGGCCTTTATAGGGCACATGGAATGGAATGGAAGGAAGGGGCACCATCTAAAGACATGCATGTGAGTGATCAGAGGGCAGGGAATCTTGGTGCTCTTCCCATAAAGAAGTCACTTGACATGTATACCTCATATTCTGTTAAGAGTTCTGCAGATAGAACAAGTGGTATCCAAAGGTCATTTATGAAAAGCAATGATGTGAGAACAAGGTGCTTTCTATCCCAGACCCCCTCCAACTCAGGGGCCTCTTGGCAGCCTGAGATCAGCAAAGGGACAAAAGACAAGGTTCTCACTACAGCATCCACTGAAGCAAAGAGCTGACTATGTCTTCAAAGGGCACAAGAACAAAACCACGTTCTCCTTGGTGTACCAAAACTCCAGGTAAATTGTCATAGAAACAGTAAGTGGATTCTAACATCATTATTTCTAGCTACCCTTGACTGAGCACTTAGAATACCAGGTACTCTACCTACATTGCCTGTCACCCTCACACAAAACCTACAGAGACAGGAAGTTTCCGAGACTAGCGGTATCGGCAGTTACACAGCTACTGAGTGATAGAACCGCAATTTGGAACTAAGTCTGCATGATTTTAAGGCCCATCTTCTTTCTCTAACCTTGGTGATTTTCTTTGACTGAGCGACACTTCCGCATTGACCCCCCTGTGTAATACAGGCATTTCCAGGTGGTTAAACACATTGAAAGGGTAGCCCTTGGCCACACATAAAAGAAAGTTAATTGGCCTCTGCAGAGATCAAAACCACAACCTCGTCCTTATTTGATCATTCTTCCACTGGAGTGCTCTGGACAAACACTTGCCATCAAATTGCTACCAAGCGTTTTATATCCCTTCAGCTTTTGCAGGTTGCTCATCTATCAAAAGAGCTCAGCCTTTCAAAACACGCCACTGGATAGAAGAGAGACAGAAATGCTTCTATAAGTTATCAAATGGAAAGGCTTTTACAGAATCTGCCAAGGGTTTGAAAGGTAGGAGGGAGGGTGCTGGACACCCACTTTGCGAGATGGGCGGAACCAGCTCCCAGGGATCCTGGTCCTCGGGAAGGGGCGGGAGGGGGGGCAGCGCACTTCTTTGGACTTGCCACGCGCCCACACTGCCACCTGCTGGCCGTCGCCTGCATCTCCGCTTCCCCCACCGCCCACCTGGAGACGCGCACAGCCAGTCAAGCAGACGACTCACACTGTATCACCACCTTTTTTTTTTTTTTCTTTTCCGCATTTTAAGGTGTCATACTCGAGAGCAATTTTGATTCTCTGACCAAAAACTTTTTTCAGCCTGATAGCGAAGAAACCCTGGCAGGAACCCATGCACGTGCTGGCGGTGGGAGAGAGGGGCCAAGAACACAAAGGAATATTGCGTGAGGGACCCAGGACAGGGGCCAGCAGCCGGGAGGAGACTGTGTGGGCTTGCGACAGTCACTGTGAGGACCTGCCACACTGGTGAATCCAGCTGTCTAATAAAAAATAACCTCCCCAAATCCCTTTTACATACAGTCAGGTACCCTCCTCCTACATGTTTTCTTTTCCTATAAGCATAGCTTGCGAATCTACCGGCGGCAAGGGAGGCTTCCAACGTGAGAACATAGCGCTGTTATTTTACAAAAGCACAGGCAGCAGTCTTTCTTTTTAAGAGAATTTCAATTTCCCCCTTTCATTTACTCACAGCATGAAAATAAATCACTGTGCTTGAGCATTTTAAAAATTAAAGGCTTCAACAGCCCATGCTGATCAAAAGCTGATCTTCAAATACCTATTTCCATCTGCTATTACTTTTTTAAGGTTTTTATTTTGTTTCTCTTCTTTTTACCTTGTATGGTATTATGTAGATGCAACAGACTGAATTCCATCTTTCTCATTCCATACTAAATGGGCTGCTGAACCCTATTCCTTTTGGGTAAATTTGGAATAGAAAGATAGGTTATAGAGTATCAGAGGTAAACATAAGGGACCTATCTGATAACATTTCCCTCATATGTTTCAAGTTCAACAAGTCAATTCCAAATGAATTAGAATCATTCTCCGAATTACTTCCTAAAGGGAGACACTGAAAGATTCTTACTTGTCCAGATTTCCAGATGAGGACCTGCAATTTCTCAGCCTCTGACCAGTTTTCAGATTTTCTACATGGTTCACTAAACCCCACTGTCCTCTGATTCTCTCTGATTTCACATGTGTAATGAAAACACATGTAACCCATCTTTCCCCAGGTAACCTCGATCATTCCCATGGTCTGGGCACACTTGAGTGTCAGTGACTCCCAGGTCTGCATCCTCAGTTTTGGACACTCATTTGAGGTGTAGGTCCATCACTCTAACTGCCTGCTCAGTATTTCATTCTGGATGTCTGTCCTACAGGATTCCTACTCTCCTTGTGTCTGAACTCCATTCTTGGTCACCCTGGAGCCATTTCCCAAACCTCTGCTGCTCTTGTGGAATCATTCCAATTAATTTGAAAACTATCCATTCAATTATGCAAACACAACCCCCAACTGTCACCTGATGCCCCCACCCTTCATGTCTAAGTCCTATAACATTTACTGCCTAATAAAACTATTTACCCTCCTCTCTCCAGCTATACTAACAGTGCCTTTTCACTTGGACTATTGAAATGGTCTTGCAAGTATATACCTTTCCCCATGCTTAATGCTCTCCTTTTCACCCTTCACATTCAAGAATACAAAATTGATCACACCCTTGACCACAATTACAATACATAAAAGAAAAAATTGATAAATTGGACCATCAAACATCATGTGAGATACTGGCTGATACACAGGAAATGGTTTTCCAAAGAAAGAAAAGAGAATCACCTTCAACAGTACCTTTCTGCCTGTAATCTCTGAATTCCTTCCTCCTCACTTATGCTAGAAAACATTCTGCACTTGGTCACAAAGCCAGACAATTTCATTCTGCAGCCAAAAGGATGAGAGGGGGACCAGGACAAGGCTGTGAAAGAGGCTGTGGGCTAGAATGAGAATAACTGGGTAACTAACGCAAGTCCATTTCTCCTTCCTCTTTGCTATAAATGCAGTAAAATCATAATGATGGAGATTAAAAAAAAAAAAAAAAAAAGGTCTGCAAACAAATGGATTAATGATTTGCTTTTGTATAGGAACACAGTATACTCTCTCCAGGACTATCAAACAACTGCCCTCCTTGCTGGGTGTGTGAGTCAGCAAGCGCTGCCATAACAGAGCATCCCAGACTGGGGGCTTACACAACAGAAATTCATTCCTCACAGATCTGGAGGCTAGAAGTCCAAAATCAAAATGTGGGTAGGTTTTGTTTCTCCTGAGGCCTCTCTCCTAGGATGGCAGATGACCTTTGCTGTGTGCATGCATGCCTTGGGTGGCTCCTTTTCTTACAAGGACCCCAGTCCTATTGGATGGAGCCCCACACTTGTGACCTCATTCAATCTCAATTATCTCTTCAAAGGCTCTATCACCAAATACAGTCACATGAGGGTTAGGGCTTCACTTTAGGAGGCGGGGGCATATTTCAGTCCATTAACTGGAGTTAAGTCATGTGCCGAGAGAGCTCATAAGCCCAGGGCTGGCTGCTTTCCAGGCAGGCCAAAGGCTCCTGGAGATGGAAAACCCCAGATAGGTCTGCTCTGCACTGACTGAGAAGCTCAGAGGCTGAGATCATCACACTGACTCTCAAGCCCACACTCATAGATGCAGGCCACAGGGGAAATCTGGGGTCTTCTACCACAAATCCAAATATAAGAGCTCTCCCACAATTCTCTGCATATCTATATAGATGCAATTGTAGGGAAGGAACATACTAGTCTTAATTCTTTTATTTTCATTTAATAGGCACCAACTGGTACATTTCATAATATGGTACATGACTATGGAGAAAAACTATGAAATATTCTGATCCCTACCTGCTACACAGTCTTTAGTAGCTCATCGGGGAGTACAGTCACCTTGTCGGCATGTCCCCTTCACAGCTTGCAGAAGAATAAGTATACATCTGCTCCTCAATACAAAAATAATTATGCATATGCAAGTACAAAGCACATCTTTTGTTCACACAATAAAAGTACTCTTCTTCAGGATAGGCTTCCAGTTTTACAAGCCAAGAGAGGCAGCAACAATTTTTCAGTATCACTTAATTGATTGAGATGGCATATTACCGAGATCTCATGACTTCCCTGCTTTTTCTTACTCCTACAGCAAGCCCTGAAGCCCAGTTGTAAAGCACAGTGATTGAGCACAAAGGATGCCTAGTCTACTGACCAAGCTGCCCGAGCGTTTCAGAGTCCTGTAACCTGTCCCCTGGGGAAGTATAACCCAAGGAATATTTCAGGTGCTGACCAGTAAAATTAGCTTTCTCCCTCAACAGAGAGGAGTGAATAATAGACTAGAGGTAAAAATACCAAGATAGCAATGGAAGGCTCTCCTATTCTCATTAGAGAGTATAATACCTCATGACCTGCTGCAGATCAGTCATTCAAGCAACAATTAATAGGAGCACATGCTTGGGTTAATAGGTAAAGAGCCTGAAAAATAAGAGACTAAAGTGTTTATCCTGTTTTCTGCCTTCATTTATGAGAGCCTAAGGGACACTGGAAGCTATAAACTCCCACCTTCTCCCAAAGCAGGGGTAACCTTGCAGCAGTCCTCCAGCCTCTCATTTTGCATCTGAAGCCTGGGTGCGCAACATTGTTTGAGGCTTTCAATTCAGTTGATGACACCTCTTTTTACTTGAGAGTTCTACCGCAAGTTCCAGGAAGTGGTCAATTTTATGATATACCAAGAAAATCATGACTTTCAAATGATTTGCTTAACACAAGACAAAAACAATGACTACTGTATCCTGTCATTAGCATGGCCTTAGTGTGTGAATTGAAGAGCCAGGAAAAGATGTGACATAGAAGCCACATAACACCTATGAGTCCTGGCCCTGCCAGTCAGGGAAGATGCAGGAAAGAATGAAAAATCAACTCAAAATTTAAACTGGTCATCAATTCCCACCTAGTGACAAAGCAACCTAGGTAAAAGTTACAGAATTTCATCTACCCAGGTCAAATAATAAAGGTGCAATATGTCACATAAGAATTAAGAAGGTCTTAACTTCAACTCCAGAGACTTGGGTTGCAAAACAAATGGTATTTATAAACTGGGGTCTTGGGCAAGTCTCCAGGCATATCTAAGGAAAGCCTCCCTGAATGTCTGCAGTCCCAACTCTTGCCTCAGCTCCAAATGTCTCACCAAATTAGCTTTCTCAGCCAATAGAGAAGTAACCCCAGTTTGCTCAAGATGGTGCCCTTATTCTCAGTGGTCAGAGGTCTATAAATCCAGGTGATTGGGCAGATAAATAGGGATGATAAAGTAAATAAATATATGGTACCAATATTTTCAAACTCTTTTAAAAATCTGGTACATTAAAGCATCTGACAGATTAAAATATGAATTGAATAAAAGCTATAATTAAATAATTGATTTTTAGATTTATGGTTTTAGTTGAAAAGTATAAATGGATTTGCCTATGTTTGTATATACTATTAAAATATATAAAAGAACTTGAGATTTATAATATTTATAGATTTCATTTATTAAATTAACTAGAACATTTCAAGTACTTAAAGGTGATTTACATGACACAAGAATTTAGTTATTAAGAAAAGCAAAGCCAGCCTAGCTGATGCAGCTCAGTAGGTTGGCTCTGGCCTGCAAACCCAAAGGTTGCTGGTTCAATTCCCAGCCAGGGCACATAACCAGGTTGCAAGCCAGGTCTCCAACCAGGTCCCCAGCTGGAGGCAGGTGAAAGGCAATGATACATTGATGTTTTTTCCTCCCTCCTTGCCCTTCTCTCTAAAAATAATGAGTAAAACCTTTAAAACAAAAAAGAAAAAAGAAGAAGAAGAAGAAGAAGAAGAAAGAAAGAAAAGAAAAGCCACTAAAGTTTAAAATATTTAAGAAACTACAATTCATCAAAGTAATTAATAAAACCCTTTTAAAGGGGTTGGTAATATTTACTAGATTTATAAATAAAAAAAATAGTAATTAGGTGTTGAACATAACAGTTCAATTTAAATATTTTTTAGTTTAAAATTTTAATTAATCAAATTCTGATCTTAAAAACAAAAGCAGCCTTTCTGTGAACAACATCAGCCCCCAGTGCCACTAAAACACACATGACATTTCTGATACTGTGCTTCCTTTGATTCTGAACTCTTCGCATTTGGTCTTTTACAGAACATAACCCTGAGCCAAAAAGAGCCAGGTTTTCAGAAGAAGGAAGACATTTACATGTCAAATGTGAATCAATTTCCTTACTATATTTAATCTCCAGGAATGGCCTCATAAAATAATAATAGTCCCAGTTCAAATTAGTCTCTGATGCCTCATTCCATTATCAAAACCCATTGCTACATAACTTAGTGCCCAGCAGGAAGGAAACTCTTTGCTATCTGGTCTTTAGCTCTAGGTAGATCAAGTTCTAGTTGTTTACATCTCTGTCAATATTAATCAAAATGACTCTCCTTGTCTACAGAATTTTATAGGAAGTTTAAAACCTATGGTTGGCAGTATCAATTGTAAATATTTACAACCTGGGCTCTATGTAAGTGTGGTTGAGAGCTGATAGAACAGGGCGGGGGGTTGGGGGGGAGTGTACAGAATGTGATAGAAATGGAAACATTATACAGTGAGGGTTCAACATTGAAATATTATGGAAGATGAAGAACCAGAAATAGAGTAACCAATAAAACAATGGAAATTATAAGTATAAACTGCATACCGATATACACATGTATATGTATGTATGTGTCAAAGCCTTAGGAAGAGAATAAGAAAAAATAGTAGTATATATACAACCTTATCTTTCATATCAAAAAGAAAACATATATATAATACATAATATATATTATGTATTATAAATCAAAAATATGATCTGGAATAGCACTGTCCAACAGAGTAGCCACCAGCCAGCCACATTTGGCTATTGAGCACTGAAGTGTGCTACAAAGATAAAATACACAACAGATTTTGAAAATAATACAAAATTGTAAAATGGCTCATTAATAAGCTCTACTAGATTATATATTTAAATGATAGCATTTTGACATACTGGGTTAAATAAAATTTTTTATTGAATTAAGTTTTACATGTGTATGTTTACTCATTTAACGCGGCTGCTACATAATTTTACATTGTATATGTGGCTCACACTTTATTTCTATCACACAGGACTAGTCTAGAGTTTTGGTATTAAACATCAGAAGAATTAAAATAGAAATAAAGGATGTAGCTTTGGGGAAGCAGAAAGCAGAACTGAGGCAAAGAGGCACATGGGGTAGGAACCAGCTGCTTTTTATCAAATGTTCTTTTGTACCATTTGAGCTATCTTAGGCATACATCACCTTGCAGAGAATTTGAAATGTTTAAAATTTAAACTGAAGCCCTAGCTGGTGGCACAGTGGATAAGGTGCCAGCCTGCAAACCCAAAGGTTGCTGGTTCAATTCCCAGCCAGGGCACATAACCAGGTTACAAGCCAGGTCTCCAGCCAGGTCTGTAGGTGGAGGCAGATGAAAGGCAACCATACATTGATGTTTTTCTCCCTCTCTGCCTCTCTCCTTTCCCCTCTCTCTAAAAATAATAAATAAAATCTTTAATAAATAAATAAAATTTCATTTAAACTGAAAGAATAACATATCGTAAACATATAGGTAAGGTTTTTAAAAATGCAAGGACAGCACAGTGATGGGAGGGAGGGAGTGCAGCTGGACAATGTCCATGTGCAGGACAGAATCACAAGGCCAATCTTGGGTCAGTGTGACAGCACTAAGAATCATGGTGGCGGGCCCCTGTCAGTTAGCTTTCACAAACAAAACATATTCACTCGGTATCATTTCAGTTTATCTTTGTCTCCAGTCCTCACTTTGATAAGGACCAGTAAAACGACCATTCTCTCTGCTCCAGAGCCTGACAGTTGCGGTATCTTGAGCACTGTCATAAAAATCATGTCTTTTCCAATTTCCAGATGGCCCTTGGCACCCAAAGTGATCAGGAGGTCCCAAGTCAACATCTCCCTCCTATAACGTCACTCTAAGTACCAGCAGGAAATTCAGTATTTCTAAGAGTATCTTCCTTAAGAGAGATCTCAATTGTACCTAGCTAAGTAAGTTCAGTGAGTTCATGCCATTTGGACCTTTTCATGTTTCCTCACACAATAAACAATATCCCAGTAAACTGATTCAGGCAACTAACACTTTCGAGCAGCTCCTTGTGCTGAATCCTGTTCTAGATCCCACGAATGGCAACGAGCAGAACATTCCCTGTTCTCTTGGAACTTACACTACAGTGAGAGAGACAAATAACAAACAAGTAAACAAATATATATTCATAATATAATTTTAAGTAACTCTAAGTGCTTTATAAGATATTTTTATAACTGTATGAAAAAACTATGCCGATTAATGATAGAGGGTGATGGGACAGGGGTTGGAGGTGGCTATTTTCGATATTTGTTACTGAGGAAGTAATATTGAAGAGAATACTGAATGATAAGTGTCCAACCACGCAAAAATATGGGAGAAAGGGGAAAATAGAGGAAGGAAGGGAAATATCAAAGGGCTTCCCTCAAATGGGAATGAACTCAAGTGGTCAGAAAGGCTGGGGAAGAGTGAATGAGGAGGAGAGAGGAGAAAGATGAGGTACAGAGGCAGCCTACCTCCTCTCTTGGAGGGCCATATGGGCCCTGGTACAGATTTTGTTTTTTATTCAAAATATAATGGACTCTATCAGAAGGCTTGGAGCAGAGAATGAATTAAGAGGACTTTTGACTTACTCATTTTCTTGTGGAATTAGATGTAAGTAGTCAAAAGTTCCTTCCCTCTTTTCTTTCTCCACTCGTAAGGTTAAGTAAGAATTAAATCAGAATTTTTTATTCAGCATAAATTTGAACTCACCCTGGATCAACAAACAGATAACTGCTTATATGAGTGTGTCACTCTCCACTGCTCTATGCCATTGGAGAGAATTTTAGGTTTCATGTCGAATTTCTTCAGTTAGCAGGCATTTGTTTAGCCCTTTCTGTATACCGTAACTGTGCTAAGCATTTGTCTACATGATCTTATCTCATCTTCATAACAACCCTGTGATAGTGGGAAGGTTGGGCCATCCCAGATTTGCCAATAAATGACAGAGTCTGGATTTGCACCCAGTTTTCTTAATGCAAAGCTCCTCTTCACATTGTCTTTTTTATAGCCTTCTTACCAGCCATAATGGATTTTTCTAACATTTTAAAAGCAAATATCAAAATGAATAATCTACTTGGAGGTAAATAGTGGCAATTGCTGTCAGTTCCTGACAGTGAAATAAGAGATTCAGTAAAGTAGACTAATTTGTTTGCAATTATGCAACTTGATGCTAGCCAAGCTGGGATAATTATTAGATTTTCCCAAATGTTCCCACTGTTATCCAATCTCATCTTTGAAAGTTCAAAAGAAGGACATAAATTAAACCTAAGAATAAATATGGGTTTCAAAGTAATAAAGATTAATTGAGCTCTAAATATGCTCATAAAAAAACTGTATAGCATCTGCAAAAATGAGAATATTCAGAGAATGCTTCCAAAGTAGAGATGTGGAAGAACATATTACAAACCAAGCAGCAACTGGGTGGGGAGATAGACCCAGAAAAGCAGAAAGCCTGGGACCATTTAGGGCTAGCACATCAATTCTATTGCGTAATTAAGGTTCCTACAGATCAGTCATTACAAACTATTGACCAGGACAAACTGTGCTTTAAGGTGAAAATGTATATATCTTCTGATTTTTCACTGAGATTTGTGTCATATTGACCGGGGTAGATCAATCTTGGAAAAGCTGGTGAAAGAAAAAGGTATGACATATTTATTAAGATTATAAAAATAATATATTGTACATGGCTGCTCATAACACTCCACTGAAGCAATGTCGCTAAAGTAAATAGAGAAAAAAGATTCTATTACAGTAGAACATGCTTTACTGCACTAATGTATTCCTTTCGATTTTAAGCTGTATTGGAAAATAAACTCTTGGACACTACAGGATTATTCATTTCGGCATTGGAAACAAAAGCATCGATTTTTAACACTGGAACATATAATCAAGTTTTAGAAACATTCCCACTGAAAGGCTCTTTGAAAGGCTCATTTGTCCAACCTCTGAATATTACATTTTTAAAACCTTTTTCTCTGCACCTCTATCTCATGTGTAATTTCCTTTAGAATGATGTCATTATTTTAAAATTACCAACTTTTCATGTTTTTTCATTTCTTATTTCACTTACAAAATTAAAATACATATGGGCCCAGGCTGGTGGCACAGTGGATAGGTGCCAGTCTACGAACCCAAAGGTTGCTGGTTTGATTCCCAACCAGGGCAACATAACCAGGTTGCAAGCCAGTCTCCAGCCAGGTCTATAGCTGGAGGCAGGTGAAAGGCAACCATACATTGATGTTTCTCTCCCTCTCTGTCTCTCTCCCTTCCCCTCTCTCTGAAAAATAATAAATAAAATCTTTTTTATAATATTTTAAAAAATTAAAATACATATATATTTATTTTACCATATATGTATTATATATATGTGGCAATGTATTTTATATTATATATGTAGTATAAAATACATGTGTGGCAAAGAAATAGAGGTTTTTTTCTTTTAATTGCATAACTAAAATGATAATGGCTTTGATGTTAAAAATAATCATGGAATAATTAGGAAGTTAAGAGTAAGTTTCCTTGCATCTTTTGATATTGCCATTCTACCATATGACCTTTTCCTGAAAGGGAAAGAGAATGTGGAAGATAATACAGTGGGTTAAATCCAGGTCTACAGGTAGTATCCATTACTTCCAGTCATATTTCATTGGATAAAATTCAAGCATATGACCCCAAACCAACTGCAAGGGATAATGGGAAATAAAGTCCTCCTACATCCCCAGCAAAAGGAAATAAAATGTATTAATATCTAGCAACTCTGTAACACAAGGAAAAAATTAAAATTATACAATGATATGGTACTCAGATTTCCTTCTATAACTTCTAAAAATAGTTCAGTTCAAAGCTTTATCCCAGAATTTATATGTATGCTTTTTTTAGCCTTATAAAGAAAACTCCCTGAGCAGCTGGCACAAGAGAAAGGCCTTTTCTGTTGATATTCTGAAAGATAAATAAAGCTCTGAATCTATGATTTAAGTCAGCTCCAGAAGCAGTTGATGAAGATACATTTCTAAATACACCAAATCTGTCTTGCTCTAAGTCAAGCCCAACCACAGGCGGACAGCCCCTACCCCACTTTCAACTCCCACCCTATGGTTAAATTCAGACCGTGGCCTCCTAGATGTCCAACTGCACTGCTGCAGCCAAGTTCAAGGATAATTGGGAAACTGTAGAAAAAACTAAAGTATATGCTGCCCCTACTACGTCCCTCAATTCACTCACAGAAAGAAAGTCAAGTATCAGATGAAGGACGGAATTAAGTAGCTAATTACAACCTATAAGAAAATGTGCAATGCCATGATGATAGCTATGCCTCCTCCAGATGCAGTAAGCCCTCCGTCACCAGGAGGTTCCAACAGCAACAGCCCGAAGCAATAGTGGTGAGGCCTCCTTTACTGAGTGCGAAGCCAAAGTGACATCCCTGTACTATCCAATGCTCAGATTCCAAAATTCCACACATTCCAATCTCTCAGTGGGTTTTTTTTAAAGTAATTATCTACCAAGCCACATCTTCAGCTCTGTGCCTTCAATGTCCTTGGTTCAACAATTATGTAAGAAAGGCAAAAACCAAACAAAAACAAAATTTTTGATCTCACACAACCATTGAAACAAGTGTTTTGATTCCCCTCCTTCAAATAGCTTATTGTATTAGATATCACTTTCTTGTGATAAGCAAATCCAAAATACTCCAGTTAAATCATTTTCAACCCCAAAGAGCATTCAGTTTTGCCACCTAAAGGGATAGCAAAGGTAATTTATATAAATAAATGGAAACAGAAAATCAAAGTACCACTATGGTGAGCCATAATTCCAGAGGTATATTTTTTTTATTATGCATAAAGATCCACAATTGCTGATTTTTTAAAATCTGGATGTATAATTATACTCAGAGTAACATAGATAGAATCATCATGTTTTTAATGGTCAAACCAGGTTAAAACTAGAAATGATAGAAAAGCTTGATCTAAAATAAAAAGACCAGCAACCTCAGGTTAGAGACCCACTCATATTAGCATCATTGGAGTTAATTAATGCCAAGAGCAAAAACTTTGGCCAAGAGTATAAATTAAACTTGGTATTTCTGGCTGACTAAACTCTACATGTTGCTGTTAAAAATGCTGTTTCTTATCAAGCAAAACATGGTTTTTTATGCTAAAAGTAGGATCTGAGGGAAGTAGTGGTCTTTCCCAAGGCACCCTGATTAATAGTACGCTTCTAAATTTTAGCTAAAACACATTTTGGTGAAATCGGCAGCACTGAAGAGTTGTTTTCACAAATCATCTTGATCTGTATTTCCTTTCTCCAGGATTCTTGACTGTGGGGTTCTGAGATTTACCGCTTTTCCTCCCCAGGACTCTTGCTTTCATAGTTATCTCATAAGCCAGAGGTGTTCACTGACCCTCTCACATCCTTGCTCTCTGCTTTCTAGAAGTTTATGAAGAGAAATCATCTGAATGTGGATAAATAATAACCAAATGGACATAAAAAAAATTTTAAGGCCTGAAACATATATTCCAAGGAGTTAATTGTATTGCAACATGGTGAAAATGCAAGAATAAAACTATATTCTCACATACACAGAGGTGGACAACTAAGAACTGGACAAGATAAAAATTATTGTGAAGGGTGAGTAATCTGTATGCAGGGTGAAGTAGAAGAAACTCCAAGAACAAAGCAAAGTTTTTAAAAATAAGGTAGTGCTGACAGTAGCTTGAAATCATAAAATAAGTCCTTAGAACACACCAGAGGATGTGAGCACAAGAAAGAAAGAGATAGAAAGAGAGAGAAAAAGAAAAGAAACAAGGAAAAAGAAAAGATAGAAAGTCAGCTGAGTTAGGAATGAAAAGACCTGAGATCCAGGAAGTATAAAAAGGGCACCTCTACACCATAGAAAGTCATACCACTAAGACAGTAAGTCAAAGTAGACCAATCTAAGAAGCAGGAACAAACAAGAGCCACCTAAAATGGGGAGACAAAGAAATAAACCCTCAGCAAATGGAAAGGAGGAATCCCCAGGAAGAGTGCAAAATAAAATAGAGGCAGGCACACTCTCAGACATGGAATTCAAAATAATGATGATAGAGAAGTCAATGAGCTCGGTGAGTTTAAAAAAAAAATACAAACAACCCCAGGGGAACTACAAAGAACTACAGGAAAACTACAAGGAACTTACTGAGAACTACACAAGCATTAAAAAGGACATAGAAACCATTAATAATGGGTGGGGAAGAGGACAGAGGGGAGCAAAAAGAGGATGGATGTAATAAAACAATAAAAAAAAAAGAAAAGGAACCATCAATAAGAGCCAGGAGGAAATGGAGAATACCATTTCTTAATTGAAGAACACAGTAGATGGAATCAAAAGCAGGTTAGAGAAAGCAAAGGATCAGATCAGGGAGCTGGAAGTCAATGTAGAAAAAAATTCCCAGGTAGTGCAACAAAATGAAAAAAGACTAAAAAAGAAGGAGGAGGTTTTAAGAGAGCTGCAGGACAACATGAAACAAAATAACATCCATATCATAGGGATACCAGAAGGAGAAGAGGAGGAGCAAGGGATAGAAAACCTGTTTGAAAAAGTAATGACAGAAAACTTCCCTAACTTGAGGAGAGAAAATGTCATGCAAACTCAGGAAGCACAGAGGGTCCCATGGAAGATGAACCCTAACAGGCCCACTCCAAGACACATCATAATGAAAATGGCAAATTTCAAAGACAAGGAGAGAAGCTCAAAAGCAGCAAGAGAGAAACAGCTAATAACATACAAGGGGGCTCCCAGAAGGTTATCAGCTGATTTCTCAACAGAAACGTAACAAGCCAGAAGGGAATGGCAAAAAATATTTCAAGCAATGAAAACCAAAGGCCTACAACCAAGAATACTCTACCCAGAAAGGCTGCCATTCAAAATGGAAGGTGAAGTAAGGAGTTTCCCAGACAACAGAAGTCTAAAAGAATACATCCCCACCAAACCAGCATTGCAAGAGATGCTAAAGGGTCTGCTTTAAGAAGAGGAAGAATCAGAGAGACAGATAGGAACACAGGTACAAAGGTAAATGGATTAAATGCACCAATCAAAAGATAAAGGGCAGTTGAATGGATAAGAACCAACTTTAACTTATGAATGCTTTAAAATGATCGTGTTAGAAATAGATTTGACTAAATAAGATACAATTTTGTATATTACTTGTATCTGCATTACTGCAGGTTAAGTTTTCTTAGATTGGAAACATTTCACAATATGGGAAAATCAGGTTACTTGCAATAACTCAGAAAAATCTAATGCAGTTAAGGAAGAAAAACCTAAGAAAATGTGGATGTATATTACATAGAAGACATGCTATCTTTCTTATTCACTGTCACAAAATATGTGCTTATTTGTGGGTGTGTAATATATAGATTTTGTTAGCAATTTATGTTTTAAATAGCAGCCAACTGGTCATGGGTGTGTTGTTTAATTAGTCAATCTGTAGGTTAGAAAAGATGCTGAGAATGAAGACCATTTTGGATGGAAGTTGCAAACTACTAAACTATATGATTTGTGTACATAGACAATATATATTCTCATATTAGCATGTAAATTAGATGAGATTCCTTTCAACTAAATCATGGAAATATACATTTCCAGTTATGAAGGCCCCCAAACTGGGGATACTTGGGAAAAGGAATGAATGCTATAGTAAACTTCATTATTGAAATGTGAACATGCCTAATCTCTACCTCAACAGACTCTTAAATAGTTCAGGGGTTAGTTTAGGACCACATAGGAAGTCAACCACAAGTTCAAAAAATAGCTAGAATACTATTCTACAAAATTATCTAAATCCTAAGGCTTTTTATTTTTTACCTCAACTTAGTAGACATAATAATTTCTACACTGGGGATTGGCTGAGCACTGCAAGTGCCATTATTTCGGAAGGCTTCAACTTGTAAAACACATGTGGAGGTAAAACAGAGGGTATTGAAAGAAGTAAGACCTGCACAACCTAAATAAATAAATAAATCTATTGTTTACAATGGAAAATTCCAAAAAGAATTAAGTTTTAATTCCAGTAGCTTAAAATAAAGTTGAGTTGTATTATGGAAATGGGGAGGATCTGACTCAAAAACCAAATTCATTTTTTACTATGGGTTTGGCATTTCGTAAAAGTGAATTCTACAATACACCATTTCTGTGATATATTTCACAAAAATAGCATTCCAAAGTAAAATAAATATTAAAGAAGAAAAAATTTGCTTAATTTTGCTACAATATATCTAAAATACTATCATTTAACATGTAATAATTATGTAAGCTATTGGCATATTTTTAATTTTTGTATTGACTCTTCAAAATCCAGTATGTACTTTAAATATGTGTAAAAATATGTATGGGTATAAATGTATTTTTGCATGTGTTTGGTAATATTGCAATTCCTTTTACTTAAAAGAGTAATTCTTTAAATAAATGCATTAATGTAGGCATTTTGGAATAATGAAAAGAAAACTTTGTATTAATATGATTTGAGAAGCTGACAGAAGGCTGTAATTCAATGGTGAGTTGTCTGGATGTGAAAGGAAAAACAAAAAGGTACATATTGGTGGTTACAGAATAGAGAGGGATGTTAAGAAGAACAAAGGAAATGGAAAAGCCAAAGAACTTATATGCATGACTCATGGACATGAACTAAGCGGGGCATTGCTGTAGGAAACGGGGTACTGGAGGGAAATGGGGTAAAGGAGGGAAGTTGGGACAACTGTAATAGCAAAATGAAATACATTAAAAGAGAGAGAGAGAGAGAGAGAGAGAGAGACCTAAGGTCATATCCCTGGCCCATCCTGACCATGTCATCCTGAGCAATTCTCATCACCAACATCATCATCGTAACAGCTGTAACTTAGAGAGCTTGCTGTGACTTGATCCTTTACGTAGGTTATCTCCTTTCATCTTCACAGCAACTTGACAAGCAAGATTCTGTTATCTTCACTTTATAGACTGATAAACAGATTCAGCAAACTCAAATAATAACCCCATGGTTTTACAACTTGAAGATATCAAAACCAGGGGTTTTCCTTGTTTTGAAAGAGTATGTATAACTTGAAAGCACTCATCCTTCCCACAATGGTGGGATAGCTCCTAAATGTAATCTATCAGGACCTCAGTCTCTTCATCTAGAAAGGGATTATTATCATTCCTTCTATAGTCGCCTAAATATGTGTGTCTGTTGTCTTTTGCCACAGCAACTTAACTTGTTCTTTCTTCTGGGTCTCTGGGAAAATAGCCAGCCTGCTGATCTTGACGGGGCTGGAGGGGACAGTTTTAAGGATCTGAGCATGTGTGTGGTGGCCAGCTGTTTGTTGGCTGACCTAGTACGACACAGGTGGAACAGCCAGCTCTGCTCCATGGGGCCAGTCATCTCTCACAGGCAAGCCCAGGATTGTTTCAATTATGGAGGCAGGGAAAGCGTGCAAGCTCTCCTGAGCCCTAGGGTCAGAATTGGCATGACAGTGTGACTTCACTAACCCCACATTCTGTTAGCTAAGAAAATCACTAGACCAGCCTACACTCAAGGGCTGGGAAAACAGATCTAAAATCACATTGCAAATGGCATGTCTACATGAAAAAGTAAAGAATTAGGGCCATTTTGCAATCACTCCACCATTAAAATGCATGTAAATATGTTTTATAAACTGTAAAATACACCACCACTAACTAAAACCCACTCTCCTTAAAAAGTACCACCAGGGCCACCTATCCAAGAACAGCTTGTTTTCACAGCTGTCATCTCTCCAGAAAGAGGAAGACCAAACCATATATCATGAGAATCAGTATATCGGGCTTTTCTTACGCTTTCTGTGTTCAGATGAGATTCTTCTCTCAAGCCCTTACCCTAAGACTCCATCCACAGTTACATTCTATTAAATTATAAATTTCTTCCAGAATTAAAAATCAAGAAGAATCATTTCCAGGCTTAGTGTCATTTATTCTGGGCCTTTCTGAATCTATACACTTCCTAATTTTTTACAGTAAAGTATCATGCTTTCTTTCTAAAGCAAAATCCCAAATTCATAGTTAAAATGATTTAAAATCATGCTTTATAGGTCCCTAAGAGACATAGTCTCAGAGCTCTTCAAACCAACATTAGGAATCACATGAAATGTACTGTGATTTGAGCACAAAGCTGCTGTAGCCAGAAACTCCAGGGAGGCTCTTTAATGTTCCAAAAATATTTATCTGTATTCTTAAATTCCCCATGAACCACATCCAGATGAGTGTGCAGGAGAATGTTACAGCTAACCCTTGTGATGTCACATCACCTCTCCAGGCCAGTGGCTGACTGCACATTAGAATCACCTGAAGAGCTTTATAAAACTCTCCATGCCCAAGTCACACCCCAGAACAACCAAATCAGAATCGCTGGGAAGAAGACACAGATGCCAGCATTTTTTTTTTTCAGGCTTCCCAAATGATTTCGGTTCTGAGAACCACAGCAGGGGGACCCTTAACCTTTCCTGCCTGCGAATAAGAAGGTTTTGCATTAAGGTCTGATTTGTATTAGGTTTGCAATACTATTTATCTCTCTGAATAGGTAGCAAAGAAGCGCTGGCTATTTCGCATTCAACTATTCTGAGGCAGTATAAGCAGAAACAAGCTTTGGAGTCAGACCTGCAGTTAAATCCCTGGTTGGTTACTTATTAGGTACATGATGTGGAGCAAGTTATTCAACCTACTTAGCCTCTCTGAGCCTTGATCTCCTCCTACAGCAAATGGTATAATCATTCCTACCACTTAGGGTGTTATTTTAAAGATTAAGTGAGGGAAGTCTTTATAAAATATCCCTATAATAGACGATCAATACGTATTCACTTATTTTCTCCTTTGCCTTCAGGTTCTTGAATCTGGGCATCCTTGGGTGACCTGCTGCTCGCTGCCGAAGGGAAAGAAAAGGACAATATTCAACTGTATATTAGGTGGCTCTGGACACTGTGGAGGGGCCCAGCTGTCTGCCTTTCACGTGCGCCAGAAAACTCTGCCGCTAGATATCACTATGTATACTCTCCTGCTAGGGCCCACCACGCAGGACACCCAAATATCACTTGTTCATTCTCCAAACACATCATTGATGGGGGTCTTTTTTTTTTCCTTCCCTCAACCCAAGGAGCCTGCGGAAGACCAGGATATGGGGAAAGGCCACACAGGGAAGCATGAAGGAAGACCCTGCCAGCCTCTGCCCTCCAGAAAAAACAACAATCTAAAAATGACTATGAAGAAAGGCCATCTCACCATTACAGCTACAGAGCAGCCAAATTGTCTCTGGGGAGTCAAATTCCTTTTTTTTTTGCTAATTGTAAGTCTCCCAGACAGATCTGCAAATACCCTTCTGCACAAAGGAGTCTTTAAATTGCGGTAGTTTTTTTAAGAAGTCTGGCGCCACAAAGCAAATGAACCTTTTTGTTTTTTGCTCTCTGCCCTTCTCCCCTGGTAAGAAATAGGAGATGCATTTGGATTTTTCCAAAAGGTATTTTTAAGTGAATAAATTGTTTTTTGTGGTTCTGACTCATTTTCCAATTACAGAAAATCTTTAAAATTAAGATTGAATGAACAAGACCAAAGAAAAAATTGTAAGACTCTTGTTGATTAATTAATTATATGTAACCAAATGCCATACATTTACATAATAATTTCAAAATGACCTATCTGTGGATCTATCTGCCTTCATCAGTCTCTCACCTCTCACAGGTCATGGCTGCCCCTTCCTCAACCTGATTCTAAAAGCTGTCCTAAATCCTAATCTTCACTTTGTTGCTTATTAAAGTCAAAGATTTTTTAAAACAAGTATAGTCAGGTTCTACAGCACAGGGGGTACCTAGCCAATATTTAAACCTGTCCAAAATGGGACTGTTTTGATCAGAAATACTGAGCTATTAGCAAATGTTATGCCTCGCATCGATCTTACATCTATCTCAGTGACAGTGGTAATTATCACAGCTTAAATATTATATTCTATTTGTTTATATGTCTACTGAATATCAGAGTTCCACAAACTATGACCCATGGGGCAAATCAGGCTGGCCATCTGTTTTTGTGAATCAGATGTTAATTTATTGTACATTGTCCCACCTGCTCCTTTACATATTGACTGAAGCTGCAAAGGCAGCATTGAACAGATGTGATAGAGACTGAACTGCAAAACCAAAAATATTTACTATCTGGTTCTTGACAGAAAGTTTTCCAACCCTTTTTATAGACTTCAGGCTTCCTAAGAACAGGGACTTTGCTATAAACTCAGTGACCTGCACATAGTGTTCAGTAAACATTCGTTGCATAAACATTAAGTAAGTTTATCATCTCAGCCACAAGGCTACCTATCAGGTACAGGTCTTCAAAAAACAAAAGAAAAAGTAGACATCTGTGCCTTGTTTACAGATATATAAAGGTAAAAAAAACCCTAAAGATAAACACACCCCTCATTTTTCAGCAGAGAAAACAGAGGATCAGAAAACTGAAATGATTTTCCCAAGGTTAGTCCAAAGAGAGGCAAGAACTCCCGCAACACATTTGGTTTTCCTTCAATTAGTGAATCGCTTTGTGAATTCGGCCTGCTCCCAAGAGGGCCAAGGGTTTGAACACAGCGTGCCTTGATAATGATGCTCATTTGGAACTTTGAATTCAGACTTATTCCCTGAAGGTCTTTAAATGTTCTCCACCTCAATATATTTTCATAAATTTGATTAGAGAATGAGTGATAGGAGCTCATTAAAGAACACAAACTAGAGCTCTGCAACAAACTTTGTTAATTAAACCAATGCCCTCACTGAATATTTGACCATGACACTCATGGACCTTATCGGGGTATATTTACTTTTGTAACAGCAACTTCAAAACTTTCAAACAGGGTGGCACATGGCATCCTTTTGATGCAAGTCCTAGTTTAAGCCAAATTAGATTCTGTCACCTCCACCAAGGTAAAGACCTCACTTAATTTTGCATTTCTTTGGCCCATTAGATATATTCAGAAATTTTTGCTTTCACTCAAAAAACCTTTGAACTTGTTTCTTTCCTTTAATTCTTACCTCCTAAGACCCCGTGACTCTTGCAGAAATTAAAAGCCCCACCACATGATCTCTAGATTTCTCTTATGGTTTTGTCTGGCCATTTGATTAACTTCAAAAATCATTGAGCCCTGGATAACTGGGAACACCAGCTCTTGTGTGGGGCTTCCCACATGGGGACAAGTAATGACGCCAGTCCTAACCACAGATGTGCGAGTTTCTAGGCACATGCTACCACAACATACTCTACCTGACCTCCTCAACAAAGAAATGGGCAAAGGATTAAGCTACTTCTTCAAAATATTTCAGAAGCTTAACACTTTCCCAAGATGTCCACACTTTCCTTTAGAGTCAGCTTTACAAAATGATTTCACTTGTTCTCTCTGGCTAAACAACAAAATGAACCTGGCATCTGGGGATGCAGACAGTAATTTACTTAGTGCTTATCAGGTACCCTGCTCTATCCCAACTTCATATGTACCATAAGAACCTTACGAGGTACAAACTGTCCCTCTTTTCCAGAGGAAGAAAACTGAGGCTAAGAGAGGTATATCACCTGAAAATAGGTCCAGTGAATGGTGGAACTGATGCCTAAAAATACAGCAGTCTAAATAAGGCACAGGTCATCAAAGTGGGCAATTTTCAATGTTTTTAATGTTTCCTATGTTCCTTTAAAGCAGGAGTCAGCACACTTGCCATATAAGGCCAGTTAGTAAATGTTCTAGGCTTGGCAGGCACAGGATCTCTGTTGCAAACACTGAACAGGCTTGGTTGTAGAGGGAAAGCAGCCCTGGACAACATGCGAATGAATGGGCATCGCTGCATTCCAATAAAACTTTACTTACAAAATCAGGCCATAGCTGGCTGTTGATGGAAATGTTCCAAAACTGGATTCTGGTGATGGTCACTCAACTTTCTAAATTTACTAAAAATCATTGGCTAGTACACTTGGGTAAATTCTATCTTGCATAAATTATACTTCAATAAAGCTGTTACAAACAAAAAATAGAAATAAATACATACATACATACATAAACAAACCAATGCCCTGAGAAAGTTCCAGTGTACACTGATTACTCCATCCACCATCTATATATTTTGACAAAAATTTCTCCAAATTTGATATCCCAGACAAGGCAGTGGTTTGAATTTTAAGACATCCACCTAATCCCTGAAGTGCAGGACAGAACAATTTAATTCTGCCACATCACACTATGAAATAGATAAGCATCACCCAGCACAGCTCAGTTGCTTTGTCTCTTGTCAGTACAGGGTGAGAAGGAAATGTTGGGTAGTTTGATGTCTCCAATGCACAAAGGCAATTTTTCTTATGTCATCATTTATTTTCTCCTCTGAAAGTTTTTTGTAATTCTGTCCCATAAGGGAAGAACCACAGACAAATAAATTATGGAACAGAAGCACATTAGGGTTTCAAAATCTGGATGCCATGATCACACCTCACTTCACGTATTTGGCAACCATGCATTAGAGCCCAAGTCTGTGCCAGGCACTGTGAAGGTCTCTGGGGGAAACAGGCTTAGACACACAGTTCCTGGGCCCCAGAAAGAGCGATATTTCATACGGGAGAGAGACCAAAGGGTCACAGCAGCATGAAGCAGGTCTTATGGGTCTAGGATGTGAGCCCAGAGCATAGTGAAGGACAGAGGGACACCCAGGTCTGACTAGCCTGACAGTCAAGTTAAGAGGCATCAGAGAAGCGTGAAACACAGAAACAAGCTTCATGAACATGAAAGTATGTGATTTCAAAAACAAGGAAGTAAGAGAGAACATGACATTTTTAAGGGAGTGAAAACAGCCCAGTACGTCTGCAACCTCACATTGGAGGTGAGCCTGTAACAGAAGGCTCAGACCTTTAAGCCAGGACAATGCGTACCCTACAACAAACATGCGCTAGTCAAGGCACCAAGAAATGCCTTAAGATTAAAAAAAAAAAAAAAAGTATTCTCGAGGTTAAACTGTAGAGCAGGGACATCAGTGGCCTCCTGGCCCTAATCTTATGTCCAATATAGAAATCATATTCCAGTGTCCTAAACAAATGATCATTGGCCTTGGTCTGAACACTCCAATGACAAGGAACTCACTGCCTCAAGAAACGGTTTATTAGAAAGTGCTTCATGTCAGATTGGAAATTGCCTCCCTCTAACTCCTTCCTGACTTCATTAAGAAATTGACCAACAACTTTTTCCCGAGAACAGCTCAAATCACAGTAAGCATCTCTAAGATCAAGCTTAGAAATGTACTCGGTCCTAAACTTCATCAGCACAGTGTTCAATATCCCCCAACCTCATTCCAAAATGCAGTTTGTTTCCTCTCTGTAGAAACCCAGGCCAGGCCAGAACCAGTGATCTTCTGAATCAGGACACATCTACTAGGGGAATGGGCAACTGAACCCGAACTTTCAGACTCATGGAAGAGCAAGGAAGGCTAGGGAGCAAAAACTTAAAAAAAAAAACCGATCCTGAACCAAGCATAATACAGAAGCCAAAGCTCATAGCTACATGGGTAGGAGTTAAAGACAGAAACCTAGAATCAGTCAGACAACTCCTAGAAGAAGCAGTCATGTGCCGTGGTTCAGCTGCATGACTGAGTTTCATAGGGTATAATAGACCCTTGTACAAGACAACAGAGACGATCATAAAGGCACTTAAAGCTACATGCAAGAAGAAGGAAGGGAATAGTCCCAATCCCCAAGTCAGAAATACATTACTCAGCTGTAGAGAGAAGGCAGGATTACTCAAATCCTATTTTGCTTTCCTCTTCACTACTACAAAAATAGAGAGAGAGAAAGAAAGAAGGAAAGAAGGAAAGAAGGAAAGAAAGAAAGAAAGAAAGAAAGAAAGAAAGAAAGAAAGAGAGAAAGAGAGAAAGAGAGAAAGAGAAAGAGAAAGAAAGAAGAAAGAAAGAAGGAAAGAAGGAAAGGAAGAAGGAAGGAAGGAAGGAGGGAAGGAAGGAAAAGAATAATGCTAACTCTGCAGCATAGAACACATACCATCAACAAAGAATGGAAGCCAGGGAAGGATGAGAAAACAGTAAGATCTGGGAGTAACTGCTGCTCTATATGAGTTCAAGGCCGTGACCCAAATTAATTAACTTCAAGACACTGAAAAAACCTGCAGATGTTTTCAGAGTCCCAGAGCTGCAAATGTGTGTAAAATCATGGATAATAAGAGCAGAGTCAAAGACTGAAACTAAATTAACATCACCTCAGTTACCAAAAAAAGAAACAACTGGGTTCTGTGAAAATGTGACATTATAGACTAAGAAGCTATAGAACTAATAAATAAACAGGAGCAAGTAGGGAAAGAGAAAGGGACAAGGAGTCATGACTGACACATACCACAAGCATTTAACAGTAACAGAGGCAAATGCAAAACTAATGGCAAACTATGTTCACTATGCCAGACACTGCTCTAAGCACTTAACCGTCAGGCCAACCCTAAGAGGTAGATGCTATTACTACCCCAACTGCCCCAACTGACAGGTGAGAAAACCAAGGCACAGACTTTGCAGAACTTGCCCGGAGTTGCACCGCTAGTAACTCTCAGAACCAGGATTTGAACCACTGTAAGGTGCTGCCATCCTGAGAATTTGGAGTTTGGTAGGGAGGTGACCTTACAGGAGGAAACAAATTGCACAAAGTTGAAGAATTCATAAAAGTTGGAGGATGAGACTGAGGTGGGAATTGGCAAGATGCGTGGAGACTATGAAAAAGAGGATCCTCCCTGGAGCTCAAGGAGCATAATAGGGACAGAAAGAAATATGGTGGGAAACAGGGGGCCAGATGCAGAGCACCTTGAATGGAATGAAGAAGATGTTAGCTTTCAATTCTCCTGTGCCCTAGCATTTCATGTGAGCCTTTCAAATCTGTTCCTTGCTCCCAAGATCCCCCTTCTAACCCAACTAAAGGCACTTTTTAAAATGTACAGGGTGGTTGCAATCAATTGGCAGAATTTTAGTAAAATAAACAACAAACCACAAAAGTGTTATATTTTGAAATAAATTTATTCTTATATGTAAATACATAAACATAGTCATTTTTTTTTTAATTATTAAAAAAGTCTCCACTTGCTGCAATAATAGACTCAATTTGACTTGGGAATCTTGAGCATGCTTTCATTAACTTTTCTATATCCATGGACATCATGTTTTCCATCTAAGCTTTAACAGCCTCTTTATTGGAATGAGGTTGTTTATCAGCTTCCCTCTCACAAAAGCTGCATACATAGTAGTCTGAAGGATTTGCATCTGATGAACTAGGCAGCCAGGTTTCCTTTGACCGGAATTCAGGAACACTGAGAAATTCTTGCTCCTTTTTGGCATTGTGTGCTGGTGCACCATCTTGTTGGAAGGTAAAATGACTTGCTTCATCCACAGTACAACTACTTCTCTCAAAACATCAAGGTAAACATCCTGGAATTTCATTGATGATCTCCTGGATTCTGTGTACAATATCTGGGCTTGTGCGATCCTTTCGTACCTTATGTGTTTTCTTTGTTGGTGTGGCGACATCAGGATCAGCATCACACACCTCCTTCATGTTGTAAACTGTACGTAAAGAGATGGTATGGAAGTCCACAATTTCCTTAGCAGTTCTCCCTGCACACAGTCCAGAAACTATGGTTGCTCTAACATCATACTCCTTTGACATGATGGTTGCTCTCAGAATTTAATACTTTATATCTGAAACAATGATGTTGAATCCTAACCTTAGAAACACAGTTTTTCAAAATTAATAAGAAGCACATGAAATAAGGAGATGCAAAGTTATTGCCAGTTGATCGCATGGACCCTGTATATACACATATTTTTGGATAATATTTTTAATTTGTCTTTCAGTTATAGTTGACATGTTAGCTTCAAGTGTACAACATAGTGACTGATTAGACCTTACAAAGTGGTCACCCGAATAGGTCTAGTACCCATCCAACACCATACACAGTTATTATAATATTATTGACTATTCCCTGTGGGTACAGAGACAGACAAGCAGACAATGAAATACCAATTTTGGTTCATAAAGGAACCTAAATTCAAAGGTGTTTCAAAATCATAATACCCATTTCATTCAGCACAGGTTCAGATAAAGCCAGTGAGAAACCCACAGCCCCACCTGCTTGCTGGACTCTCCTCTACTCTTCTCAGAGGCCCCAAGGAACTTAAGGAACCCTGGAGATTTATTGACACACATTTAGAAAACTATTGATACAGTCTAGCCCAGAGCTCTCCAACAAATAGATAGGACCATAAGGCCAAATATAATTCAACAAGCTTATAACAGAGTTAGTATGAAAAGCCAGGCCTCATATCCTCTGACTCAGTCTCCCCATTGCTTCTCAGCGGTCATGCCCAGGTCACTGTCTAGCACAGGGCTCCCTAGCTGCTTCCAACTAGAAGTGTACTGGGGCTCTGTGACAACATGAAACTTGGTAAATCTAAACATATTTTTTGAAGACAGGAATTCTGACCTCTCCAGAACCTGAAGCTCCAAGGGTGAAGCCCTGAAGGGTGGTGCTATAAACATTTCAAAACACTGTGACCTCAGCTTTACTGAGACCTGTGCCTCTCACAGATCTGGTGTGTTGGGTTTCCATAAGCACAAGTAAATTCGTTCATCATAAAATGTGACTTCCTGAATGGTGGGATGACCACAGCAAAGCAGCATAACCTAGTGAGAGGACATTAGGTGAAAAACCAGGAGCAGGAAAAAGCCTTTTCATTAACCAGCTTGTGTATTCTTCAGCAAGGCCTTTTTCCTGTACTGAGCACCCATTTCATTTTCTATAAAACACACACTGCAGTATCTCCCCTACTCCTCTTTCAAGGGTGTTAGGAAGATATATCAGCAATATATGAAATACTACATGTTCCTATGAAGGATAGCACTCTATAAATTTTCAAACTTCTCATTATTAAACACAAAAGCCAAATTTTCTTGAATGTAAAATCAAGCATCCTGTATCACTTTGTGCCAAAAATTATTACACCATTAACTATGGGAACACACTGGTGTCCATTTTAACTAGAAACTTCATATTCGACTTGCAATTTTGCAATTATTTAAAAAGAAGACAATGACTCAAAGTGACAGGAGCCAAATTTCTTTGCTATCTCTCGTTGCAGGAAGTCAGTTAAAGCACTGAATTTTAAAGGACACATTTATAATGTGTGTACAAACTGTTTAACAGCTATAATCTGAGGAGCTTAAAGGAAGTAAATTGTAAACTCAGTGTAAACTCAAATCATTCTTATTACCTTTACTTTGTGTCACAAACAGTAACACCAATAATGCTCTCTAACCCATTATATCCAAATTTGAAACCACAGAAAACACAGCATTTGGGCACCTTGGTCCCACCCCAAATTATGCCCCTTTGGATTATGGACACTTGTGGGAGCAGGGGATCATGGCAAGCAGAGCAGAATAGCAGAATTAACCACTTCTCCCTTTGCCTTCCCATTCTGCCTTCGCCTCCCTTACAGAACTTGCCATATTGTGGTTAGTAATTAATTACTATCCCATGCCCCTAGTTAGACGGTGCATTCTTACAGGTCTGGATTCCGAGCACATGAGGGGCAGTTCAGTTATTACCGCATTGGGTGATCACCAGGTGACTGGGAACCAACACTCCCAACTCCAGATGCCCCACGAGTGTCAGTGTCTTCCCAAACCCCCAATTCTGTGCACACAGTTGCTCTTGGTTTGGCAACATTTATTCCAATTTATAAATAGGCTTAATTTTAGAGTTTCCAACCAAGGCTTCATTCTCACTAGTGTGGAAAGAGTGCATGTCAGCAAAAACAGAAAATTCCAGCCAATTTTCCCCTGGCCATAAAATGTAGGATACTCACATTGGGTATTTGGTCTGTCATATCAACAAGAGCAGCGCCTGCTTATCCTAGCACCCCAGTAATCATCAGCATCATCTCCCTCCATCTCTGAGATTTAATCCACAGGTGTCCTGAATATTGGTATCAAGTTTGGAGCCTGAATTCATATGGCCTTTCTGAGCAAATTGAATACTGATTTCCAGAAGAAAAGAAAACCTTGAAGTAAAGACACAAAAGGTATGTTTCAAATAATAAACTGCCTCTTAAGAACAAAATGTCAACACTAATAGGAACTTTCAGAATGACTTAACCCACTCATTTTTTTCAACAGAACAACTTGGACAATGTCACAGGGTAATGTAGGGTCACAGCAAAGGCTAGAACTCAAGTCTTCACACTCTCAGTCCAGGTGGCATGACCAACCACCCTCATCTGCGCAAGGTTCCCAGGACATAGAACTTCCTGTTTTTACAGTCGCACAAGCCCAGGCAAACAGTTTGCCTAACACTGAGAGGTTTCCTAGGATATAGACCTTTCAGTGCAAAAACAGGAAAGTCTCAAACAAGCCAATAATAATTAGTTGACCTAAATCTAGGGCTCTTTTCACTACATAGATCTGTCCCTTTTATCACCTTGATAAAATGTTACTAGCTCTCCCTCAACCCTGTAAGCCCGAGAAGAGCCCAGCAGTAAGAAATCGAGTTTGAGAGCTGCAGCACAGCTGTGTCTCCTCTAAAAGGGATAAAATTCTACCCATTAATCATAATGCAGAAATGATCACAACTAGAGCCTCAAGATTCTCTATAAATTTTTAAAAAGAAGCTTCAGGCCCTTAAGTAATCGAAAATTAAAAATATTCAAGAGGAAGAAAATGAATATCATGAAAATGAGCATTATGAAGCCAGTCCTGTTTAAGTATCAGACTATTATTATATGTCCAAACTCATCAAGTTGTCGCTTCTGTGAAAAGGCGGTTCACAAAGTTATGCTGATTAATTATCCTGAGAGTCAATTCGGAATACAATCATTGCTTATGAGGCACCTCTCTGACATTGTAATTAGCCTACAATTCCTGTGAGTCCAGGAGAGGCTTCAGAATCTGTATTTAAGCCTTATAGCATTTCCCACAAAAGAGAGCTTGAATGCCTATTTCAAGGTCTTTTGAGGAAACTTGGGATTCTGGGTATATGATGTCTCCATTTATAAAAGGGTTCATTTTTCCCTCCAACTTCAATCAGGAGTCTCGGAACACCAGGCTGTTGGGGATATTCAGCAGGAAAATACTGCTGTATTGGGCCAAACCTGTATCCCTGAGGTCATTGCCTAACCAGCCAGACAGCATGTTGTGCACTTTGTTCATGAGCCCTCAACCTCATAACCATTCTTCAAGGCCAATGCCACTGTTCCAAGCATGTAAATGAGAAGCGGGGCTCGGTGCACTCACCGGCTCCAAAATCAAGGGCTGGTGAATGAAAGGGCCAGTTTGCATCCGGGCCTCTCTGGCACCCACCTCCAGGCCGTTTCCCCCAGGTAGGTCTCCCCATTGACGTACCCTCACCACCAGAGAACATGTTCCACTCCCATGTTCTAAGAAGACTAGGCTTGTAAAGGACAGCACATATCACACTGTCCATATGAAGAGAGAAGTCGCTGGGGAAAAGGGAAGTATCTAGTCTAACAGCCCTACTAAATGAAAAGAAAATGCCACGTTACAATTGAAGACAGAAAAGGCAAACATCTTTGCCATAACCCCCTATGTTAGTTAAAACATAAACCAACTAAGGTGTTTTCCTGTACAGCCCCCAGTTAAACTATGAAACACAATGACTTTCAATCTGATCTTCCATAAAGAAATCGCTTCTCTGATTACAGGGTGACTAATATCACGAAACAGATCTCTGCAGTCTATACTCTACCCAGGGGCAAAACCCCTTGTTCCATGGAAAGAAATTCTCTGGAGTTTTCTACTCTTTGGGAAATACAAGACACAGTAAGTTATAACTCACCAAGTGACAAGAATGGAAACCTGAAATTTATGCTTTCTTTAAAAAAAAAAAAAATGCTTACACTTGGCTTTCCTCCCTTTTTATTCTCTCCCTTCAAGCAACAAACCAAAAGAAAACTTCCAGCAATTTCAGCTAGAAAATTAACATTCCAGGTTGCTCTCCTTCCTGAGGAGGATGATCGTCTGATTTGCTGCCTCCTTGCCTGGTTTAATCCGTAAAGAACACTAAGTACAAGTTCTAGATATTTTAAAAGACAATTTTCTATTGAAAAGGGCAAAGCTGTGAGCAGCCAAAGGTTTCAATGCCCCAACTATTAATAAATTCCCTTGACTCTTTGAAACTTTTCCAGCAAGATCATCCAAATAGCAAGTTCCCAGAACCTTGGTATGGAGCACTGTGAGTTTCTAACCTGGGGCCTTGTCCTATTAACTTTTCTCTTTGTGCGCTGGCTCGCATCTCCACTTCCTTTGCTCCAGAGGGACACTGTGGATGGCCCTCTCTGTCTCATGTGGGGCCTCACTCTCTGCAGGATCCTCTGGAGAAGAAAGGGGCCTTTGGGGAAAACCAGGAAACATTCCTGCAAGTTCTACCATTTTTAAGAGGACGTTCATGACCATTTTAAAAAACAAGGTTGAGAATGACAAATATGGAGCTTTCAGAATTTCTTAGAGAATTAAGTTGAAAGCAGGAAAATAGAGGGAGAGAGTTCATTCACTCTGAAGAATGGGAAATACAGCTTTACGAAAAGTAATTTGAAAGTGATTTCTCTACTTCTGAAAGGGGCTCACATAAAAGCTCCTAAAAGGCCATTCTTCCAAGTCCATTCCAAACACAATTTACATGGCATTGCTTTGAAGCGGGACATGTCAGGAATTTGAGTCTTACAATGGAACACTATATTTGTGTTCCATTGTAAGACTCAGAAGTTGTAAATGAGCAGAAATACACTGCAATTCTCAAAGGGTTTACACCACTGTTTGAAAGTCCTTTGTGTGGAGGGATCCATCTGACCCAAATACTTGGGAAAACCGAGCCTGCTTAGCTTTGGGGACAGGAAGGAGCTAGTCCCCGGCGTGACAGCAGCTGCTCCCCTGCTCACGCCCAGGGCTCTGCCCACTAGCCCCCCTCCAGTTTCCCTGCAGCTGCCCTCAAGATGGGCCGAGGAAATGGGAACAAGATAACATCAAAGCAATTCTTGCTGCTGCTTTTGAATAGTTCTGATAAAAAGACTTATTACATGAGAGAGGCTGTGGTTACTACTATCAACAACCAGGATTTAGGGTTCCAGTGAATTTCAATTATCCAGCTAAACCTATCTCTCCCTAGCGTGAGAGCTGGTCGCAAACAGAGATAACCTGCTCCCTCCGGTCATGATCGCAGCCTTCCTGCTCACATGGACTCCGTTGGAAACCTTCTTGCTTTCCCAGCAAATTTCTAAGTCTTAGGAGCTCACTACTTCAATCCCAGCCCAACCTAATAGTGGTTCTTACCTCTTCCTTTGCCCAGGGAGAGAGGGCATCCAAGTACTTTTTTAACTTTCCCATCATTCTTTGCCACTAAGGAGTCAGTCTCTGCCTTTGGCACTAGCTCTTCTCTAAATAGTCTGAGCCAAGAAAAGCTGAGGCTACTTGGAGCCATACAGAGCCAGTATGCTTTTGTTGTGAGGCTGAACTGTGACCATCAATGACACGAACACTGGTCCCCTGCCCCCAGCAATGATGATCAACCCTTTATACCAATTCAGCAGTTTACGCTGGTCTTTCAAAGGCGTCTGGACATTGGTCTGTCCAACAAGGCTACATCTCCATCAGCCAACGTGAATGGTAAGATGTGAAGAGACCAGAGAAACACCAAGAACTGACATTGGTTGGTTAAGCAGTGATGCAAAAATTTCAACTTGACTCTGTTTGGCTCTAAACTCCATGAACTTGACCACAACTATTCTACTTCCTATATTAATAATAATGTTAATAGTTGTTGTATATGACCTGTATGCTTGACAGGGCATTACTATACCCAACTTTTAAAGTTAGAGAAACCAACTGCAATAAAAAAAATAAGTGTATCCCAATTCTGTCTGACTTCAAAGCCAGCTGTGGAACTATTCAAATGTCCAATGAACAGAGCAGGTGGAAATCAGGAGCATCCAGACTGGGAACAGCACCTCTGACTACAGCTGGCTTGGTGGGGGCTGCCACAAGGCAGGACTGGCTATTTGGGAGAAGCAGTGGAAGCAACGGCACTCGCCAGTGGTGGCAGTGTGCACTAGAAGTGTGGCAGCAGTGCTTCTGTACCCTCTGTTAGGCTCTGGGAATGCAACAAAGCAAAGGGACAATTCAGATCTTCCAGGGACCACAGCAGGAAGGAACTAGAGCAGAACCAACAGAAGTCACGATCAGAAGACTAAACGGGCAGCAGCCTGAGCCAGGAGGAGGGTCAAAGAGCCTGAGGTGCAGCTCTTCTGGGGCACATAGGACAGAAGGCTGGTGAGGAAGTTGGTGAGACACCATCAGTGTCTAAACTCAACAGCCACCAGACAGTGGCCCATCAGCTCGCTGGTATTTGGAGGCTTCCAACACAACATAAACCAGTGAATCGGGTTAAAAGCAGAAATTAGGGGAGAAGAAAAGTGTCAGAGCCCAGGAAATCTGGGTAGGAGCTCAAGCTAAGGTGGCTCTGGACAAAAACATAACCCCAAACTCCCTAACAGCAATGGTGGCCTGAGAGAAAAAGGCTCTCTAGCCCCACCGTAGGCCCTGAGTGGTCCCCAAGCAGGCAAAAAATGCCAGCGAGTGGGATCCAACTCAGAATCGATGTGTTACCAGGAAGCTCCCGAAAGGGAATGCCTTTATTCAAGCAATTAATTCCCGTAAAGGTCATTATCATGGCTGTAAGTGCGAGAATTTAAATACCAAATTATACATAAGAGGCTGCCCGGGCTGCAAATGACAATAGTGTGGAAGGTTGATCTTACTTTTTATTTTTCGTTAAACGTCACATTATTCATGGTGACCTGTACGAGGCATGATCTAGAGCCCAGGAGACCCACACAGGAAAACGCCAGGAAGAGCACCTGTGCTTTCTCCTCCCTCAAACGGCTTCAGTCTGAGCGTTAGCCCAGCCTCCTCTCTTCTCCCCAGTATCCAACCCTCAGTCTCTTCTTTTACTTCTGATCAACCACCATCATTTGAGTGCATTTATCCACAGGCTATAGGGCTCTGTAGGTAAGAAAGCAGAAGAGAGAGAGAAGGAATATCTGCTGTCTCAAGGCAATGAGAGGGATACAGGTAAAGAAGCCATCAACCCCCAAAGCAAGAGAGCATGGGCACCAGCCCAGTTGTGGCATTGGGGTCCGACTTCTTCAGCAGCTGGAATGGGGTTTTGAACCATCGATTGGCATTTATTCTGGCCCTCTGGATGTCTGGGAGAGTAGACAGAGAGGAAGAAAAGAGAAGATACGCTTCGTGTTTTGTACATCAGGAGTGGAAAATTAGACCCAGTCACTGTTTGCTCTAAAGTTGCCAGTCAGGGATGACATTTAGGACATTCTGATCTCTTACTAAAACCTGAAAGCAAGAGACTCTCTCAACAAAAAACAGGCAGCCTCCTGGGGCCCTGACCCATCACAGCCACTCTGATTACATGCTGTGCTCAGGACTCTAAATCATACAAATCCAAATGACTTCCCTGAAGCAGCATCGCTGAAAATTCAGTTACTTCATTTCTAAGCCAGGAAAAGGAGCTAAAGTCCATCTCTAAGGCCAAAATACAAACCTAGCTGCTGTCAGAAACTGATTTCCGGGTTCACCCATGGTGCCCCCAAGAAACCCAATGTGGAAATTTAGCAATTTCAGAAAAGGAAATGAACTTTAGAGCAACTCTTAGGACTATTTATCTTTCCCATCACATCCCCTCCCTCAAAAGACCCCAAGCCCTGACTGAACACTGTACCCTCCTAGGGCAATGGTTTCATTCATGGTCCATGCTTGGTTAAGCACCCAGTTCTGAAAATGTCGGTGTGAAACTGTCCCTAGGGCAGGCATATTCACAGCCAGCTCTGTGGTGTGACCTTGCCAAGCCCTCTGCAATTCTGAGCAAAGAAACGCTTATAAAATCATCCTGCAAATTCCTATTTCCCTTATCTGATGGCCCTGTAAACTAACCGTCCCACTGTGTAGACGTTGGTGTGTAAGAGAAAAGCTTTCTGAGTTTTACCCACCTTACCTGGGATGCATCCACAGGATTTTATTAAGGCTAAGCATTGTCTTCTTAAAATGGCAGCCTTGTCTTTTTTTTTTTCTGGCAAAATATTAAATCTGATCACCATGGAGCCAGAGGAATTTTCTGGGATTATAGGAATGGATATATTTTTTTTTCTGTAGTAAAGTAAATATCCATAAGGCAGAAATCCTGCCTAAGAAGATTCTGTGTGGCTTTCCTCTTATGTAAAAGCACTATTTTCCCAGAGCAAGGCTTTGGGTATCAGCTCCTTAGGTAGAGCCCCACATCATCTGCAGCTACAGAACACTTGAACAATGGTTCTCAACCACATGGGTGTTTCTAGCCCCTACAAAAGTGGGTTGAGGGCTGCGGGCTCTCTCTCTAATAGAAGGCACGTAAGGCATAGATAAAGGTCATGTGGAATTTCGGGATCTTCACATCCCCCTAATGCCCCTCCATATCTCTCCCTGCTTTGCCCTAGTGCTATCCGCCTTTGCCAGTGAAACGGGGTGTTTATGCAGGAGGGGCCAGCTCACTCCAACTGATGGTGCTGCCCCCTTTTTCATAGGAGCTTCTCACTCACCCCAAAAGAGGAGGCTCCCCGTAATTTTCCTGAATCTCAGTTCCCCCACAAAATGGGAACTATTATAATATGTGCCAACCCACTTCCTGAGATACTGTGGAAATCAAATAAGGGAAGAGAGCCACAGATATACTCTGAATTGTGGATCAAACATTGCGTATTTGCGCAATGTTGTCGGTGAGGAGTGTCAGCTGTAATGGGCTCCGTCCACTCTGCTTCCAAACTCTCCCATCTGTTTGCTGAGCACACCAGATCGTTGCTCTGATTTTCGCTGAGGATTTCTGAGGTTCACAGTGTTTACACATGCCTTTGAAAATGAGGGCATGTGTGAGGAGAACTGCAAGACTGTCAATTCTTTAATGACAGTGTATTGGCACCTGGGGAACAGCCAAATGTTGCTGCCATCCCCATAATTCAGAGGCCTCCACAAATCAGCCTGATGAGAGAGAAATGCTAATGCAGGAATACTGCTTTCTGATGCCTAGAAGAGAGAATGAATGACTTAAGGGTTCCTTTAGGGGTGACCTCCTTGCCCAATAACCCATTCCTTAAGTTGTCATGTGTAACCAAGGACCTCCAAGATGGGACACGGGGAAAACTAAAGAGGATAATGAAAATATTACCCTGTGTCTGCCTTAGCCTTTTTTGCATGTTAACTACTTTAATAGGTTTGGAGTAGTTACTGGTACAAATTGCTTTGTTACGATAGGCTAACTGCTATGAAAAACACACTCAAAGATATTTAACAGTCTCATGTCCAATAGGAGTCTATTTCTCCTTCACATGAACAGTTAAAGGCACTTCATGCTTGGTTCCACAAAATCGTACAAGACCGCAGGTGAATAGAGGCTCTGCCAGCCTCAACATAAGGCATTCATCCTGGCACTGACATGCTGCAGACAGGAGGGTAAAGAGCAGAGAGAATTAGTTTGGGAAGTTTAACAGGGCAGACCTGGGACAGAGACACAACTCCTCTGCTCACCTTGCACTAGCTACACTGAACTGCAGGGGAAACATAGCTGTGGACCTAGAGGGGGAAAAAGAAAATAGATTTTCATAAGCATGTAGCTCCCTCTTCCCAGAAACCATTTATTAAAATAATAATTAATTTTTGGCCAGCATTTGGGTGAATAAACTTAGCTGGTTGATTTATTCAGGCTCACTCACTTAACATTTGCCAAGCAGCGATTCCATGCTAATCACTCTTCAGGCACTGGAGATACAACAGCCTTAATAAAATGGCAAAGTCTTTGTCGGCATAGAGTTTATATTCCAGTGTGGTCAGACAGACAACAAACAAGAAAAATAAGTCAAACAGACGGGATATTAGTGACACGTATTAAGAAAATGGTAAAGTAGGGAAGGAGACAGGGAGTGTCGGTGAAAGGTGGTTGACAGCGTCAGCTAGGATGGCCAACGCTGCAAAGGCAGGGCTAAAAGGAGCAGAGCTCTCACACAGGAGCCTTGCAGGGCACCTCAGACAGGTGAGTCCAAGGCCCATCAACAAGGTCCAGGTCTTTCATCTCCCAGGGTCCTTCATCTGCTACACTCAAGCACCACACCAGGTTTTATACATGATTGAATAATGGCTGGCATGTTTTCCTCCTTTGTCACAACCTGAATGGAAATAATTGTACTCTGGGCCTACGGGTGAATGGATATTCTCTGCAAATCTAACAAGTTGACTTTTTTTCTTTTGTATGGGAAGCATTTCAATTCAATGAGAGAAACAAGCCCCATCAACTTCAAGTACCAGTGAGCGGCATTTTGTTTCCTGCTGCAGCATTAATTAATCAAACAGAGCCAATAAGAGCAAATAGTATCACAAGGCAGGGAAGCAAGGGTATTTGCTCTTTTCTAAGTTGTCCAATCAGATACCCATCCTGCAGCCTGCTCAGGGGCAGTACTTACAGCTTCTTTGGGTATTAATTCCCTTTCTGATGTTGCCATAGCAACATCCATGGCGTACATGGGTTGCTATTGTTGTGGAGGAAATAGGTTCCAGGTCAAACATTTGAAGGAGAAGCACCTTCTTGTTATATTACTGCAAACACAGAAAGAAAAGCCTTTCGATCTTTGGAAACATGATGACAGAATCTCATATTTGTGCACCCCTATCTAGAGTAGAAGGGCTTTGTTTGATGTGCAGGCCACATGAGCCAGGACAGGGCTTATCTCCATTTTACAAATTTTATAAGCAAGAAAACTGAGAAACAGAGAAGGGAGAATCAAGAGAAATACAGCATAGGGAAAAATGAGAAAAATATAAATGGCCTTGAATGGCCTTGAATTCCAAGCCAAAGGGCATTAAACTTAATTATTATTTAATAATTACTAATAATAGTAATTTTTAAAACTACCCCCTCTTTTTCTATTACATGTGTTCTCACTTAACCTTTATAGCAATTCTGTGAGATAAGAATTGTATTCTTCTCGGCTTCTCAGGTGAATAATGGAATAATGGCTTGTCATCAGCTAAGATGGGGAAGGCTTCAGCTGTTTCGGGTTCAGCAAAACTCAGGAACAGGAATTCAACATTGGACAGATTCAATTTATAAAGTCATTAGACATCCAAGTGGAGATGCTGAGTAGATGAATATAAGAATCTGGAGTATAAAAGTATGGACTGGGGCCCTGGTTGGTGGCACAGTAGATAAGAGGCCGGCCTGCAAACCCAAAGGTCACTGGTTCAATTCCCAGCCAGGGCACATAGCCAGGTTGCAACCAGGTCTCCAGCCAGGTCTCCAGCTAGGTCCATAGCTGGAGGCAGATGAAAGGCAACGATACACTGATGTTTATCTCCCTCCCTGCCTCTCTTCCTTCCCCTCTCTCTAAAAATAATACAATCTTTTTTAAAAAATAGTATGTATTAAATTCATTGGGGTGACACTGGTAAATAAAATTACATAGGTTTCAGGTATACAAATTCTATAATATATCATCTGTGTTCTGTATTATGTGTTCACCACACAAAGTCGAGTCTCCGATCTAATTCCGTCACCATTTATCCCCCTTTCATCCTCTTCCATCTCCCCCCAAATCCCCTTCCCTCTGGTAGTCACCATGCTATTGTCTGTGTCCATGAGGTTTTGTTTTGGTTTGTTTTGTTTTGTTTTGTTTTGCTTAATCCCTTTACCTTTTGCACCCAGCCCTCCAACCCCTCTAACAGCTATCAGTCTGTTTTTTGCATCTATGAGTCTGTTTCTATTGTTAGTTTATTCTATTCATTAGATTCCACATATAAGTAAAATCATACAGTGTTTGGCTTTCTCTGACTGCCTTATTTCACTTAGCATAATAGTCTCACCTGGTCAGTGAAAATTAAAATAAGTTAATAAATAAGTGTTACTTTGTAAAAAATGTCTGGTCCGGACATACCAATTTTGGAGTCATCAGCATTAGGTAGTATCCATGGCCATGAGGCTGGTTGAGATCACCAAAAAAGTAAATACAAACAGAAAAGAAGGACAGGATCAAGGTCTGAACCCTGGGACACTCCTGTACTAAGAAATCAGAGAAAAGGAACCAGAACAACAGACTCTCTGATGAGGGATCATATTAATGCTTTCAGTCATATATCATTGGCCACACTTAACTCAGAGGGAGTCAGAAAACACACTTCTATGATTATTAACATCAAAGTTGCCACTAGCCCATGCAGATTCTACTTCCAAGGACAGTGGACCCTTGAACAACAGAGTGGTTAGGGGCACTGACCCACCACACAACTAAAAATCCATGTATAACTTTTGACTCCTAAAAACTCAGCTGTCCCTCAATATCAGCAGGGGATTGCTTCCAGGAACCCCATGGTATCAAAATCTGCAGATGTTCAAGTCCTCTATGTAAAATGGCACCAATAATGCATATGGCCCACCCTCTGCATCCCGGGATTCAAACAACTGTGGTTCAAAGGCAGTGTTTTCAATCCACCATTAGGAGTCCACAGGTGTGAAACCCAGGGATAAGGAAAGCCAACTGTATATATTTTAAATCTACATATAAGTGGACCCATGCAGTTCAAACTTATATTAGTTAAAGGTCAATTGTACTTCTCATATCATTACAATTGACTTCCTAGCCGCTGCTACTGTGAGTTGTGAGTTCAGGCCTTCTTAGCTTTTGGCCTGCATTATAACTAAAGCTCCCAACCCATTTCCTAGCCCAGCCCCTCTCCAATCCAGTCTGCATGCAACAGCTGGAGGCCGCCTCTGAAAGCACAGTCAGCCCTTGCTGGGGCCCTGCGGTTTGCAGGTCAGCATTCCCAGCCCTTAGGGTGGCAGGCACCTGGGTTCTCAGTGCAGCGACTGCCCACTTCCCTGGCCTCACTTACATCCCTCTCTCACACTCATTTTGCTGAAGCCCTTATAATCCTCTCTCACTGACTGGCAAGGTTTACACCTCTGTGTCCTGGCCCGTGTTACTCCCTTGAAGTGAGATACATTTCCACCGTTCCTTTTATTGACTAAATCTGAGTTAGATTCAACTTCAAAAATCAACTCAAGAAATCTTTACTTTGGGAAGCCTTCCCTGGCTCCCCCAAGTCTGACTCAGGTATGTCAATGCCCCAGAGCACCCTGACTTTAGTCAGAGCACCCTCAGAGCTCTGTGGGACCTTTGTTTTACTGAGCTGGTTCCTACATGTGGTTTTGTACCTCTTGAGGTCAGGACACAGTGCCTAGCACTGCGCCAGACACAGATGAGGCTCCCTCAAATGCCAGTTAAACAGATCCCTCTGTAAAGGCATGCCAGGCACTGCCCTGGGTACTGGCTTCTCAAAGGTTAATTACCCATGCTATGCACAGAGGCACATGCGCAACCTCTGCTACTGTCTCTGGAAGAAAGAGCCAAACCCATAGAAGAACTAAAGAAAGACAGAATTAGTTTCCAACCAATTCAGTAAGCAAATGGCTCCATTTCCACTCTGTCCCTGACTCCAGCCATGGAAGCTCTTCCTTTGTAATAAACAAGGTTTGCCTTTTCCTTTTTCTTTTCTCACCGCTGAAGTCCTGTGCTCTCTGCCCTTCCCTAAGAATCCCATCAGGCCTCTAGGACAAATGTAGAAACCTAATTTAGGCTATCCATCCTAGAAAACACATCAGTTCCTTAAAACTCTTTATTACAATGAGCAACAAGCTATTTCCAAAAGAAATTCAGACCCATGACTAGGGACTATTAGTGTCACGGTTGGAGGCCATGGGGAGGAAAACAGAGAATTTTTATCTATTTCTTAAGTCACAAACCTAAGTGGTTCCCTTTTCTGACATGGCGCTAGTGAAGAAGTGCTGCTTACCTGTACTTACCTGTGCACCTTGGTACCCAGGACAATGAGGAACAGTGAATTCTGCTGCCTTTGTCTCAGCCCAACATAGTCCCTACACCTTTAGTCTGACTCCACTAACAAACTCATCGGGAAAGAACTGGATAGCCGACAAAGTATTTTTGTATTAATTACATATAAAATTCAAAATAAAAATAGAACTTTATTTTTGTGCTGGTTCCAAAAGACGTAACAACCACACATAGTACTTCCTATGCTACATGCATTATAACGTCACTAATTAAACAAAGAGGCAAGATAGTAAAGTGGTTATCCAATTTTCTAGTTCTGGAGGACCTTGGACCAGTTACTTACTTCTCAGTTGTCTTACCTGTAAAATGGGTTAAAAACAGAACCTACTATCCTATAAAATAGTCTCTCAACCTCAACATTATCAATATTCGGCCTAGACCATTCTTTGCCCGTAGAGAACTGCTCTGTGCAGTGCAGGGTGTTTAGTATCACCCAGTAGCAACTCTCCCTCCCTCAGTTATGACAACCAACATGTCCTTAGATATTACCAAATATCCCCAGGGCTGGGGTGGGGCGGAGGACTCCTACTTGGTTGAGAAAGATTACAGTAGTGCAATAAACAAATCAATACATATGAAACGCTTAGATCTGTTCCTGGCACCTAGCAAATGCTCCACAACTTGACCCAGAAGATAACAAAGTCTGGAGGAGAGACAGACAGTTTGTTCTGTAACAAACAGGGCTTTGATGTCCTTGTGGAGCTCCTAATAAAGTCACTGAATCACCCTCCATCCTTCAAAGGCCTCGGTAACTGGATCCAGGGAACCTTGGCCACTGACAAACTTCCAAACACTTACATTACCTTCTCTCTCCCTCGTCTCTATTAAATAATACAAGCAATTTGTTAAAAATAACATTTATTATCCCCCTCAATACTTGAATGCCTGCTCAGCCAAAGACATTGTACACTACACAGAATATTTTTATTGGATTTTATGAACAATAAAAATAACCACCTGGCCTCACTCCTTTTATCTTTAAAGGCCATTTTGTTAGAATATCAAAAAATTTGGTTTCCCTACCACAGAGGGAAATGTTGCAGCTCAAGGACTGCTTGGTGCTCACAAATAGCCAAAGTGCCGTTCCACTGACAGACAACTCTTGCTGTTGGAAAGTTTACCCTTATCCCAAGCCTACCTCATGTGTCCTCTCTGCACACTGTTTAGTCAAGCACTAATTGTGCAGCTGCTATGGGCAGGCACCAAAACCCTTAAGCCACATACAAGCCCTACCCTCTTTCATGACAGAAACCAGATAAATGAAGATAATGGCAGTCCTCAATTTGGTCCTCTCTTCCTGGACTGCAGTTCAGTTCAGTTCAGTTCAGTTCCGTTCATGATTCCTCATAGATAACAGTGTCCTGGCCCCCAGCCCTCTGCATCCCCCTTCTTCAGAAGACGCGCTTTCATTTGTCAATGTACTCTTCGAATGAGGTGCCTGCACTGCACACCACACTCTGGGTGAGGTGTGACCCTTAAAGAACCCCACAGGATTATTATCACGTTGCTCATCTGCACTCCACCTGCAATGCAGCCCCAAATGGGCCATCTCTTTTCACAAGCAAGGCCTCCCACACTCCTACACTTATAAGCTAAGTAAGACTTTGGGTCTTTTCCTTGCAAATTCAGAGGTCTAGAACCAAGAGGGAACTCTGTAGAGATGTATGTGTTTATTCTGATGGTGTTTAGTGCTTCCCACTCATGCTAGCCTGGGTTTATTGGGGTTTGACATTTCTCTAAAGGCACTAACTTGGAAAATTACCATAATTACTACCTGAAATGTTCAGATAGGCCCTGTCACTGCTGCTCCTATAGATAAGTGATGACTTACTAAATCCAACACTATATTGAAATCCAACACCTGCATGGCAGTACATTTTCAGTCTTAAATCTAGGTAGCTCAAAGTCCTTTGTCACCATTTAAACCTTATGCCCTCTTCTCATTTCCAACTAATTGTCCCCATAGCAGTTCCTAGAGCCTGAGCACACAGTCTAGATTATGCAAGGCAGGCCTAAATGTTGAAAAAAAATATTTTGCATTCAAAAACACATATTAATAGAACCCTACTGCTAACAAGTATTAGGCTTGATGCAGTGAGCCTGAAAATTATCTGAAAGTGGGTCTGAGAGACACCAGGAAGAGAAAGAATATCGCCAAGGTAAAAGTCATGAGCTTTGGTATCCAGCAGACCTAGATCGGAATCTTGACCTTTTACTATCATTTGACGCCTCCAAGCCTCAATTTCTTCATCTGCAAAGTAGAGATAATAGTAATGGTTCCTCACAGGGTCATAATAATAAATGATATCATGTATATAAACAACGTAGTACCTGGTACCCAAAAAGTATTCAGTAGATGTACATCATTATTGTTATCAGTATCTTCATGTTTATATTAATAAGTATGTATGAAATACTTGTATTTTCAATGATTTCTAAGAATATGCCCAAAGCTCCCCTCTCTGAACAACACCACTAAAATCCCATGCCCTACTTACATGAGAACACAAGGGATATACCATTTTGAGATTTTCCCAAGGCATAAATACAAGCACTAATGCAGATGTGGAAAGAATGTTTTCAGTTGACTGCCTACCTGGGATACTCTCATTAAAGAAGCCATTATATTACTAAACAAGTAATTGCCTTTGTTTTCTCATTTTTCCAAATAAAAATCACTCGTGTTGAACCTAAGAGCCTGCTGCCCAAGAGTAACCTCCAGTCTTACTGTGTAACCCTTACCTGTAATACTTGTATTAAGATGTAGGTTCAGATGGTTAAAGAAAAAGACAAAAACATTGTGGCTTAAACAAGACAGAAGTTTATTTCACACTTACAGTACAGTGCAGAGATGCCACAGGACATGTATGTGGTTTAAGAATTATGGTGCTGGCACATGGCTCTGCTCCACAAGAGCATCCAGGGACCCAGACCCCCGCTTCTTTGTCCTGTGGTCCCTGGACCAGCAGCATTAGCATCACCCAAGAACTTGTTAGAAATGCAAATTCTCATGCCTCACACCAAACCTACTGAATCAGAAACTCTGGGGGCAAGGCCCTCAAATCTGTGTTTCCCCAAGCCTCCCAGGTGTCACTCTTACCTCTGTGATCAAAATGGACTTACCACCACCTCTGTGTTCTAGACTGTGGAAAGGAGGAGATGAAAGACAGTCAGTGAATGTCAGTGAACTGAAATGGAAACTGTCCACATTTTATGTATATTCTGCTCACCCTTCATTAACAAGATGTATGGTCGAAAGGACACATTTAGCTGCAATGCAAATGTAGTCACTAGAGGGGCAGCCATGTGGCTTGATGAAAACAGGAAAGTCCACTTCCAGGATTACAGAAGGAAGAGGTAGGCACAGAGGGGGTTCTTCCAATCCACAAGTGAGGCTGGAAGGGCATCTCCCAAGGTGGCTCCTGCTGGGAAGAATAGGCTGCTCCCCAGGAGGTATGATTCCAGAGTCTCAGAAGGAAGATATGAATCAAGTATTGGTAAAGAAAACTTGCACTGGGCATAGTTAAATAGGCAAGGGAGGCTTTATTCAAGACTCTGCAATAGGGTAGAGAGATTGAACAACAGAAAAGGTAAGAGAGTTGTTAAGCACTGGGGTGAGCTGGTGGAAAAAGTACTGGAGGAATACTACACAGCAGAAAGGAAGAAGGAACCCCTACCCTTTGCAACAACATGGATGGAACTGGAGAGTATTATGCTTAGTGAAATAAGCCAGTCAGTGAAGGACAAATACCATATGATCTCACCCATTACAGGACAATAATGAACAAAATTAACAACAAGCAAAACAGAACCACATATATGAATACAGTGAATAGACCTTCAGTGGGCAGAGGGAAGGGGGGTGGGGGGAGGGGGTAGGAAGAGGCAAAGAAGGGGAGCAGTCTAGACAAGAACCTAGCATGGAAGACCCATGGACATGGACAACTGGGATTGACTTTGTGGGGGAGTGGGTGGGTGGGGAAGGGGACAGAAGGGAGTAAAAAGGGGATGGATGTAATACAACAACAATAAAATTAAATTTAAAAAAGAAAAAAAAGAAAAAGTACTGGAGGAAGTTTAGGGGAGAGGTTGCGGGTTGGTCAATGTGAGTATGTTCACTAAGGATACTTTTGAAAGGTATGACCCCTAGCTGCCCACAGAGCCCAGGAAGTGAGAGCACTCCCTTTCCTTTTGGTTACGTTTCAAAGAGATGGCTCCCAGTTCCTTGAGAAAGACTCTCCTGGGCTACAAAACTGGCAAGAGCTAGGACAAGATTTACATCTCACAGGGGCAGAGAAAAAATTTACAGCTGAAGGTTTTCTGAAGGAAGTGCTCTAAGAGAAGGTCAGAGGTACAGAGTTAGGAAGGAGCCCTGTGGTAGGGTTGACAAGTTCAGTCACACTGAGTGGAAACCTGAAGGCCTTCCATGTCAGCAGGCTCCTTCCAGGTGACAGGGGTCCTCTGTACATGTTACAGAGAGGCCCTGAAGGCCAGCTCTGCAGCACTGTCTCTGTCCCCACCGCAACAGTTCAACTGATTTTCCTTTCATTGTGCAAATAGCCCATGTTTATATAGAAAGTGATTTCTCTTTTCCTTCAGCTCCGGCTTTCTGTCCTCTCCTTTGGCATCCAAACTGTTAGGACTGTGAACAATCATTTCATTTAAAGAGACAGAATTGAGCAGCAAGGCTTTCTTAACTGGTTCTCAGCACTGCACCAACTTAGCTGACTTGGCATTTTTAAAAAGCTGCGGGGCTTCTTGTAGAGGCAAGATAGCAACCATTTAACATGGTATTTTCCTGCTTAATTCTGGGCAGCTTTCACCTGAATGGCTTAGTGCAGTTCTGCTCAGAGACAAGACTGTCCAAAGGAAGACCACTGGTAAAAAACGATTCTGAAACACTGTCAATAGCATTTCATGCAGAAACAAGAAGAAATTTTACTTCAGTGGAGTTACTATGACTATAGCTCATAGCCTTGACTATACACTGCCTACCTCTAACTCTGGACAAAAAACAAGCCATTCATTTAAGCCTCTTCAAGGAAGACTTTATCAGAGCTCACTCCCCATCCCTTCTCCCGGATGTGAAGGTGTCCTTCCATAGCTCCACTGCCATCAGATCATCTATCTCCTTTTCCTTATAAAGCAACGGACTCGTTTATGCCCAAAGTCTAAGCTGCTTCCTGGCCACACTTGCTGCAGTGGCAATGGTTATTCTTGCTCATCCCGCAGCAACTTCATTCCAGAATGAACAATAATGGAGCTGCTGTGCAAAGTGATTGAAAAGTTCATTCTACTCTGAGGTCTGTTACTTTATCCTTTCCACTGAGCTGGAAAACTGATCCTTCTGTATCTCAGGAAACACCATGCAGGCACCTGAAAACATGGGCCGGGGAGCCCCTGAGATGATCCCTTTGGGTGAGCTCCACCACCCTCCCCAGGAAGCCCATTAGATTCATTGGTCAATTTAGGCAGGACATGAACCAAGTGGGGAGGCAACTCCCATTTCATGGAGAGCAGTGAAGCAAAGTGTCATAACTACACAGGTGTGACATGGGAGGTGGGTTAGGTAGCCCCTTTCTCCTCCTGAGGAAAGCTATGTGTGACCACGAGTGAGATTCCAAAGGGGAAAGAAGAAAACATGTATCGCTTACTGTGTGGGGCACAACCAGAGACAAAGAAGCATCTAGCTTCACCAGACGGAGCCCAGTGTGGTCGGAGAGAGCAAATCCATCAACCTGCAAAGCTGATGATCTGCCCTTAAAACCTATGCTGCCTGCCACAGAGTTACTGCTGAAGCCAGCGTCATGGTTCAGGAGAGTTTTTTTGACTGAAACAGGTAGGCTGCTACTCTTGAGTTGTATTTTGTTTTGTTGTTTAACATTATTAAGGTTTGTTGTTTTTATTAAAACGCCATTCAACTCACGTCCATGCGCGCCTGCTGCTTTTCAATCAGCCCTCAGAGACTTATAAAATCAAATAAGATAACAGATCTTATTTTTAAATAATACTTACTTGAAAGTATTTTCTAAAATGGTCCCCCAATAAATTCAATTAATTTTTGTAATCAATAAATAAAATGGTCCAGTGAAATATCAGGTATTGCTCTGCAAAACTGAGAGTAGGACATGTAAGGAGGGATAAGGTCACCCACTGCATCCCAAAGTATGTGAAGCCCCACATGTCTGGGTTAGGAAGATGTCCAGCCAATCTTCTTATCATCATAGAGCCATAACCCACACCACTGGAATAATAACCTACAGAAAACCATGAAATGGAACATACTTACCCCAGGACCCCAAGGACAAGGAGAGTAGTTTCAATTCACATTCAACTTGGCTCTGAGCTTTCTGGAAAACCAGGCAAAAAGGAAGGCATTGTGAGCTTCCTGGCTTGTCTTCTCAGAGTCTAAGCTCCAGCAGGGACCAAATTTCATCTTTCTGATGAAAGGTAAAGAAAGGTAAAGAAAATCAAACACAGAGACCATAAGAGTTCTGCACAAGTTTGCAGAACTGAGCTGAGTCTGAACTTGAACCCCAGTTGATTAAGCCTTGCTGAGCTCCGTGCCATTTTGCAACCTGGCAACTCCCGCCAGCCCTCAAAGGCAGCTCTTCCCTCGGGGTGAACAGAAGCAAGGCCAGGGAAGGCTTTGGCAACAACAGGATTCATACTTAGGAATCACTGGGTCATTAAGCTGGAGTTTGCCTCTGATTATGCATGTACCCATGTACTCACATCTTGTTCCAAGGAGGCACAGGATAGAGAGAACCATGCTCTTCCACTAATGAGTTGTGTGAACTTGGCAAAGAGTGATAGAGAAGGAAACCAGCACCTATGACCAGGCTAGCTGAGCTAGGAGCCTTCGCATATATCCACCTTATTTAGTACACCTGAACAGCTTACAAGATAAGGGTAATGAGGCTCAGATGAGAGCCAAATAGCTTGGCTAAGGTTGACAACTATTAAGTTGCAAGATGAAAATTTTAAATCCAAGTCCATGTGACTCCAAAGCACAGTCCCTTCCCATAGAACAATATTGGTGCCAAATCCTACACTGTCTTTCTTTGTGTACAAAATGAGGAGTTGCATGGATGTTTACTAAAAAAAGACATATGTGTACATATACATATGTGTGTATATGCATGGAAAGAATCTTAAAGAAATATTCCAAATGGTCAACAAGGGGTTTTCTCTGGGGGTAGGAATGAGCATAGCAGAGGAAGAGCGAGAAGGAAGGGAAGAAGAACATATAAAAATGAATCCTGACCCTAGCTGGTAGCTAAGTGGATAGGTGCCATCAGCCTTTGAACCCAAAGGTCGCTGGTTCAATTTCCCACCCGAGCACATAACCAGGTTGCAAGCCAGGTCTCCAGCCAGGTCCATAGCTGAAGGCAGGTGAAAGGCAATCATACATTGATGTCTCTCCCTCTCTGACTCCCTCCCTTCCCCCATCTCTGAAAATAATAAATAAAATCTTTAAAAAGTAAATAAAAATAAATATAAAATGAATCATTTGCCATTAAAATGTATTTATGTAACACTTGTGCAATTAATAAAATAAAATAAAACGGATTGAACCTAGATAATTCTATTAAGCCCCTTCCAGCTATTCCATTGCACATTTCTCCATACTAAGTAAGCCTCCCACAGACTCAATTCACCTGAAAACAAAGGTGGTTTTACTAATACTAGAGCAATTGCGCCATCCAGTGGCCATAATGAAAATTATGTCACGTGTTGGCCATCCAGCTTTGAGGAGTGGGGAAATAGTTTCAATTTCATTTAGCAATGATAAGCAATTAAGTTCACTAGTAATTTCACCTATTGTAAAGTTTATTATTCTGCAAGCCAGCAAAGTCTGTGTTCTATATTATTCCCATGCTGATATACTTCTCTCCCTTAGGTTAGCAGACTCAGTGTCACAGCCAGAACAGAACTTAGGCACCCATGGAAGCTGTCCTCATCATTTCAGAGAGGAGGAAATCTGTCTCTGAGCTGAGGACCTCTCATCATCAGCGATGCCATCCACCCCCCAGCACCACCTCAAGTTAGCAACCCAAGGAATAATGGGAAGAAATCTCCGTCCTAGAAATAGCCCACCTACAGGATCTGATGCCGGGCTAAGAGGCAAGTCAAATCAAGTGGCATCTCAGGCCGTAATCTTCAAGATGCATCCTTGGAATTATATGGTGCCATCAAACTCTCCATAAAACTCTCAAAGTGGACATTGAGGCCACTCCTGCAATAAGCCTTGCTCTCAAACATTCCTCACTAGGTCCAGACTAGATCTCGGGGTGTTTTTACCAGCTGCATTGTGAATTCAGATGACACCAGTGAGCTGTCACAGTCAGCAGAAAGTAAGTCTGAACTGGAAATATGCATGGAACCATGACCTGTGTGGCTCAGCTGGCTGGGTGTCATCCCACAAAGCAAAAGGATGCCATTTGGGTTCCTAGCCAAGGCACATGCCTGGGTCACAGGCTGGTTCCTGGGTGGGGTGCATGTGAGGCAACTGATTGATGTTTCTCTCTCACATCAATGTTTTTCTCCCTCTCATCCTCCCTACCATCCCCTCTCTCTAAAACATAAATAAATAAATAAATAAATAAATAAATAAATAAATTTTTAATACAAAGAATAGTGCTATTTCAGGAAGGAGTGATATACTGCATTATCTAAATTTTAGCCCTTTAATATGATTTCCAAAGGACTCATGAAAGGTGGAATTTTCAAGCACTACCGGTGGAAATGTGCATTGCTAAAGCATTTCTTAAAAGCAATCCGACATCTGTGCCCTGGTGGGGGTGACTTGGTTGGTTGGAGTGTTGTCCCGTAACCAAAAGGTTCCATGTTCGTTCCCCAGTGTGAGTGTGTACCCGGTCCAGACACGTACAGCAGGCAACAAATCCATGCTTCTCTCTTGAATTGATTTTTCTCTCTCCCCTTTCCTCTCTAAAAAGCAGTGAAAAAAAATTGTTCTCAGGTGAGGATTTAAAAATATTTTAGGCAATCTGACATCTGTTACAACCTAAAATCCTTCATAAGGATTTGTCTATAAGGATGTTCCTCATGGCCTTGATCCTAGTGCAGGAAGGGGTGGGGGTAAGCGGAGAGAGAGGATGCCCACAGATAAGGAAGTGGTCGCATAAATGATGGTGATTAACGCGTGCTCAAGATACTGAAGTTGAATCGAGTCTATTATTGCAGTAAAGAGACATTTTTGAACAGTTTTTAAAATAATGATGTTTATGTATTTACATATAAGAATTTATTTCAAAATATAACACTTTGGTGGTATGTTGTTTATTTTACTAAAACTTTGCCACTTTATCGCACTCACCCTGCAGATGATGTGATTCCAAACTTTACAAGGAAATTTAAAAGTTCTACAATAGTCAAATAATCTTGGAAAAGAAAATTAAAGTTGGAAGCTTTATACTACCTAATTTCAAGACTTACTATAAAGCTATAGTAATCAATATAATGGGGTCTTAGATAGGGATGGACAAATAGACAAACGAAACAGAATAGGGAGTCCAAAGACAGACACACACATAAAGCCAATTTAATAAATTGACTTTTACCTGGTCAATTTAAAGGATGAAAAGGATCTCTTTTACAAGTGTTGCTAGAACAAATATGTTAGATATCTAGATGGGAAGAAAACAGAACTTCAACCCAACCTCACCCCATACACACAAATTAACTCCAGGTGGATCGGAGACCAAAAAGCAAAGCATAAAACCCTAATAATTTTAGAAGAAACTATAGAAAAATACCCTTTTGATTTTAAGGATAGCAAAGTCTTCTTGAACCAGATAAAAATCACATGCCATAAAAGGAAGAATTTGATAGATATGACCTCATCAAAATGAAAACATGTCTGTTCCTAAAAAAACACCACTAAGAAAAAAAAGATATGTCGTTAACTGGGAAAAAGTATTTTCAGCCTATCTATGTGACCAAAAAACAAAAACAAAGCCTTCAGTATATGTAAATAACTTCTACAAATCAACCATAAAAAGATGAAAGACTCAACTAAAAATGTGCAAAATAACCCTGGCTGGTAGCTCAATGGATAAGGTACCAGCCTGCAAACCCAAAGGTTGCTGGTTCAATTCCCCAGCCAGGGCACATAACCAGGTTGCAAACTAGGTCTCCAGCCAGGTCCTTAGCTGGAGGCAGGTGAAAGGCAACCATACATTGATATCTCTCTCCCTGTCTGTCTCTCTCTCTTCCCCTCTCTCTAAAAATAATAAATAAAAGTACTTTTAATTTTTTTAATAAAATAAATTAAAATGTGCAAAATACATGCAGACACTTCTAAACATACATAAACACAACAGCCAAAAAGCACATGAAAAGGTTATCAACATCGTTAAACATCAGGAGGAAAATGAAGTTAAGACCACAATATCACTTCATTCCAACTACAATGACAAACAGAAAAGGCTGGCAATACCTAATGCCCGTAAGGCTGCAGAGCCACCGGAACGCCAAGCTGGTCCATGTATAAAATGTGACAACTGCATCGACTGGGCCATGAGTTGATGACTGTTGAATCTGAGTGAAATCTCCATGCATAGTCTTTACTCTCCCACTTTTGTACGTGGGTAAAGTTTTCTATAATAGGAACTTTAAAAGAAGAACAAGGCCCTGGCTGGTAGTGCTCAGTGGATTGAGTGCTGGCCTATGAATCAAAGGGTCGCCAGTTCAATTCCACAAGTCAGGCCACATGCCTGGGTTTTGGGCTAGGTCCCCAGTTGGGGGCATACAAGAGGCAACCACACATTGATGTTTCCTCCCTCTCTTTCTCCCCCCTGCTCTTCTCTCTGAAAACAAATAAATAAAATAATTTTAAAAGAAAGGAAGGAAGGAAAAGAGAGAGAGAGAGAGGAGGGAAGAAAGAAAGAAAGAAAGAAAGAAAGAAAGAAAGAAAGAAAGAAAGAAAGAAAGAAAGAAAGAAAGAAAGAAAATGCGACTTTCACCATGGAAATGACTCTAGTTCTCAGAAAAGATACTTTCCCCAGCCCCAACTGTAATACCAAACATTAGTACTATTTGTTTCAAGCTTAGGCTGCATATTAGAGGCTTTTATTTTTTTTAAGATTTTATTTATTATTTTTAGAGAGACAGGAAGGGAGATAGACAGAGAGGGAAAGAGACATTAATGTATGGTTGCCTTTCACCTGCCTCCAGCCATGGACCTGGCTGGAGGCCTGGCATGCAACCTGGTTATGTGCCCTGGCTGGGAATCGAACCAGTGACCTTTGGGTTCGCAGGCCGGCACCTTATCGACTGTGCTACCAGCCAGGGGTAGAGGCTTTTTTAAAAAATATCAGTCCTAGGCTCAGTTCTGAACTGGTTATATCTGAATATGTATAGATAGGGCCCAGTATTTTTTTTTTTTTTAACTCCCCGGGAGATTCTAATGTTCAGCCATGAACTCCTGTTTGCGTTCCATGCCCTCTTTGGATATTGTAACAAGTAGAAACCTGACAAGAAACAGAATCCTCCCCATGCAAGAGTATCTGCAGAAATCTGGGCATGATTAAGAGCTGAACACACGCATCAGGAAGCCATTAATCCCCTGGAGATGAAGGGATAAACCTGGGCACAGTGTTGCCAGAGCCCAGGGAGAGCCGAGGTGCGAGAGCCAAAGTCATGGAGGAGGGAACACACGCAAGTCCCCGAGCTCCCTCTGCTCCCACCATCCAGGCTGGCCGGGACGTACTCTCCAGGAGGAGCACAGAGCAGGGCAGGCGCTGGCAGTGTGTACAAAGAGGCTGGGCAGAGAAGAGCCAGCATATGTGCCCGCCGCACGGAAGCCAGCAAGCCCAGTCCCCAGCCAGTCTAGCCTGTCTCAGCACCTGGCTTCCCCTCTTCGTCCTTGCTCCAGGTGATCAAAACCACTGAATCCATTTCCTGAACCAGCCAACCCCCCATGGGGAAGAGGTCAGAGGACAATCTCAGGGAGGACCTTGCAGCTCTGCAGAAACTAGACCTCAGTCACAAAGAATTTAAGTCACCAACCTACAGGAACTGTGGATTCATGTTTTATCACCAGCAGAGAATTAGCTCCTGATTTTCCTTTTCCTGGCTGCTCTTTAAAAAAATAACAATTATTAATTAATTAAAGAGACGATAAAGCTTCGTTTTCCAAGACTATACCTTAAAATACTATATGAAATCTCACTTTCTTTTAATGTGGAAGAGTCTAGGGACATCACTTAGACTTCTCCCCTCATTTTACAAATGGGGGAACTGAGGCCAGAGAGGTGAAGTGATTTGCCTAAAGTCCCCCATCTGGTTAGGAACAGAGTCTAAACACTGTGGCTCACAGCCCAGGGTGCTCCTCACCATACCACACGGCCCCTCACAATTGCCATGTTAGACCCCCAGGGTCGTAAGAGCATGTAAACACCTGCTACTTACATGTTACCCTTCACCTCCAGATGTGCCTGCCCAGATCTATTTCATGGAAATTACTTGATCTATTGCAGAGGGCAGAGCTTTTCCAGCTGAGAAGGGAATGAATGCCAACCAGCTTCTGTCTGGAGCCCTAGAGCGCACCTGATCCAGAAGGCAGGCGCTGAGTGGGCGCCCCAGGCTGTGCCAAGTTGTCCCAGGGGGGCTGCCTGAGAAGAAAACAGGCTTCATTAGCTGCCTGATAAAAATCTAGTCAGCTCCCAAAGCCATTGTTTCTTGGTTGGCCCTGCTGTAGGCCTGGAAGCTGGCATCTCAGAGGGTAGCTGGGTCATTGCAGGGCAAAGGCTCCAGCAAGGGCCCTTCCCTGGTGACAAGGAAAGGGAAGTGGGGAGACACAGGCTGTGGGATATACGGGCAGCCGATCCCAGGGTCTGGAGCCAGGGAGGGGACCAAGGGAATGGCATGTTCTCCCCAGCCCAGGATGGGAGGCGGGCAGCAACAGGGCCACAGTTGCGGTAGGTCACAGAATAAAATTAGCTCTGTGAGTCTGGGATGCTTAAGAGGAGGTTCACCAGGGTGAGGAGACAGACCAGCAGTCTCTCCGACAGAGCCACATCCTAGAGAAGGCAGCAGAGGGCAGCTCCTGCAGCCCACGTCCCACAGCGCTGCCACTTACATCTCTTCAAGCAATTAGACATTTAATTGTTTGTTTACTTGTTTGTTACCTGTCTCCCCCACATGACTAAGTTCTTTGAGGCCAAGAATTTTTGTGCCCAGTGCCCAGAATAGCACCTTATACTTCCTAGGCCTGCAAAAACCATCTGGTGGCATTGTTACGTGAATGGATGGCTCTGAAACATCTTTACCCCCCAGGATTTAAAAGGAGAAAAGGAGGAAAGAGGTGTGTATACTGCCTCTAGTAGAGAAAAAAGAGAAAGCAGACAGAAAGAACAAACGGAGAGTCTCTGCCCTGTGATGAAGCAGTGGGATTTACTAAGGGGCAGCTAACCCTCTGTTTAGCCCCGGATGACATGAGAAGAGAGGGGGCCCTCTGGTCACTGGGAAAGGCCAGTCCACTCCCTTGAGCACGTGGGTTCCTACCACCACTCCTCCCTTTGTTCAGAGAACCCTGTCTTTTGAAGGGCAGAGGGCTTAACATATATTAAAATGATTGCTGTTATTAATAATGCCAGCTGTTTAAATATGCATAATTCTATTTCTCCTAAGAATTTAAGCCTTTGGCACATATTGTCTAATTCTTTCTCAGATTTTGTATTAGAAAAAACGTTCCCAGGCTGCTATGCAAATACATTTAAAGTTCTTTAAAACACTGAAACATAGTTCGGCTTTATCTATACCCTCCTCCCCCTCTCTCAGGTTAGCACATTTCCATTTTGATTATCTGCCTTTGAAACAGCAACTTTCAAAACAAAAACCTAAAAGAGCAACGATAAGCCTCCAGTCTCTCACCCTACTTGTTTCCTTTCCATACTTCTGCGGCCAGTTTTGAGGAAGCTTCACTCCTGAGGGCTTTCAAAGCTGCACAGGACTCACTGGGCCCAGCCAACCTCCCTCCGGTCTTCATTCTGCTCCTGGTGCAATGAGGAGGTGAAAACCGTAGTTAAAGTGCACTGAGTGCCCACTCTGTCTTGGGCACTGTGCTGATTGCTTTACATGCCTGGTCTTGTCTTATCCTTATAGCAGAGACTCCTAGTTGCCCCTTAGTATCCACGGTAATAGGAATTTTAGTGGGCACACATCCCGGTCTCCCTTGCAGCCAGGTGTGGCCATGTGATTATTTTCTGAGCTATAAGTAAAAATATGTGTGGAAGCTTCCAGGAGAACAATCCCATCTTCAAGCTGCCTTGCCTCTACACTCCCTTCACAGGGAGGCCACTGGCATTTATAAACTAAGAACCTGGGGCATAGTCCATTGATTACCTCTGCATAGTCCATTGATTACCTCTGCTTTGCCTTTTTCCCTATTATGGTTCAAAGATTGCTCATTCTTCCTCAATTTCTCCATCTCATCCTTTGTATAGTGAACACCTTTGTTCTCTCCTTCTAAGACCAACCTTAGTTTAAAGGAAACCGCCTACGAATTTCAAGTAGGCTGGAATCGTTTTCCTCTTACCCTCTTCTTTCTAGAGCATTACAGATCCTGTTCTTTCCTCACCTCTTTCCAACCCATATAAAACACCACTATTCACCTAAATGCACTCCACCTCCCAAAGGAGACGGCCAGGCCAAGACCCCTACTGCTCTTACCCTGAACCTGCCACCGTCACCCACGCATCCCCACATCCTCTGTTCTGTTCCTGCTCAGGACCCAACTCCTGGCCCACGTTACCTCACTCACTTCACACTTCCTCTTCTCTCCTAACTGCTACAGACATGTAAGCTTCCCTCCCACCCCCACCCACCATGATCCCTATTATAACAAGAAGACAAATATTTATTATTCTCCCCCATTTTCCCAGTGGAAAAATGGAGACACAAAGAGATATGGGGAATTGTCCAAGATTGCACAAAAGAGGGCAGATGGCACCACATCCTTTGACTCCCAGGCTAGGACCCTTCTTCTTCTGTATTCCTTTCTCGAGTTCTCTTGATTCCCTGAAGATCAGCAAAAGGTAGCAACTTTCATTTTCACTCATGGGCACATGTGGTGACTTCTCCAAGAACCCTCATGAAGACTGCCCTGAAATAAGAACTAAGTGTCCTTCACTCTACCAGACCCTTGCTCTTTCAACCGCACTACACCTGAGAGTCAAGTGAGGTGAAATGATAGATGCTAGATAGACAGATAGGATAGATGATTGATAAATAGGTAGATGGTAGATAGGTGATAGATGATAGGTAGATAAGACAGGTGATAGATAATAGATAGATAAGATAGATGGATGACAGATGGATAGACAGACAGAGTTCAACTGATGGGCTTCCAGGTATAAAGAAAAGATTAATACGGTTTTCAATAGTGAGCCCCTCAACTCTAAACAGACACACTCATGCAAGTCTAACAGCACCCATGTGTTGGGCAGAAAAGAGCCTGGGCCTGAGCCCTACCATGCATCAGAAGAAATAAGGCTGAGAAGAAAGGACTAAGTAACCTGTGTGGCGTTCCACGAGACCTTTCCTCCTCTGGATAGTGCTTCCATCTATAGCACCAGGATGCACCGAAACCGGGCACCCAGATGCTCAGGGGATGGTGAGCGTCACACAGAACCTGCAACAGCACCGAGAAGGCGCCCTCCTGGGATGGAATTGAAGAAGCAGGGGCTAGTTTATTTTGTTTACTCAACCAAGATGTATGGATTAAGGAGAAGTGGGTGAAGGCAAAGAAGTCACTATTTCATAAGGCTGTCTTGGCTGTCTTTGTATCCCTAGTTTTTATTACCCAGAGAATGCCCTAAATATTTGACGAATAAAAGAACAAAGGGAGTATTAAAATTGGAGTAGGCCTAGAAAGTTCACCAGACATCCCTTTTGGGTAAAGATGGCTCTATACTCAATCACAGCATTTGGATCTACATCTTAGATGCCTGAGAGGCTGAAACTAGAGAATTAACAGATTTTCCTACTTATTCAACATGGTTTCACACATTTATTTTTAAAGCATATTCACAAACATAATCCTATTTATTGTGATAGTAAAATAAACCAACAGAGGTTTTATTACCGCACTTGTACTTCAAAGAACCTAGTACTCAGTGATATCCAAGCAACAGTTTCCATGTCCAGAAAGGGGAGGATCCAGATAGTCTAACTCCAAAGCCATGCTTGTTCCAGTAGCAAGTAGTATAGAAGGAAAAGGTTAACACCTGATAACACATAACAAAGACATGCCTATCATACCATCTAATCTCAGCTTTTGTACAGGGCTACGGACCCAGAAGCCTCATTACTGGCCCCTGGATGGCCCAAAGCAGCCCACAAGTGTGAAAAAGGAAGAAGTACAAATGAGTGTCTCTATGAGCCAGCCAAGAGGGGTGGGGATGAGGAATCAATAGGCAGTCGTAGTCCATTATTGGCCAGGGGTCAGGGAAGAGGGAGAAAAAGGGACAGAAAACTAAATTTCTTGATAACCTACTATGTGCCCAGCTGCATGATACTTTACATACAGTGTGTCCCTACTACTAACAGCAATGCTCTCCAGTCAGTAGCATTAAGCTCTTTAACAGATAAGGAAATAGAAGCTGTGGGAGGTAACCTCACTTGCCTGAAGTCAGATGATTAGAAGACAGCAAAATCACGACTCAAATGCAGGTGAAAAGGACTCTGCACTCTTCAAGCTGCCAAACTGTCAAAGTTCTGAACAACCAAGGACATCACAGGGAAAGAGAAATGGCATACAATAAGACTGTGTGGGTCACTCTGTCAGTTGGCTACTCGTCATACCTTCTTCTCCCTTCTGAAAAGAATCCCAAATCTGCTCAACCATCATCCATCCCTCAGGTAGCCCACGTGACTCAGGAAGTCCACCCCTTTCCAACTCTGAGCATAGACTCAGATTGGTCAAAACAAATCGATGGATAGCATTTTCCTAGCAACTCCACTCTGATCACAGAGTGGGCATATGATTTAAATTGGTTCGACACAGATTAAATGAAAGCATTTAAATTCCATATGAGAGAAGGACATCCCTCCCTTACTTTCCCTCCCCTTCCTACCCAGTTCTCTCTTTCTCTCTTCCTCCCTTTTTCCTAATGTATGCAATTAAGGACATAGGTTTTCCCAGTTTCTATAGGCAGCTATCTGGTGACCAGGAGAACTAATCCAAAGTTGAGACAATGTATGGATTGCATATCACAGAACAGATACTGGAGACAACTTGGCTTCTTATTGATATTTCTGAGCCACTAAAGTTTACTCTCCTTACTCACTAGATAAGATAATACATAAATGTTCTATTGTTTAAACAAGTTTGAATCAGAATTTATGGTACTTGCAGCCAAAATCTTTCAGATAACTTATTTTTGCATATTTTGGTTTCACAGAAGATATGAAAATGACTCATTAGGATGGGACGGACTAATGGAAAAATTAGAATTTGCCCAGTAACTCAGGACTTTGAAACCCACGAATGCGCATCAGCACTGAGCATTGATGCCACAAATGGACACATCTCTGACCCCCAGGGCTCTGTCCAGTTGGCTTCCTAGTAACTCTGGGTTTGACAGGAAAGGCCCAGGCTCACGCCATACAACCACAGCAGCTAGGGACAGCCTGACCTGGTTTTAATTAAGCAGTTGGAGGCCAAAAGGAAACTGCTGAATTGGAAAAATCCTCCCACTTCATGGTTGTGTAAGACAGTGGCTTGGCTGAGCAGAGAAGCCGCAGAGCGAGTGCTAAGATGAGTAACCTCCAATGATGTGGGTTGGTGTTGCATGGGAGCTTTTGAGTCTCCACTTTATAGGTGCAGCAATGCCTGAGAATAAATAGAGGCTAAGGAACAAGATAATGAAAAAAAAACAGGAGCAAATGTGGGTGACATTGTTGGATTAAAAAAAAGGAGGGAGCCCAAGGCTAAAGGAACTTGTAACTCTGTGGGCACTCTGAATGGCCTGAAGGCTCTGGGGTCTTCCCCAGAAGAAAACTGTCCTCAGCAAAGCAGCAGCAGAACCAGTCAAAAAGCGACCCAGTGACACTTCCAGCAACAGTGTCATTTATGCAGGTACTTCTTTAGGCAGCTTACAGGCTGCAGGTTACTTCTTGAAAGCTATAGAGGAAGGAAAGAAAAAAGAAAAAGGAAGGTGGGGAGAAAGAAGCGTTGGTTTCTGAAAAGATATGAAACCTTCTCCGGGGACTTCTAGAAAAGTCTGAGAGATTTTCAAGGGACAAAGTTCCTGCAGTTATGTCATGGGGACACAGAGCTATCATCCTTTTGGTATTCAGGACCATGTAGCCATATTCCTGTTCACAGGCTGCTGAATCCTGAGACATCTGGAGTGTACAGTAGTATTCCTAGGGTCAAGAACTCATTCCCCTTTGCCTGGGGCTTTCCTAATTTTAGCACTAAAAGCCTCATGTCCTGGGAAGCCCCTCAGTCCCAGGCAGACCAAAACATCACCACCTAAGCACCCCTTACCCACTCAACTGTTAGAACATTCTCACACTAACCATTTTCTTAGCTTACATCAAAATGGATCAACCAGAACAGCAAAAATACAAAGTCTGTCCCAAAGTATTGAGCCAATGTCAATATAATTAAAACAGTTTGCATGGCCGATACTTTTGGGACAGACCTCATAAAATTTAAAGGCTTGCACTGCCCTGAGCCTCACGTGAGCTCCTGCAGTTGCATTATTGGCCTCATTAGAAACCAAGGATCATCCTAAGAGGAGGAAGCCTCAGCTGGGAAGAAGCGAAGGGACCCTGGAATACCAAGGAGAGGGTAAATCCCCAGTGTACGGAGTACTGCGCACCAGATGCCAACCCTTGCTTACTCTGGGAAGCTGCCAAGCACCTAATGCACAAAAGAAAGGCTAGTTCAGATTCCTCTTTAAAAGAAATTAGCCAGGGAACAATTAAAAGCTTTGAATAAGCAATTAGCCCAACAGGCAACAACTTCTAAATCCTCCCTCGATCAAAACAGTGAATTGAAATTATCAGCCTTTGAAGGGGAATTAGTCTTTTTGAAATTAGTGAATGTGTCATTAAGGTGATGAAGAACTATAAGAAAAGGGGTAATAAAGCACTTATTCAGAAATAAGAGTTCTAAACTCTTTATTCAAAGCCACCATAATTAAATCAACAATGTATTTAGCCAACATGGGTGTCTGTGAACTATTACATTAAATATAACAGGGTATACTCTGTCCTAGGTTATCTTGGAGAAGAGAGATTATACACCAAATTAATACAAAGTTATATGTCAATTATATTTCAATAAAAATAAAATATGTTTATCTGTAGCACTAAGGCAATTATTCAAAATAGTGAGGTATTTTACCTTATTGAAATATATTAACATATACATAATAACTACCTATACATGCAGTTATCCTAAAATGACCTATTGTATTCATTTTTATTTTTAATCAATCTTCTCTCCAACAGGAACTCAACCAAAAAGGGATGACATTATTTTTATATGTTTCTTTTTCTAGTTAGCTTAACTAATCATCCAGAGTTTTAAGAAAGAGCAAAACAATCACTTTGTCTCTTTGCCCAAAGCTTGACTTCAGGAGCTAAAACTTTGGCTGAGGTTGACACCAGTATTTTTCCCCCAAGCATTCAACATTTATTACCTGGGAGACTTCTTTGGCAGCAGAGCACATATTAAACCAGTTAGGAAAAGTATAGTTTAGATTATATATGTTAATTTACATTTGACAAGCTTGCTTCTCTAATGCCTGTTGGGACACTCGCTAAATGTGCAGTCTGATTGTATTTAACGAAACTCTTATAAACAGAAAAGTCAACCACGCCCCCCCAAGAGGACATAAAAACATGAATTACATGATCCAGTGAGAGTTCTAGAGGGAAATGTCAGCTGTCAAGAAAAAAATTATCCAAGATAAGTTACAGTCTTTAATGATTCATGTAGTTTCACTTTGTAATCTTTCTCCAGAGAGGTAAAGAAGCACCCTCAGAAAAAAGCATAGTAAGCAAAAACATAGAAAAATACAATAGACTTATCTTCCTTTTGCGTATTCTAAATTAGGTTTGATAGTAAAAGGCAAAATTACAATACTGTCTGATGTGGTTCCAAATGTAGGCAGAGGAAATATTTAAGGCATCTCTATTATGAATAGGAAAAAGAAAAGGAACATAAAGAGAGGTAATTTTTTTACACTTTTTGCAAGACTGGTAAAATAATCATACCAACAGACTTAATAAGATGGATGTGTATGTGAAATAATGCCTAAAGCAACCACTAGAATCACTCTATAGAGAGAAACACACAGAAAATACTATAGGTAAGTCAAGATGGAATTCTACAAAATGTTCAAGTAATTCACAGAAAGACAGGAAAAAGGAAACAGAGAACTTCAAAAACAGTAAGAGAACAAACAAAAAGCAAAAGATAAAATGGCAAATTTAAACTTTAACATAATAATTACATTAAATGTAAAAAGTATGGTTGAAAGTAAAAGGATAGGAAAAGATACATTATGCAAACATTCATCAAAAGAAAGCAGGGATAGCTGTATTAATATCAGACAAAGTTGACATCAGAGCAAAAAAAAATTACCAGTGACACAGAGACAAAAAAGGACATTATAAATGGTAAAAAGGTCAATCTACCAACAAAACATAGCCATAGTAAATATAAAAATACCAAACAGTACAACAGTAAAATATGTAAAGCAAAAATTGAAATAATTGAAAGGAGTAATAGATAATTCCAACAATATAGCTGAAGACTTGAACACCCCGTAATCAACAACTGATAGTACAACTATCAGCATGGATAAAACCTTAATACCATCAATCAACAGAATCTAATTAGCCTTTATAGAATACTCTACCCAAAAATAGAAGAATATAAATTAATAATATAAGATCCAACCTCAAGAAGCTAGGTAAATAATACAGCAAAATAAACCCAAATCAAACAAATGGAAGGAAATAACAAAGAGCAGAAAGGAAATATCCAGGCCCAGATGGTCCCACAGTAGGATTCTACCAAATGCTTAAATAACTAACACCAATTTTATACATTGTCTTCCAGAAAAAAGAAAAGACTTCCCAATTCATTTTATGACATTAATATCACCCTGAAACCAAAACCAGATAATGACAGTACAAAAACAAGACTACAAATATCTCTCATGAATAGCAACACAATCTTTAATATAAAATTAGCAAAAATAACTCAGTAATATAAAAAACTTATAAACCATGATCAATCACAGCTTATCCAAGGGATACAAGGCTGTTTCAATATTCTAAAATCAATCAGTGGAATTCACCATATCAACAAGCCACAGAAGAAAAAAATCACATGATCAAATCAGTCAATACAGAAAAACACTAAACAAAATTCAATACCCACTCATAATTTTTTTTAATTCTCATAAAAAATAAGAATAGAACTTCCTAAGCTTGATGATAAAATATCATCTACAACACGCTTAGAGCTAATATTATACTTAGTAGTAAAGGACTTTACCTGCAACATGAGGAATAAGGCAAAGATGTCCACTCTCACCACTTTTATTCAACATAGTGCTACAAGTTCTAGCCAATGTATTATGGCAAGAAAAGGAAATAAAAGGCATGTATATCAGAAAGAAAGTACTGTTGCTATTTTCCAATGACATAATTATCTACATAGAAAATCCCAAGGAATCTACAAAAATATTTCTTGGGACTAATAAGAAAGGTTGTAAGATACCTGATAAGCATACAAAAATCTATTATATTTCTATATACTAAAAATGGACTTGCGAATACCAAAATTAAAAATACAATACCATTTAAAATAGCTCAAAAAATGAATAGGTGTAAATCTCACAAAACATGTATACTACTTAAACACTGAAAACCATACCATGTTGGTGAAAAAAATTAAAGATCTAACTAAGTGAAAAGATATACTGTGTTTATGGATCAGAAGATGCAACATATTAAGATGTCGTTTTTCCCCAAATTGACATACAGATTTGATATACTATTATAAAAAACCCAAGATTTTTTGTGAATTTATCCAAGGTTATTCTAAAAATGCTTACAGAAAGACAACAGAACTAGAATAAATTAAACATTTTGAGAAAGAAAGTAAAGTGGTAGGAATCAGTCTATTCATTTTCAAGACATATTATATAACTAGCTACCATAATCAAGACAGCATGAATGGAGAAACACATAGATCAATGAAACAGAGTAACGAACACAGAAACAGACCCATGCAAATATGCCCAATTGATTTTTGATGAAGGAGCAAAAATAACTCAATGAAGGAAAGGCAGCCTTTTCAACAAATAGTACTAGAGGAATTGGATGTCCATAGGCAAAAAAGGAAAAAACATTAACCTTAACCTAAGTTTCACAGCTTATACAAAAATTTACTCAACATGGATCACGGACTTAAACGTGTAAGGTCTTTCCAGAAAGTATCCATCCATGTAATAAGAAAAATAGAGAGATTTATTGAAGAAAATAAGATACAAGAAACATTGTACATAAGACAATGACACCTCAGTTCCCTTCAAAGTAGGGGACCTCACACAGTTCTGGCAGGGTCATTAGCAACTGCAGCACAATGTTCCTCCTGCTCTTGTAACAGAAGCCAGAGAACAAAACTTGCCACGACACATTCCATACCAAGATCCTGCATCAAAATCTCAGATGCAGTAGTTTTTGGAATCCGCAGATCAGCTTCTAGTTCTCACACTGTCAGCTGCCAATCTTTGTTGACTGCAGCCTGTACACATTCAACATTCTCAGGTGTTCTGCTTAGTGCAAGCCTTCCAGAATGTAGGTCACTCTCAACAGATTCTCAACAATCTTTGAAGTGTTTGTGCCACACTTTTATTTGCACTGCATTCATTGCATTGTCCCCGACTGCATTCTGAATCATCTGAATTGTTTCTACAGAGGAATGTTCAAGCTTAACACTAAATTTGATGCAGATTCATTGCTCTACTTGCTCAGTCATTTTGAATGGAATGGCCACACAGTAACATGCTCATTCGATGGCATCTACCATCCCCACTGACTAGTACAGTGAAGTCATCATTGTTCACACATGTGCATTCCAGTCCACTCTCCTTGGCTGCCAGGTTACATCAATGTCATGCAAACCATTCTTGTAATATTAATGGCTAGACTTACTTAATCTTCCTGAGCCTCTCTTTTCCCAACTATACAACTTAAGAAAGAAAACTTAAGAGAACATCTTCAGGATCCAGGACTAGGCAAAAAATGCTTAGACTTGACACCAAAAGCACGATACATAAAAAGAAAAATTAATAAATTAGACTTCATCAAAAATTTTAAAATTTGCTCTGCAAAAGACTTTTTAAAAGGATGAAAAAAAGACAAGCCATATTCTGGGAGAAAATACTTACAAACCACATATCCAACAAAGGACTAGTATCTAGAATACATAAAGGACTTTTTTCTCTTCAACCCTAAAGTATGAGTGACTGAAAGCAGTATCTTCCCTTGAGTTGTAATTGGAGAGAAGAACTGGAAGGCACTAGGGCCCAGTGATCTGCTAAGAGAAAGGGAAAGGGTCCCATATGCAGAACAAGATGGAAATCTGGGGTGAGTTAGAAGGGGAAGAAAAGTGTTGTTCTAGGGAGATACTACAGGGTAGTGACGCTGCATCCAGCCTTTGGAGTACCATTTACCTGCCTTCAAGTCCTGGCTTGCCTTCTGTTCACACACATGACCAAACACTTGCTTAATCTTCCTGAGACTCTGTTTTCCAAATTTAAAGTAACAATACTTATGGTCAATCCATGGAGGCATAAGACCTAAGAGGTTTGTAAAGAGTGTCTCTCAGTTCTTACATGTAATAGTGTTGGAAAACTGCTAGTTTCTACTTTTGTTGTTGGGGTTATTGTTATTATCTTCCCATTTCATTTAGATCCAGTCTTGGTGACAAAAATGTCCAGAAGTGAGAATCAACAGCAGTACTCTCCACCTGCCCTCCGCCCTGGGGCATAAACCCTCCAGAATGGCCTTACTGATACCAAGTATCTGCAGTTGCTTGTCCCAGCTCACCTTTCTCACTAGAATTCCCCCCTCAAGGCTCTGACATGGCAGCTTCCTGGGGACGGCCGTATCTTCTGGGTATCCTGTCAAGCATGGTCAAAGGCCAGACTAAAACATATCCTGCCATTATGCGGTGGTACAATGGTGAGAGCATAAGGTCTGGAATCAGACACCTGAATACGACTTGCTGTCTGTGCCTGGTAAATTGGTTTCTCTCCAGATGCATCATCTTAAACTGGATGTACTGCCACCTACCTTTGACAGGCATCATGAATCCAAAGTACTCGTCACAATGGTAAGTGACAAATCAATTGACAGCTATCGCTATTGTCCATTTGTGAGCATTTGTTGAATTCTCCCTTGGGTTCTGGGAAATCTCGAAGATTAGAACTAGAATCAACTTCAAAGATCATGTCTCCAATCACGTTCTCTTATATAGAAGCTGACTATTTCAACTGACCTCTCAAAGGCTCCAAGACTTTATCTTTCTGTTGAGAGGAGGTCCTGTCTCTTACATGTTACCCTTCTCCAGGTTTTCCCTGTTCTGGGATGCATGTATGTATTCATGACTTAGACCTGCGGTTGTGGCCACTGCCATGGTTCTCATCCCATGATGGTACCATGAAGAAGACAGCTGGCCTTGCACCATAGACCAAGCTCTCCCTCCAAAATGAGAAGGGTACTGGTCCTTCTGTGTCACGCAGGGCTATGGGAGGAGGGATCCTCAGCAGCTGCTTATTAATACAGCACTTATTTTAGTATTTTATTTATTTATTTTCAGAGAGAGGGGAAGAAAAGGAGAAACCGAGGGAAAGAAACAACAACAGGAGAGAGAAGCATCAGTTGGTTGCCTCTCACAGCTCCTGACCCAGGAACCTGGTGCAACCAGGCCTGTGCCCTGACAGAGAATCAAACTGGTGACCCTTTGGTTCACAGACTGGCACCAAGCCCACTGAGCTGCACCAGCCAGGGCTTGATACAGCACTTTAAATTCACAAACAAAACCACTTGGGCATGGGTGGCTGGGTCTAGAAGAGTACACGATTCTACTGCTATATTTTAACCGGACACTTAAGTCTCATTATAAAAGCTGATCGTCCTCGCCCAGCTCCTTCCTTCTGTTGAGTTCTCTCTCTGAGGCTCCCTTCACCCCCGAGAACAGAACGTCGGCACACGCATCAATCCATCACACGTATCTATAAATGTTTCAACACCCACTATGGGCAGCAATAAAGTCCTTTTTTCCTAAGCCATTTGCAAATACATTGTTACATATAATTACATGGGATTAGCAATGCCTTCTATTCACCAAGAGTCCCAGCTTAGCCATGCCAAGACCCCTCTGTCATACAGGGGAGGAAAACTCAAGGTTAAGTGGTTGAATTAAGACACATAGCAGCTGGTGGCAGGGTGGGAACCAGAACCCCACTCCAGGGCTTCTCTCCTGCACCACGCTGCCCCCTTTCATTGCACGAGCTCCTCCTCTATGCTGATGCCTTTGATTTAGCCAGATGGTTGACACATTTTTTTGTCGTTTGCCAAAAGGATGATTTGCTTTCCAAAAATCTCAAATTAAGCAGTTCGTAACTGCTTCTTAAGATAAAGAGAATTGAATCCTTACAAGGCATTGTGGAAAGCAACTTGACAGGACCCATGTTGCTTCTGTTTCCTATCTCTGGGTGCCAGATGCCTGCTTTCTCTTGTCTAATCAAAGGGGATTTGTGATTGGGTCTGAATTCTCAAACGCTGTTTCCTAAAAAAGGCCTCAGGACCGCTGGTGTGTCTGAAAGAAAGGGAAAACACTTTGCCAACCCAGTACTGCACCTCAGGCCCTACAGAGTCCTGAACCCAGCTACCAGTGTTTTGGCAATTGCTGAGTCTCAGAAGCAAAAGAAAAGCAAGCTTTGAGGCTCTGCCTACTTGGAGTGGGGGAAGTGGGCAGTCCAAGGCTCGGAAGTGACTGCTAACCAGTGCCACCTTTCAAATCAAAATTTAAATTCAAATCATCCGGTTATGTATTGGTAGCAGGTTATTTGATATCATGGAGGGCAAAAAGTTTTTGACTAATACTTTACCAGAATTTTTATTTTCCATGTGTTAAACCATTTTGCAAGTACCTTACATTCCTCCAAGTAACTGAAGATAAACCAGTCCAAAGAAAAACAAATAGAGACCAGCACAAATTTATTTGACCACACTTGAGAAGAGCTAGCTCAGAAATGACAATGCAAATTCACTATTTTGGAGACTATCCAACAGATCGCACCCTTGGTTGTTCAAGAAAACATAGCATCTCAGGTTGTAAAGCTCTATCACCAATTCATGATCATTTTATAATCAAGACTCCTTGTTTCCTACCCTTCTCAGAACCCCCTTTCATATATAAAATTATTGCTCCATAGGTAAAATGAGCAATTAATTTACTCAAACTGCCATAACAGTACCATATATTGGGTGGCTTAAACCAACAGACATGTATTTCTCACAGTCTGGAGGCTGGAAGTACAAGATCAAGGTATTGGCAGGTGTGGTCTCTTCTAGGGCCTCTCTTCTTGGCTTGCAGATGGCTGTCCTCCTACTGTGTCCTCACAAGGTCTTCCCTCTGTGCACATGCTCTAATGTCTGTCTCTCATGTGTTCTAATCTCCTCTTCTTAAAAGGATACCAGTTAGGTTGGATTAGGGCCCACTCTAACAGCCTCATTTTTACTTAATCAACTCTTTAATGGTCCTGTCTCCATATACTGTGCCATTATGATGTACCGGGGGTTAGGGCTGCGGCATATGAAATTGAGGGGACACAATTCAGTCCTTAACAGCTTGTCTTTATGGTAAGTTTCCCAATTATATGAAACAATAAAGTAACCCATTCCTCACTTAAGAGCCCTGTCATTTGGGTGGGGTGTGGAGCAGCTGTGCAGAAAGATACAGCCAGATCTAACATGTGGTTTAATTTTAGGGAATGCATGTGTCTTTGTTCCCCAAAAATTCTTCTCATGCCTTCAAATTCTCTGACTGTGGCTTCATTTTCCCCTTACATCAAATAAAGGTTTTCTTCTGTTAAAATGCGAACAGCTCATCTGTCTCTGAGACTTCAGTACAGCCCTCACCTCCTTCCTGAGAGCAGTTTCCGATGAAGGACAGAAAACTGGGCACTGACCTATAGGGCAGGGGAGGGCGTGACAAGGAGCATCACGAAGGAAAAGAAATAAGAAACCGGGGACATGAGAGCATCGCCTAGCCTCACAGTGGCACAGACTGAACATGCATGCTCCAGTCCGTCCAGACGGCTGCTGAGATAGACTATGTTCTCCGGCTAGCTCCCCCTTGCCTCCAGGTGGAGCCCTGTAACATACTTCTGCACAGAGGACTACGGGGCCATGACCTACTCTGGTTTGAGGCCTAGCCTGTGAAAATATCCTACACATTTTCTGCCCTCATTCTTTTCCATCCGCCACTGGTAGCAAAAGACTTTAAAGCTCTAAGGAATGGCAGAACCTCAAAATGCAAAAAGCCTGGATCCCTGAATTACTATATAGAAGGCCTTCCACCCGACACCTGCACAAAAGCGTTATGTGAATAATTCCTTTTGGTGCAACCACTAAGAATTCAAGGATTATCCCTTTTAGTAAGTGGCAATTCCACAATTAATTAGTTAATTAAGTCAATGTACTACTAAGTTTAGCAGGAAATTAATAATCCTTTCAAAAGGTGATGGTTCATGCTAGCTTATGCCAGGAATAAATACTAACAATAGGGTATTGTTTTACAAGGCGTGTCCCGAAAGTATCGAGCCAGTGTCAATATAATTAAAAGTTTGCCGCTCAACACTTTCAGGACAGACCTTGTACTTTTAATGGAACTCTTATCTATATACTACTATTCAGTTCAAGTTGACCTATAGTAATAATAATCACAGTTAGGCACAGTTTGTAACTCATTGCATTTCAAAATACCTGACATAGAGACCAACAGAGTATAATAATAAAGTGTTACTAAGGTGAAAAGGAATTCAAATTGGAAGCCAACTGTCCTGAATTCTAGTTCTTAACACTAGTCAGCTATAACCAGGAACCCTCACTAGTGTAATGACTACCAGCTCTAAATGCTAGGCTGGAGATGTTCACTTAGCGGAAGCAGTGTGCCTCCCACGAGTAAAATTCAAACTGAGGAGAATTGGTCACGCAGTGCCTATGCACAGAAGGAGCTCAGTAACTATGTATTCGAGGAATAAATGTTCAGGGACTCTGCCTGATAAAGCAATTCACATTAAGACAGCAGAGGGTGAACACAGATGGAAACCTTCACCCCAACCCCCTCTCACCAAGGTGAAAGAAGTATCTCAATGTGGTTATGTGTATAAAGAATCTGGCTCTATTTCTGAACAGCCAGAACAGGGCAGATATATGAATAAATCTGGGAAGGATGTACAGTCAAAAAGTACAGTCATCTGTTTAAGTCCTGCATCTAAAATTTAAAAATAAAAAAGAAAATACCATCTGTCTTGCAATAATGAAGTAAAACCCAAGTCTATTTCATTGAAAATAACAATGTAAAATAGAGTTCTGTTCAGTCACAGGCAAAGAGCTTGTCTATCAAGTCATATTAAGGGCCTAGACTAGTGCCTGGAACATGGTAGACACAGGAGTGCTTGTTGAATGAAAGCATTAATAACTGAGCACCTGTGCAGTGTGAAGAACTGTGGTAGGCAGTGTGAGCGAAGCCTCTCCAGAGGCTGTGGGCCAGTAAGAGAGAACTGCCTGTCCTTGACCCATTCAAACCCAAGGCAGAATGACATATGTGCTATTCAGAGGTATAAAAAGCACACAATGGCACTGACTGTTGTGGCTCAGTGAATTGAGTGCCAGCCTGTGAACCGAAGGGTTGCTGGTTCAATTCCCAATCAGGGCATATGCCTGGGTTGCAGGCCAGGTGTCTGGTTGGGGGTGTGCGAGAGGCAGCCACACATTGATGTTTCTCTCCCTCCCTTCCCCTCTCTCTAAAAATAAATAAAATCTTTTTAAAACACAATGGGGGAAAAAAGAATAGTTGATTCTGATAGGGAGGAAAAGGAGATAAGGTTTCAAAGAGTGGATGAAATTTAGGCTGAGCCCTAAAGAAGAACAGCATGGCCAGGTGATAGAAAAATGGAAGCACCTGGATGGCCTAGGAAGGCTGGCCACAAGCAGGCACTTTAGAAGATGGCCTGGGAAAAGAGGTGGAGCCACATACCACTGTCCGATTATGACTAGTGAGCAAAATCTTATTATGGCCCAGGAACAAAAATGGACCCTTGTGAAAAAGGGGGGGGTTTCTTTCTCCCTCCACATTTTGTGAAGCACTTACTTCCTTTGAACAATAAAAATGGCATTTTTAAGTTGTTTTAATCTGTGTAAAATGACAGTCACGTCCAAACTACTTTAATGCTACAGAAGTTAAAACATTGTGCAAAAAATGTTACAGAATCAAGTATGGATACATTTTAGATTTACTTCTTTGAATTGCTGTAATCTCTGGGCAACAAAACCTCATTCTGCTTCAATTCTTATCTTTAGAAGGGACCCTTTTAATGCCTGTATTAGCAATCCAGTTGTATTCCTCCCTGGTAAGTGTGCTTCAGAAAAAGATACGTGTTTTGTCTGTAGAATTTTCACATAAGTCTAAAGAGAGGATTTGCTAAAAGTTCCTTAAGGATCAACACAATTCCATTGGCAATCTATGGCCATTCAAATCATTTCAAGGGGGACAGAAATAGGAAAAAATGAACAGACAGGTGGTCTAGCTTGAAATGAGGCTCAGAAAAATGCCAAAGCCTTTCTTCTACTCATTCAGAAGTTAATGAATTGTTGTAAGTTGTTTCATTAACAAACATTATCTTTGTACAAGTCCTGTTCTGTGCCAGTCTTTGCTCTCATGGAGATTTTTGTCTGGAGAGCTCATGCACAAGATGTGGGGGAAGGGTAATATCTTTTGAGACTTCACTGAGGTTTATTATTTCCAAAGATAACTCTGCTTGAATCCTCACAGTTCCTTGTGCCCTTTAAGAAACCACAATCCCTTTCTATTGGCACCTTTCTCAGAGATTTTAAGAGTAAGTAGATGTTTTTTTATTCTTAGAAGAGACAATAGTATTTTAAAAATCAAGTGTTTGAAGAGAAAATGCTTTGCTTTGCTTCGCTTTGTTTTATTTAACTTTAAAGAGGTTGGCTTTGAACATCAAGAAGAAAAAGCCTGGAAGAAGAGGGCATAGAGTTTATCCATAAACACAGTTTGGGAAGAAAATAGATGAGATGTCAGTTCTCTCACCTCACACAGAGATCAAAGACCTGACTAGGTGGAAGGAAATTGCTTCAAAATTGAGAGATAAAAACAAGAGAGAAAATTATTGACAATGGTTCCTAATATAAGGCCCTTCCAGACTTCTAGCGAAGATGGAGGCGGAGGCAGACACACTCCACCACTTCTCACAACCATAAGGATTACAACTAATCGCTAAACAAGAAACAACCAGAACTGCCATAAAATCAAACTGTAAACTTGGTTTAACTCAACCAAGGGTTTAAAGGAGAACATTCATCCAGATGGGTAGGAGGGGTGGAGCTGTGGAGCCAGTGCAGAGAGGATGGGTGCAGTGGTGGTGGCAAGGCAGCGGCTGCAGCTAGTGAAACAGGCACTCTCACACTCCATGAGGAGGGTCAAAGCCAGGAGGGACACCTGGAGAGCGACCCCAGCCCCTGGCCAGACCACACAGCCTAGGATTGCAACACCAGGAAAATGAAGCCTCAGCTTCTGGCTAACCAGCGGGGGTTGGGGCAGTGGAAGAAATAGCTTGTCCCTCAGGAGAGTCTGTCTAGAGGGCTCCCATAGTCCTAGAACTTATGCAAACCCACCTACATGTACATTGGAAACCATCTCACCAGGGCAACACATAGAAGAGTGCTAGTCGTATACAGGTAGTAGGTGAAGTGACTGGAAAAGAAGTAAGTGCTGAGCAAGCAGCATTGTTCCCTCCCTGACCCCTCCCCCATTAACAGCACCACAAAGTGTTAAAACAGGTCACCCAGCACTGATTAGTACCTAAGCCTCCATCCCTTACAACAGAACAGGTGTGATAGCTCTACATAAGACACAGAGGCAAACACAGGGAGGCTGTCAAGTTGAGGAGACAGAGAAGCATGGCCCAAAAGAGGGAGCAGATTAAGACTCCATTGGAAGAACTAAGCAAAATGGAGATAGCCAACCTATCAGGTGCAGAGTTCAAAACACTGGTGATCAGGATGCTCAGAGAACTCATTGAGTATAGCAATAACATAAAGGAAGAAGTAAAGCAAAACCCAAACTCAACCAGTAGTAAAGGGAAGGAAGCCAGGGTTCAAATCAATAAATTGAAACATAAAGAAGAAATAAAAGTCAACTAGTACAAAATGAAAGAACAAGAATTCAAAAAAATAAGGAGAATAAGAAGACTCAGATATCTCCAAAAGTGCCAACATCCAAATAATAAGGATGCCAGAAGGAGAAGAGGAAAAGCAAGAAACTGAAAACTTACTTGAAAAAGTAATGAAAGAACACTTCCCTAATCTGGCTAAGGAAAGAAATATGCAAGTCCAAGAAGCATAGAGAATCCCAAACAAGTTGGAATCAAAGAGGACAATATACCAACATCATAATTAAAATGTCAAAGGCTAAAGATAAAAAGAGAATCTTAGCCCTGGCTACTGTCTCAGTGGATAGGTGCCAGCCTGCAAACCCAAAGGTCACTGGTTTGATTCCCCAGTCAGGGCACATAACCAGGCTGCAAGCCAGGATTCCAGCCAGGTCTGTGCTGGAGGCAGGTGAAAGGCAACCATACATTGATGCTTCTCTCCCTTTCTTCCTCCCTCCCAGCCCTTCTCTCTAAAAATAATGAATAAAATCTTTTTTTAAAAAACCTTTAAAAAAAAAGAGAGAGAGAATCTTAAAAACAGCAAGAGAAAATAACAGAGTTACCTACAAAGGACTTCCCATTAGACTGTCAGGTGATTTCTCAAATAAACTTTGCAAGGAAGAGGGACTGGAAAGAAGGATTCAAAGCAATGAAAAGCAAGGACTTAAAACCAAGATTACTCTATCCAGCAAAGCTATCATTTACAATGGAAGGGCAGATAAAGTGCTTCCCAGACAAGGTAGAGCTAAAGGAGTTCATCAAGCCCTTATTACATGAAATGTTAAAGGGTCTTACTTAAGGAAAGAAGATCAATACTATGAACAGTAAAATGACAACAAACTCAACAACTAAATCTGAAAAACAAAAACAAACTAAGCAAACAACTAGAAACTAACTAGAACAGGAACAGAATCATAGATATGGAGATCATATGGAGGAGGGTTATCAGATGGGTGGGGGAAGGGAAGGATGGGGGAAAAGGTACAGGAATTAAGAAGTATAACTGATAGGTACAAAATAGAGGGATGTTAAGAATAATAAAGGAAGTGAGGAAGCCAAAGAACCTATATGCACAACCCATGGACACGAACGAAGGGGGAGAATTGCTGGAGGGAAGGAGGGTACTGGGTGGAGGGGGCAAAGGGGAAAGGCCTGGGACAACTGTAATAGTATAATCAATAAATATACTTTAAAAGTTAAACGAAATGAAGGCCCTTCTTCCTGGTCCTTCTCAGATAGGAAACTTTGGTTGGGTTCTGAATAGGAGCCTCTGAATATGTTCAGGAACCTGAGAGTGAGAGTAAAGAATTTCTCACAAACTTACCTGATATCCCATGTAGCAGGGAGTGTTCCCTGCAGAGCAGAAGGGAGGCTGACATGTTCAGGCAGAAAGAAAACCCAACATAGCTGTCACCCAACTCCACCCCCTCAGTCTTCTCCAGCACAGGATGGTAGGGGAGAACATCAGAGTGTTCCCTAATCCCAATAAGGGTATAGAGTTGTCTGAGAGAGCATCAGTGGACTAGGAGAAACAACTCACCTTGTACAAAAGGATGCTAGATTATTAGCATGGACCTGACTAGAAGGCAGGGTGAGGACTGGTAGCAGCAGAGGCAAAAATCTTCAAATACTCAGAAGAGGTCAGAGTGGACAAGAAGAAGGAATAGATCACACTCCTTCCCCAGATCCCATTCCCATAACCTCCCACCTGACACAGGACTGTAACATTTATCAGGAAGCAACTTCATTGCATCAAGCCACTAAGATTTGAGGCTATTGGTAACAGCAATTAGCTTATTATGGCTATCAAAAATAAGAAAATTTTAATTTCTTTTGCTTGTTTGAATATGTGACATAAAATGTATACCCAGTAAGTGATAAGTACTAAGAAAATAAGGCAAGGTAACATGAGCAATAGTGACTGAAGGAGAAATAAAGGAATGGTTTTTCTCTGTGAAAATAATATTCAAGCTATAACTTGAATATTGAGAAGGAACCAGGCATGTGAAGCTCCTCAATGTGAACGCTCTGGGCAAAAATAATAATCTGCAAATACAAAGCTCTGAGGTGGAATGTGCTGTGTTTAAGCAACTGGAAGGAGGCTTATATGGCTGGAGTGGAGAAAACAAGGGAGGAGAAGAGGAGGTGAGTCAGAGCGAATGTGCCCATACCATGTAGACCAGGTAATAAAAAGCCTGAAGTTTATACTAAATTCAACACCCTTGGTGGGTGTTGAGAATTTTATACTAAATTCAACACCCTTGGTGGGTGTCTGACTTATGACTTATTTTGGTGGCTGTTTGGAGAAAGGATTAGAGTGGGACAAAAATGAAAGCTGACAGAACAGTTAAGAGATCATTCAAATAGCCAAGATGGGGAATGTTTTATTGTTTAACCTGGAGGTGAAAGCTGTAGAAACAGAAAGGTAATGTGTTGGAGATATATTTTAGAAATAGAATTGATTAACTAATATAACATGAGAAAAAATGAAATGACGTATAGGTTTTTTTCTTAATAAACTATGAAGAGGTAATGCCATTTCCTAAAGAAGAGACAGAGAGAACAGTTTAGAGAGAATATGAAGAGACTAAGGATTCTGTCTGGGGCCCATTACATTTAAGGTGCCTATTAGGCAACCAAGTCAGGGACATGCTTGACATCAAGTAGGCAGCTTGATTTATGAGGTTGCAACACAAGAAAATGTCAAGACTAAAAATTTACATTTGGGAGTCATCTGCATATAGATGGTTTTAACATTATGGGATTAAGTGAAATCCACCAGGAAAACAGTGTAGCTAGAGAAGAGGACCCAGGAAGAAGGCTAGAAAGTCAAACAAAGAAGACAGGGCCAGTTAAGAGATTTTAAAAAGAGCATTCAGTCAGATGAGGTGGTAAATCAAACAACCATGAGAAGCTGCTATCACAGAAGCCAAGCCAAAAAAAAGAAAAAATGACCTGGGTTAACTTTAGACTGAAATCCACATAAATAGTTCAGAAGGTTTGCTCAGTTGCTTAGAGCCTCGAGTTAATCATTTCTACCTCATTATTCCCCGTAGAAAGAAAAATGAATGCCCTTAGTCTCCTAAGGAGCTGTTGAGTATATTAATAATTAATAGCTCTGCTTCCTCCTCTCTACCACTGGGGTAACTCATGTCTTATTGGCACAAACTCAAGAGTTTTTTCCATAGTCAAAAAAAAAAAAAAAAATACCTTTCATGAGAGGTCATTTAAATCAGCTATTATTTGATAAAATGTCTCTCTCCCCCATGTACAAATATATGAAATATATATATATACACACACACACACACACACACATATATGAATTATATATGAATATTAAGATTCAGACTACCATCAGGCAAGCCACAGATGATGAATGTGGAATGGTCTGCTTAATATTAACTGGGTTGCCCTTGGGGATGTATTTTAAATGAAATACTATTATGGCTTTCATCTTTAATAGAAATAGTCTGACTTGCTAAAAATATTAATTAACTCAACACTATATGACCAGTGACTTGTCTATCTACAAATTATTCAAGGATAAGAATGTTTAAAACAAATGACATATGAAAACAAGAAAATCTCCTTAATCATACAAATCACCTCATTTCCCACAGTAACTGTATGCCATAATAAGATAGTATTTTAGTAATATAAAGTTTCCATTTAAGCCAAGAAGAGTTATATGTAATTCTGTGCCAACTTCAATAGACCTCCATCACAATACTTCAAATTATGTCTGGAGGTGTCACAGTTGAAAACCTTCAGGGATTATTTATTTACTTGTTTTTATTGATATTGTCATAGTGGAAGGGATACAGATAGTTATTAGGTATTGAATAACAAGGAGTAAATTAAATAAAATTCTCTAGTCACCCACACAAACATTAAGAGGTTCATCAAAGGGCCTAAATTGCACATAAAGCTATACAAATTAGTTGATCCAGAATATTTCCATCCTCAAATGGAGAAAAAATTTAAATATCCATGCTCCAAAATGTATATACATAATCTCCTTCACAAGCTTTGCACACAAAAGAGTCTCACATTCTGAAGACTACGTGTACCCCCTCTGCCCCAGAGTTTCCAAGTTAAGCACTCTGGACTTAGAATATTTCCTCATATACAGTGCATCATGTACCCCTTCTCATTATTTGCCATCAGAAACTAGAACTTTTATTAGTTTCCCAAAGTGTAGCCTTAAGAGACTCTAGTTTTTATTGTTGTAGCAGTGGTGGTTTTTCTCTAAGAAAACGGTCATGCCCCATTGAAGACTGGAGTTCACAGCCCAGGGTGCACGGGCGCGAGATGCTGGGAACTGTCCTTTGTCCTGAAAATTCTGGGCCAGGCTCACCAGGAGCTGTCCAAGGTCCCAAATGTCTTAGTCCATCCAGTGCTCCTCAAAGTATGTTCTATAGACCACCAGCATTAAATCAACTGGGTATACATGTTAAAATACAAATTCTTGCTCCATCCCAGAATCATTGAGTTAGAGTATTTGAAGGTAAGGCTCACAAATCTGCATTTGGAGATTCTTATGTCTCAGATGAAGATGATGTCTCCCAAATGTCAGTACCACGTTTTTAGGACTGAGGACCACTTATTCACAATAATCTCATTGATCACTATAAGTGTACCTGATACCTTTAATATCACCTGTATTAACACTCATGATGAGTAATTATTCCTGAAAAAATTAACCAAATTTCTTACAGGTGGTTTCTGTCACAATTTTGTCCAAAACAAATACAAAAATTCAGTCTCATCAAGGAATTTTTAAAAAGGCAAACCCTTTTTAAAATCAACTTTCTTGATCTTTTATCAAGTCTTTTTTATCTATTTAAACTAGTAAAGAAAATAACTACAATTACAATATGAACTGATAACTTATTCTGTGCCATGTAACAAATCCATGACAATAATAATATTAGCCAAAACAACAAAAATGCATTGTATGTTTACTACATGCCCAATACTATTCAAAGTTCATCATACAATTGTCCCATTTAATCCTTATAAGGTACCCATGATCCAAAACAAGGCAGGAAAATTTGTGCCCAGTTTGAACTTACTTATAAGTTTTGTCACATAAATACATAATACTAAAGCTAATACTTTAGTAGGTTTTTTTCAATGTTTGAAATGAGGGGGGGAACACAATTTTCCTTTTATTATTATTATTTGTTCTGTTCCTGGCACTTCAATATGTTTTCTTCATTAAAACATCACACCTAATTTTGCATGTGCTATCCATTGAGATACTGACATACAATAAATTGCACATAGTTAAAGTGTGCAATAGGTTTTTATAGGTATATACACCTGTGAAACCATCACCTCCAATGGTGTCCTTGTGCCCTCTGCAATCCTCCCTACCACCCCTCTCCAGTTGCTTATCCCCAGACAACTATTCATCTACTTCTGATGCCATAGATCAGTGTGCATTTCCTAGGATTTTATCTAAGTATGTAGAATCATATAATGTGTACTCTTTTGTCTGCCATTTTACATTCAGCAGGATTATCTCAAGATGATCCATTATGCTGCATTTATCAATATTTCATTCATTTTTAACAATATTTTTTAAATGTTTTATTCATTATTTTTAGAGAGCGGGGAAGAAAGGGAGAGAAACATCAATGTATGGTTGCCTTTCACCTGCTTCCAGCTACCAACCTGGCTGGAGACCTGGCTTACAACCTGGTTGTGTGCCCTGGCTGGGAATTGAACCAGTGGCCCTTGGGTTCATAGGCTGGTGCCTATTCACTGAGCCACACCAGCCAGGACCAGTATTTCATTCCTTTTTATACTGAGTAGTACTCCAATTATCTCCATTTTATAGAGTTAAAAAATGTGAAAACAAGCAACTCACCTAAGGTCACACAGGACTAGATTCACATGTAAGTCTGCCCAACACAAAAGCCTCAATTTTTTCCACTAAAATATCTTTTTCTTTTCATTTTTAACTGAGAAATAATTTTACATCTTCAAAATGGGAGAAATAAAGCCCCCAGAATGAGAATATACTGATCACACATACACACACACACACAGTTGTTGGATGATTCGAAAGGATGTCCTATTTCCTCTTTCAGTAAGAGGGGCCAGTGAAGTTTGGGTTGAAGTTTGCCTAGCGAAGAAAGTAATAATCATTACTGTTAAGTAATAATAGTAATAAAAGGAGCCAACATTTACCAACTGCAACAGAGTGGATATTTTTACCAATATTCTCTCAATTAACCCAGAATTCCATGAGCAGGGTGCTAGTGCTAGTCTCCTTTACAGATGAGGAAACTGAGAGATGGGATCTAAGTAATTTGAGAATCAACAGCTGATCTTTCAAACTCCAGGACACTCCTTCTTAACCATTTCATAGATCTCCACCAGTTACTGTTTGTAATCCACGAGGGAGGATACGTTTGAGAAGAGAGAGAGAGGGAGAGACACAGAAACATCCATCGGTTGCCTCCCATTCGCGCCCCAATGAGGGATGGACCTGGCATTCCAGGCATGTGCCCTGACCCAGAATTGAACCTGCAACCTTTTAGTGTACCCCACGGTGCTGTAACCAACTGAGCAACTCAGCCAGGGCCAGTTACCATTTATTATGCGCCTATTACATGCCTGGCACCGCGAGAACCTTAGACATATCAATTTATAGAAACTTCACAGCAACCCTCTGAAGTATTTATCCCCATTTTACAGAGGAGACCCAGACAAGAAAGAAGAAAAAAAAAAAAAACTGAGTACATGCAAAGCTGGAACCTACCACAGTCTGTCCCAAGAACCTGCGCTCTCGTCCAGCGAGGCTCATTTCTATTCCAGTCTAAGTCTTTTTCTTTCTAGTTTGAAAGGCTTTGCGTTTCGGGTGCGGCAAGCCTTGCACAGCGTCCACAGCAACAGCGCCAGGAGTTACCCTACACACCACAAGGGGGCGCCGCCCATCCCGGGCCGCAGAGCACGGCGGGGAGGGCGCGTTCCCTCCCCACGCTGCGGGGGCTCCTCTCTAGGCCGCCGCATCCCCACAGCAGCCAATCCGAAGCCTCGGGGACGGTGCCGCGCTGGCGGCGGGCACAGCGGTGAAGGAACACTGGATGATTCTCCTCAATGGCATCTGCTTTCCAAAGATGGAAAGTGACCCGTAGTGACAGGAAGCCGACAGAAGAGGCTATGGCGGGAAAGAGAGTGACCCGGGCATTTTTACCTGAAAAATTCTCCAGGTGAGAAGTCTCCCTGTCCGGCCCTCCTACGGCGGAGAGGCGGCAACCAATCCCGACAGTCCTCTGACGCCGTTGCCGCCTCCACCAATCATCGCTCTAGCTTCCGAGCCTATCAGGAGCGCTTGCCGGTCACGTGGTCCGGTGAGAGGCAGGGCTCTGTGGGCAGAGCCGAGAGTAAACGCAGAGCCGCAAGTCTGGGGGTGGGTGTGCGAGTTCTGCACGTTGGGGGTCTGCCGGAGGCTTCTGACACCTGTCACCACGTTTCTGTGGCAGGTGCTGCCCTCCACATGGGACGTGGTTCTGACCCCCGAAGTTTAGATTGGGTCCACTCTCATTTACACCAGGATCTTGCATGGCAGTTCCCCCTGCTGTCATTGTGCCCGCCTCCGCCGTTGGGATCCCACAGAAAATGTCCCATGTCCCCCTTGCAGGGATTGATCATCTCTGCCTTATTTTATTTAATACTCCCACATTGGACTGGGAGTACCAACCATATCTTAAACATCTTTGCCCTGGGCAAGTTATTTAAACTCTGTGCAGCACTTCTCTCAACTGTAAAATGAGGATAATTGTACCTCCCGTGTGAAGTGTGTGCATTAAGTTCATACTTGTAAAGCTCTTAGGAGAGTGTCTTGCATGCAGCAAATGCTCAGAAAATGTTAACCATTGTTTTTCCTGTACTCGGCACAAGTACGCAAGCACTCAATACTCTAAAATCAGTTTGCCATACACAGTCTTGGAGGTTTACATTTCAGCTTCTTCAGTACTGCTGCCAGAAGGGGATGGTGAAAAGCTTCACACTTACTGTATTTGATTACGAATGTGTCCAGGGTGCTTCAACCCGCTATCAGCTGAGAATAGCACTCAGGAGGAGTTCAAGTTCTGACTGCAGCTTGCTAGCTGAATGACCATGGAAATTAACTAAAAAGTTCTTTATGGTTCCTCAGTAAAATGGGGATGATGACAATAATGCCTACTTAATAGGGTTGTAGGGCATACAAGTGATGCATGAGAAGCGCTTAGAACAGTGTGTGTCCTGTAATAAGCTCTCTGTTTTTTCCTTCCTCCCTTATCCCATTCCACTTTGGGAATATGGGCAAGAATGGAATGGCCTGGTATATCCTCCACCTCACACTTGTCTCCCACTTTAACTTCTACAACACACATTCATATATTATCTCATTTAATGCTCATAGCAACCCTGTGAGGCTTAGAGCAGTTACTGATTTGCTGGAATCCTAAAGCACCTTTTTGGTACAATTTCATACAAGTGCATTTGCAAGAAAGTTTTTTATTGTATTTTTAAAATTTATTCTACAACTTGTTTTCTTTGCTTAACAGTATGTCTCCGAGATCTGTTTGTGTCCCTATCCCAATTTTTAATTACTTCAGTCTTCCATACCTGAATTCATTTAACCATTCCCTTACTGTCATACATTCTAACTTTTCTCCCCTTTAAAGCAAAATGTATAGTTTCCAAAATTATGCGTTGAATTTAGTTGTCATATTCATCATGTCTCTTGAATCGTATATATATCCATTACAGTTTTTAAAGCCTAATTCTACTGAGTCTACCTGCCAATCCAAAACTTTATTGCTCAGACATTGAGTAACTCCAGACCCCAAGACTCAACTTACCAGGAAATAAAATTCTTATGATCAAGAGTTTCCACCTGGCTCCAACTTTCTCTCAAACCATAAGCCCATAGCTCCAGCAAACTGTGGTACTAGAGTCCTTCCTTTGGTGAGAAAAGGGTCAGGAGGGGAGGCCCAGTAGGGCTGCAAAGGGCTGATGATGACTTTACCCTTCGTGGCACTGGAGTCAAAGAGGGTCTCTCAGACGGCACCTCTGCAAAGCACCTCTGCCCTTGTATCTACCGCATCCAGGCCCATCACACTCTACACCCACTAAGAACATATTTGCAACCTCTACCCACCAAAAGAAGACACACTGACATATTATCAAATGCACTTCCATCCCACTAAAGTACCCAAGAAACCCTGGCAGAGTTCCCAGCCCATCTCTCTCTAGCCATCAGGCTCAGCTGAGAGATAGAAGGAATTCAAGGACAGCATGGACACCCACTATGACATAGGGGACCCTGAGACATCCAGTTCTAAAATATAGCTCTGCAGCCAGGAAAGTTGCTTATTTTCTCTGAGCCTCAGTTTCCTGATTTGTCAAACAGAGAAAGAGGAATGATAATCAGCAATACACACAGAGGAAGTGAGCATGCAAACATCATGTGTGAAGCTGTCAGGATTGAAATAGGGGGTAGGGTGGGTGGACCAGGTCAAAGCCCTCCATTCTCCCCTTTGGGATGAATGGAGCTGTATATCCATTATGCAGCCTTCTTTCACAGAGTATAACGGTTTTGAAGTTCGTCCATGTCATAGCATGTATTAGTACTTCTTTTCCTTTTAATTGACAAATAATATTCCACCCATAAATCTACCACATTTTATGTATCCATTCACCAGTTGATGGTCAACACAAGGTTGTTTCTAATTTGGGGATATTGCGAATAATGCTGCCATGAACACGCCCTCAGCTACAAGTCTTTATGTAGGTAATGTTTCCATTTCTCTTGTGTAGAAACCTAGGAATTGAATTTCTGGTCTGCGTGGTAATTTAAAGTTTAACCTTTTGAGGAACTGCCAAACTTTTCCAAAGTTGCTGTGTTATTTTACATTTCTTCCAGCAATGTCTGGGGATCCCATGCTTTTAATCAAAGAGTTAACAGGTTATGTAACTATGTAGAGACATCTCTTGCTTTTAACTCCATAATCAGCTTTGGAAATGATTCCTCATGTTACATCCACACTAGCATGTCTCTGTTCATAATACCTTTTCACTCTGTCTATAATACTGTAACAGCTATCTGGTCCAAAATTACATTTTTACTGCTCCAATTTAATTAAAATCACGTTTAACTTATATGAGTTGTTAACCATTTGTGTCTACGTCTGCATTTGTTATTTCCAGATGTGTTAGCATTTGGTTCTTTAAAACCAGAAGTTGCTGAAGAAGTTGTCACCGCACCCCGACACAGTAGTGGGAGGTGCCAAGTGCCATGCACAGGAGTCTGGCACATGCCTCGGCACCTCAGCACCCACTCCAGCACTTAAAATGATAGCAAAGGGTGAAAACACAGCCAAGCATATTAAATAAAAGAAGAGCAAAGTTATGCAATAATGGGCTTACTTGCAGATAACAGCTTTTTCTGTCCTGGGATACCTGAAGATGAGGAGCGTTTGCCAAAGGGTTTCAAATCAAAACTACCAGCACTAAAATTCACTTTCATTCATAACTTTTAGCAAGATAACATGTGCCAGGATGTTTGGAAAACACTAAGTTATACTCTTTCAGAAATCATTGTTATACTTTCATTGCTACGCATGTTGTCTCAAATACCATGGCTTCAAATTTGTGGGAATTCTTGAGCCAGTGAGAGTTGCTGAAACCATGGTGAAGATTGGTTTACTATTCACTGAGAACCTAGACTCAGCTAGGCAAAGTTTAAAGCACATCCTATCCACCAGGAGTGTATTCACTCTTTGCATTAGAGACTATAAATGTGTTTCCAAGAGAGAACTCAGGCATTTCATTTCCTAATCTCCCTTGCCATCAGGTGGCAGACAGGTGCCTTAAATCCCTCCAGGCATGTCCCCACCCAGGTGTTGATTGGAATGGTGATACTGGCTCTCTGAAGAGCATCCATTTCGCTGGCACAGATTAAAGCAGAGCTGGTGTGGTTCTGAGGCCAACAGCTGGAGCAGCACCTTCCTGATTCACCAGTTTCCTGATCGCAGCAGAAACTACACCTCCCTCTCCCTGCCAGTTCTGCACTGTGACTTTGGATGATCTTCCTGAAACTCAGCCCTCTTTCTTAAAACCTCCCAATGACTCTGTGAGCAATATAAATCCTCGACAAACCAAATCCTTTTCTAGTATGGGTTCAGTGACCCAAAACCAAGAGCCCTGGCCATTCTTCTAACTAACATAGTCAATGGGCACACCAAAAAATCATGGAAAGGATTATTCTGATCCAACTGAATCAGAATGAGTTTTCCTTGAAAATGTGGAATTGGAAATACGTTTTGAGTGACAGAAAAGAAAGGGGTATAGCAAACATCTAGACTAGTGTATAAAGCATAATTAATGACAAAAGGGTTTCCTGTGTTAATATGCCTGAGATGAGCATTAGATAAAAAATGACAAGACTTAAAAAAAACAAAAAAACAGATAAATAACCCACTGTCAAGAGAACACAGTCAATAGAACTAGATTCAGAAATGGCCTTAATGTTGGAATGATCAAGGACTTTAAAATACTTATGAATAATATATCCATCTGATGGAAAGGTGAACAACATGTATGAACAGATGGAGAATTTTAGGATAAATTAAAACTATTAAAAATCAAATGGCCCTGGCTGGTGGCTCAGTGGATAAGGTGCTGGCCTGTGAACCCAAAAGTTGCTGGTTCAATTCCCATCCAGGGCAACATAATCAGGTTGCCAAGCCAGGTCTCCAGCCAGGTCCTTAGCTGGAGGCAGGTAAAAGGCAACCATACATTGATGTCACTCTCCCTCTCTGTCTCTCTCCTTTCCACTCTCTCTAAAAATAATAAATAAAATCTTTTAAAAAAGAAAAAATCAAATGAACATACTTGAACTAAAAATTATCACAGAGAGGAAATATTCTTCTGATAGGCTCTTTGTTATATGGGAGACAGCTAAGGAAAGACTCAATGAACTTAAAGATAGATCAGTATAAATTGTCTAATTGGCCCTGGCTGGTGGCACAGTGGATAAGGCACCGGCCTGCAAACACAAAGGTTGCTGGTTCGATTCCCAGCCAGGGCACATAACCAGGTTGCAAGCCAGGTCTCCAGCTAGGTCTGTAGCTGGAGGCAGGTGAAAGGCAACTGCACATTGATGATGTTTCTCTCCCTCTCTGCCTCTCTCCCTTCCTCTCTTTCTGGAAATAATAAATAAAATCTTTAAAAAAAAATTGTCTAATTGAAAAAGGAAAAAAATTAACAGTATGTAGGAGCTATCATATCATCTAACCTACTGTAATTGGAATATCAGAAGAAAAAAGAATGGGATATAAGAAATATTTGAAGTGATAATGGGCTAGAACTTCCCCAAAATAATGAAATACATCAAACCACAGATACAAATCCCAGACATCAAATCCCAGAGGGCCTTAAGAAGGATAAACAGAAAGAACACATCATAGTCTATCTAGTGAAAGCTAAATATAAAGAGAAAATATTGAAAGTAACCAAGAAAAAAGAAACATTGCACATAGAAAAACAAAGAAAAGAATTACAGTAGATTTCTCATTGGAAATTGAAATTTAGCCCTGGCCAGTGTGACTCAGTTAGTTGGAGCATTATCCTACAGAGGGCCACAGGTTCGATTCCAGGTCAGGGCACATGCTCAGGTGACATGTTTAATCCCTGGTCATCGTATATACAAAAAGAACCTCACTCTCTCTTGCTCTCTCTCTCTCTCCCCACCCTTCTTCCCTCCCTTCCTCTCTCTCTAAAAGCAATGAAAAAAAGTCCTCAGGTGAGGGAAAAAAATAAAAGAAAACTGAAATTTAAAAATAATAACTATGTGGCCCTGGCGGGTGGCACAGTGAATAAGGTACCAGCCTTTGAACCCAAAGGTTGCTGGTTCAATTTCCAGCCAGGGCACATAACCAGGTTGTAAGCCAGGTCTCCAGCCAGCTCTGTAGCTGGAGGCAGGTGAAAGACAACCGTACATTGATGTCTCTCTCCCTCTCTGCCTCTCTCCCTTCCCCTCTCTCTAAAAATAATAAATAAAATATTTTAAAAATAATAAAAATAACTACAGAAAAATTCATATCACTGTCTCAAGGAAAAGGTTTCCCAGTTACAGTGAGTTCCATAATTTCTACAATATTAACCATTACCTGCTCCTCTTACAAAAGTTATTGTCTATGTAGCCCATGGGCAGTTTAAACCACTCATTTGGAGTAGTCACAAAGCACCTTGAATTAGAAATTCTCAGGAAATCTGGAATGCAGTTTGGTCTTCTCAACCTCTTTCAGTTTTTTCATTGTATGTATTTTGCCTGCCAGAATATTAGTTACATAAATTAGCACAGTTAAATTCAACTCCTATTGCTCTTAGGTTATGAAATCACATAATAATTAGAAACTAAGTACCAGTAACATACTGAAAAAGAGTTATTTTTTCATCATCTTTGTTATGTTGTACCTTTCTCAAAGGGTCATGAAAATGGTAGGATGGTAACTTAGAAGAAAAGCATTTCTTTGAGGACTGGTCTTTTTCAGTCTATCCTAAACAAACATTTTATGGCTCTTATGCCAGAAAAATCAAGACTACAGTAGGTACAAACTGATGACAGTCTAATTATATATATTTAACACATTACAAAGAAATGGGGCACTCCAATATATCTCTTAGCAAGACATTCCAGTCATGGTTAGCTCTTGTGTTAAGTGGTTGTTTCTGAAAGATAAGTTATGATGTGGAATCTGAAACCATATTAATGAATTGTTCAAGCTCTGTTACATTAAAAACCATTCGCCTGTTTTGAATTTTATATAGATCTTTAACCATTCCATGAATTGGGTGTTTTGGGGGTGTTTGTTTGTTTTTGTTTGTGTTGGAAAAAAATTGGATCTCTGAGTCATGTGAGATCTTCCCAATGTTAGTACATTTCATGATATAGTAATCACACTTATTTATACTGTTACCGATCTTATTGGTAAAATTTTTGAGTATTGGAACACTCAATATGATTTTTCCAAAATTCAAAATTTTTGTTTAGAAGGCCACATTTTATCATTGGCAACAAATATTTTCTGTTGCTGTTCTTGAAGTGACAGTCTCACTTTGATAATTTCCCAGAAAATGTCTGCCAAATACCGGATATTTAATAATCACAGTTGTGTAAGTCATTCTCTCAAGTAAAAATGATATTCCATGAAAAAATAAAATCAACCAGGCCAGCTCACAATTCAAACAACCATGCTGTATTTCAGTATGTAGCAGAAGTAGTCTTTGCACAATTCCCATTTCATCATGCAATATTTTTAAAAATGTGCAACTGAGGACTAAGATTTAATATAATTTTTACTGTTTGTAAAGACATTCTTAATTAAAATTGACTTTTCTTTTTAACTGTGAGTGCATAGCAATGAAGAACATCATAACTACCACTGCAACTTGGCAACACTGACTTTGGCTGTTCTAAGGCACCAGCAGTTTTATGCCCTCTTGCTTTTGTACCATCAGAGCAAATGTCAACACAGTGAAAAAAAAAAAGGCAAGTAACATTTGGCACTATTATGAAAACTGATGGCCTAATGGACCCCAGGCTCAAGGGGTTCAGGCAGGAGGCCTCCCCTGGCGGCTGAGGAGGTGGTGAAGGGTCATTATTTACCCTTCTCCGTGGAGGCAGGTTTTTGGTGTGGCCGAACTTCTTGCTGCAGTTGACAGTGTAGGGGTACAGGTGGGCAGAGGGAGGCTCAGTGATGCCCCCCACACACAGGTGAAGCACCTAGAGTAGGGTGGACTCCTTCTGAATGTTGTAGCCTGAGAGAGGATGGTCATCCTCCAGCTGTTTGCCAGCAAAAAGCAGATGCTACTGGTCACGCGGGATGCCCTTGTCTTGGGCTTTAGCTTTGACCTTCTCAGGGGTGTCACTGGGTTTGACCTCGAGGGTGACACTCTTGCCACTCAGGGTCTACGCAAAGATCTGCATCTCTGCATCTGCAGGAGAGGCTGCTGGAGTCTCTGCAAAGAGCTTGTCAGTAATATTTTAATTGCAGCAACATTCTCATGGGAAAGTGTAAGCCAAGGATTTCATCTTGAGCCAAACTATTCTTCAAGTATAAAGACCACAGTGAACCAGTTAGGATCATGCAGGAATCTACCACAGACCAAATCTAAGGAAACCACAAAGTTATTTTGAGGCTTCAGCACAAGTCTGTGGTGGAGGAGTTAATATCACACAACAGATGAGCAAAGGGAAACAAAACTATATGTATTATAAGCTCTGATTATATCCAAATATTTCGACTAACTTAAAAAATGGGAGAATCAGGCAATAAGTATAAAATAGAATAAGGTCTCTTGACTGCCTCTGGTTATTAGGTGAAATTAAAACAATATCATTTAAAACTGAAAACTCAAGGATCAGCCGTTTATTTCCAATTGTTGAAATAAAATCCTGACCAATAAGTTAGAAAAGGAGAGGGAGAGAAGTAATTCATATCTAATGTCAGCATGGCTCATAGTAGGAAACCAAGAGATAATACCTAAATATCTAAAGAGATAACTAAAGGTATTATATAATAAAAGTATTTGTTAGTGATAATCACTAGAACAATAATGTACACCTTCCTAAATATCACAGCATGAGAAAGAATAGTATTGCATCTAGTGAAAAATCTATTGGGTATGTACAATACAATGTATGTATTTATGTAATGCATAAAATATAAAATCCTATGACAAAGACCAAATAAATATTGATATAGTCATATATATGTAAATGGTCTCAAGTCATCTTGAAAGAAAAACATTTGTAGACAGGCTTTAAAAATCCAATTCAGTGCTGTATGAAGAAATATGAAGTCCTGGCTGGTAGCAGGATAAGGCGCTGGCCTGTGAACTCAAAGGTTGCTGGTTCAATTCCCAGCCACGGCACATAACCAGGTTGCAAGCCAGGTCCCCAGCCAGGTCCATGGCTGGAGGCAGGTGAAAGGCAACCATACATTGACGTTTCTCTCCCTCTCTGCCTCTCTCCCTTCCCTTCTCTCTGGAAATAATAAATAAAATAAAATCTTTTTAAAAAAATAAAAGAAATATGAAAAAAGGAGGGTGATATTGGAGGAAAATTGATGATTAAAATCATGGTCTAGTCATAGAATGGAGTATTACTCAGCAATGAAAAGGAATGAATTACGGATGCAATGCAACAACACGGACAAGTGGAGAATTTTGTGGTACATGAATTATATCTCAAAAAAGCAAAAAGCCAGTTGGCTGAATGAGACTGGCACTGTTGAGCTGTCAGGACTGGAGACTTAACTGAGGGAATGGGGAGTCGCACTGAGGTTGCACACAGAGGGGAGAAACAGTGGGACCCTAGTGCCCAGAGAGATGGCCACACTTAGAGCTTTGGGGGCCAGAGAGGGAGTGAACGAGCTGCATGTGGAGGCACAGGCTGCAGGATCCCTTCAGCTCACTCTGTGTCAGACACGATGCCTGGGCAGTGATTCCTGAACATGAATCTAGGTTACAGGGCTTGGTACTGCACATTGTCTCATCACACTGCATGAAAGCATCAGCAGCAGATAAAATCTATTTCTGCTCTGGATTGGGAGTGAGAGAACCAAGGAGCCTGCCAAGTGGAGAGAGAACCAACACGGCTCAGAGTCCCTGGAGAACAGGCCAGGTCTGGGCTGCTGGGCGTGACTTACCCCAGCCGGCAGGGAGCCAGGGTAACCAGCAGATCTTGGCAGGACCCCAGGGCTGAGGCGATTTCTACTTCGGGAGCAGAGAGCGGCCCACCTGAGAGCGCAGGGGAAAAGGAACAAAACAGCAAGAGAGACACAATGCAGAGCACACTTTAGACTCTCAGGTGGCCCCTAAGCTGCTATGTGACCTTGGATAAGTGGCCTCATCGCTCTGGGCTTCAGAGAGCTCATTTGTCAAATTTGAGAACTGGCTACGATCCTTTCCCCATTAGAACTCTGTGGCTCCTGTTTAAGCATTAAAATACATCTTTCACTTAACTCTAAACACCAAAATTGAGGCAGTTTTTCCTCTAGAGGTATTGTTTTTATCCAATCTCTGTAGGGGGTCAGGAGGTCCTGGTTTCAAATAAGCTTTGACTAGAACAGCTCAGTTCAATTCAGAAAGCAGTTGCTGCATGTCCCAGGTGCAAAGCCGCCACCATTATCTTGCCCAGTTTTCTGGCTGCTATCTTCTGCCTATACAGACTATTCTCAATGCAGCAATTCACTTAGAAGAAAAAGCAAAATCAACAGCCCACAGCATCGGTGGGATCTTGCACCCATACAGAACTTGCGCCACACTACACACACCCATTCCAACCCAAGCACACTCCTACCCCAGGGTCTTTGCACATTCTGTTCTCTCCACCTTCTCTTAGATGGCCACTGATGCTGCTTCCTCGCTTTAGTAAAGTCTCCACTCAAAACTAGCATCAACTGAGAGGATTCCCTGACCTCTTTATACAAAACAACACCCCTGGCCCCTCCCTTTGAACCCTCATATCCCGCTAGTTTCCCTTCGTAGCACTCATTGCCACCTTCACACTGTGCCCTTTGTTTCCCATTCCTCCACTGCCACCAAACTGTGAGCTTCATGGGAGTAAGGCCAGCCGCTTCCCTGGTGCCTGGAGCAGAGCCTGTGCAGAAGAGGCACTTGGGAGTATAAGAGCGGAGAATGAATGAATTCTCCCACAAGCCCCAGTCACACGAGTCAGTCCTACATGCTCTGAATGGGCACCCAAATAAATGCACAAGCCTTGGCATATCCCCAAGCCTGAGTTCTCCTCTGTGAGTCTGAAGGTTAGCAAGCCTGGGACAAGCTCCATGAGGAGAGCAGCAGAGTCCTGTTCCTGCCAGTCCTGAAAAGGCACTTGGTAGAAGGAGCTCAGCACTCAATAAACACGTGTTCTTCAGGCAAGGACAAACCAGATACGTTCTTGCCCCCTATCTAGGGAGCTGGCACCTAGGTAAGGGGAAAAACGGGGTTGATTCCCGTCACCAGGAACATCCCAGGCATGAACTAAACTGCATTTCTTAAAGGCATGAGAAGAAACTCAGACTGGTGGTCACAACCCCCAACAGCAGTGCAGCCCTGCTCTCTCACGGCCACTCAAGCAAGCGATGCCATCATGGAAAAGCTCAGGTAACAATTTAGCAGAAAAGTTTTTTTCATTATACAAGTCGCCTGACTCCATAGTCGATAACTGGGAAGCCAGAAAATAAAAGCGTAAAAAGTCATCACGCCACCTAAATACCCTTGACACTTCTTGAACATCCAGTCCTGTGCCTATTCTACACCTAATTCATTGATTCAATCATGTAGCTACCAAGAGACTGTCATGTTCCAGGCAATATCCTAGGTACTCAGTGGCTACAAAGGAAACAGATAAAAATCACTGTATTTGTGCCACTTACCTTCCAGCTGTCATCACTCTATTTATCCTGATAGCTTCCCTTTTATCATAACCTATGTTGCCACATACTCTTCATAAAAATCACTGCTGTTGGTCGTGATTTTCACTGTCTCTGTGTCCTTGGCCCAGGATGCCTAAATGCTCCAGGCCTGAAAAGCCAGAACACATGACTTCTATCTAAAGATTGTGCCTTCATTTAACAATGACCACCTGTTGACATTATATTCTAGGGACTGCGGGACAGCCAGGGAAAGGCAGGAGAGCCCTGAGCCTTCTGTGGGAAAGCAGCATGAAACACATGATCACAGACATGATTCTAATTTCTTTTTTTTTTTTTCTTAATTTATTATTTTCAGAGATGGGGGAAGGGGGAGAGAAACAACGATGTATGGCTGCCTTTCACCTACCTCCAGCTAAGGACCTGGCTGGAGACCTGGCTTGCAACCTGGTTATGTGCCCTGGCTGGGAATTGAACCAGCAACCTTTGGGTTTGCAGGCCAGTGCTTTAGCCACTGTGCCATCAGCCAGGGCTGATTCTAATTTCATTGTCATTCCTGGAAGTATAAAACAGGTGCCCCAAGTTTATGTGACTTCACTTGAGGGGTCCACTTTCCTGGGGGGCTCTCCTTTAAACCCAGAACTCAGGGACTCACCAGGTGGGGGCCTGGCAAGGGGTGAGCTGGTGCAGCAGCTGGAGCTCAGACCTCACAGGACTTTGCAGGCCAGTTGGGAGTGTGGGTTGATCCTCAGGGCCACAGCAAGCCACTGGAGGGTTTTTGAACATTTTGAGCAAGACTGACCTTTTTTCATTTATTTAATTTTGTATTGTTTATGCTATTATAGTTGTCCCAATTTTTCCCCTTTAGACCTTCTCCATCCAGCCTGCCCCACTCCTATAGTCAATCCCCACACCGTTGTCCATGTCCGTGGGTCATCCATGTATGTTCTTTGACTAGCTCCTTTACCATTTTTCAACCAATCCCCACTTCCCCCTCCCCTCAAAGACTGATGTTTTAGAAAGATCCCTGTAGTAAACATAACCTAGAAGAGGAACCCATTCATAAGAGTAACACAAAGAACAAACTGTTTAAAAGTCACTTATCAAGAAACATGTAAACCCTGGCTGGTGGCACAGTGGATAAGGCGCTGGTCTGCGAACCCAAAGGTTGCTGGTTTGATTCCCAGCCAGGGCAACGTAACCAGATTGCAAACCAGGTCTCCAGTCAGGTCTGTGGCTGGAGGCAGGTGAAAGGCAACCATACATTGATGTCTCTTTTCCTCTCTCCCTTCCCCTCTCTCTAAAAATGATAAAAAAAAAAATATATGTAATGTATATCTAAAGAAAAGCTGTAAACTTTATTAAGGGACAGCAAGGAAGACTCAGATAAATGGAAAGATACATTTTGTCTTGAATGAAAGATACGTTGTGAAAATGTGAAGTTTCCTTCAATTTATCTATATATTTGCCACACGCATGCGATAAACCTGAATTGGAGAGTCCTGGTTTACACTTTCCCAACTCCCAGTGCTGTGCCCCCATGACACATACAGTGTGTGATTAAACTATTTTTGGAATTACATGTTTCAGGCTGCTTATCCACTGCACCAATAAGAGAATGCTAAATTCGTCTGTAAATTATAAAAGTGAAAAGAGCCTGAAGTAAACTACTAAAACATAGCCGTACCAGGTAATTAAAATACAGGGTGGGGCAAAAGTAGGTTTACATGGAACATAATGCAATAGTTAATAAATAATAATACAAGAGCAAACTGCTTTACATACTCACAGCTGTAAAGCTACTTTTGCCTACCCTGTATTTAAGTTACACATGAAATCTAAAATGATAGTCAGAGAGCTACTTGGATCTTCCCCAAAATAAAACTCTCTTGGTTATATAAACAGAATCGTGCTTTAAAGCATTTGGATGCTTATTTTAAGACGACAATTGGAAAATCATGTAAAACAATTGAACATCTTCCCCTGATACTACAATACAAATTCAAAATAAAGCAATCCATTTACTTAGCGAAGTAGAAGCATACACTTTGACAAGCATCTTGAGCAAATTAGTTTTTTTAGATGTTCTATTAACATTATTAACAAACATTACATATATACTCTTGGCCACATGTCAAGATGTTCAAACCACCCTGTTTTTGTTTGTTTGTTCGTTTCAGGAAATAGTTTTTGGCATTGATAGCTCCTTCTTTGTGACTTTTGCCAGAAAATATGAGAGAGAAGTTAATGATTTCTAGCAGCACTTTTGAAAGCTTTCTGCACAACACAAATGTCGTGTCTCGCTACTTACTGCCACCACAGCAAAAGGGAATATCCAAGAGCTCTCCCCACAGTGAGGCCACCCACAGCATCATGTAAAAGAATGAAACGTTCTTTCTGAGAAAATAAGTGTGTTACCAGACCCTGAAGTATCAGGGATTAGCCCATGAGCTCAGATCGGGCTTGTCCGGCAGGGCCAGGGACTCTCTGCCTTTACCCTGGGACCCCATTAGAGTGGGAGGTTCCCAGCTGGCTCCACAGACTCATAAAGTTCTTCTGGAAACTATGGGGTGAGCCCTCTGTGTGCTTCCCCTGGGCAGGGCCACCAGCAGGAGGGGCTGAGTCCCATTGCCAAGGGCTCCCTCCCCAGAGGCCCCTGCACCTTCCAAGAACCCGTGGCCCCGCCTTGTTTAAGGGACCTTACCCCCAGCTAGCTGTGTGGCTGGACTCCTCAAAGTCACCCACCACCCTTCCTACCTCTTCCTATCTTTCTTCCAGTTCAGGTGTCCTGGAGTCCCTTATGCAGTGGTTCCCAAACCTGGGTGCAAGGCTGGAGGTCTTGTTCAAGGGCAGACAGCTAGGCTCCACTCCCAGAGTTTTGGGGTTTTTTTTTTGGGGCGGGGGATGTTTTGTTTTGATTTGTTTTGTTTTTTAAGATTTTATTTGTTATGTTTAGAGAGAGAGAGGGCAAAGGAGAGAGGCAGAGAGGGAGAGAGACATCAATGTATGGTTGCCTTTCACCGGTCTCCAGCTATGGACCTGGCTGGAGACCTGGCTTGCAACCTGGTTATGTGCCCTGGCTGGGAATCAAACCAGCGACCTTTGGGTTTGCAGGCCGGTGCCTTATCCACTACGCCACCAGCCAGGGCGGTCCCAGGTTTTTTGATCCAGTGGGTCTGGGTGGGTCCTAAGAGCCTGCATTTCTAACTGGTGATGCCAACCCTGGTCAGAGAGCGCACTTGGAGAACCACTGCCCCAGAGGGCTAGAGGGCTGGCCCAGTGAGGCCCCTCCCAGCTAATGCTCCGGATGTGCTACATTCTCCAACCCTCATAGTACTTATCAGCCTCAGGTAACAGGGATCGGGGGCTGGGGTGCTCCAGGAAACAGCAAGAAAGGGGTAGCTTCGCCAGAGGCCCTGAGCCAAACCACCTACCTACCTAATCTTTTCCAGGAAAATTCTTTACAACGTGCCCACCAGGGGGCAGCAGATCCTCATGCGAAGAAACTTTCCTTCCAGGAAAGGCGTTTGAATCCTCAGGGCCCGTTCGTGAGAACTCAAATTGCCCAGGGAGGACTTAGGTGGTTGAGATAACAAGGCCACAGCATAATAATTCTTTATATCCTGTTACTGTTCGTGGATGTCACACTTTCACATAGATCACGCTATCCAAACTGTACAACCGTCCTGAAGCAATGAAGCAGGAACATCGCTCTGTGACGGTGACAAGGCTCAGAAAGGTCAAGTTCAGGTGACTTGTCCAAGATCAGAGGGCTGCCCATTTATCAGACCAGGAACTTGGGTGCAGGTCGCCCGATTCCTCACCCAGTCCTGTCCCGCATGCCCATCTACCGGCCTGGCATCTGTGACTTATCTACCACGTGTGCATTGCCTCTTACTCCTCACCGCAGCCTCGGAGGCCTGTTCTCTAACCCCCCTACTTGAGAGACAAGGAAAGTGAAGTAAAAGAAATGAAGCAAGCTGCACAATTAGTAAATAATGAAGCGAGGATGTGAACTCGGGTTCATCTAATTCAATAATCCACCAACATCTGCTGCTTCCCTATTGTCACGTGCTATTTGTCAGCAGCTATTTGTCAAGCCTTTGCTGAGCACTACGGTGTTCGCCACTGGCCCTGCACTGTCTTAGCGTTCAAGCAGTGCCCAATCGAGGAAAATCAAAGATGCCACAGGAAACCCACCCAGGTGAATGCCATGGTCCCCATTTCACAGATCAGGCAACAGTGCCTCGAGAGGTTAATGAACTTGCCTGAGGCCGCAAGATAATAAGTGATGGGTCAGGGATTTGCACCCTGGACATTTGCTACACCTGCTGCTTTTTTATACCTCTATTAGCACCATATTTTCTGAATCCAAGTATCAGAAATAAGAAATGTCCCAAAACACATAGGAAATTCAGTTGCAGTGGTCATCCCATCGGATCTCTGTGGCTCAGCCTGCAGCCTAGCCTCCTGCCAGGGAAGGCCCTCTTCACCCACAAAGACCCCTTCCATTTCCCATTGCCAAGGCAGGCTTTCCTCCCGAAATGGCCCCAAGAAACAGAGACAGACCATTTTGCATTCTGAGGACCCTTGATGAAGAGCTATTATCATCAAGGGTCACATGAGCTTCCCCATGATATCACCTGCCTGAACCCCAACGCCACCAAGAAGCACAGAGTAAGGCAGCCCCTGATGTCAGATCTGGAGCCAGGGGCATGCAGGTATTTTCCCCTTTTGGCCTTGGAGCCCTCTTATCCAAGCAAGGCCCCCTCCAGGTCTTCCAGCAGATTCCAGCCATCAAACTGCTGAAGACTGCCTTCTTCCCACAGCTGCCACCTCATACTGAGTACACTTGGGGACTCTTGGCTTGTGTCCCCACAAGGCAGGAAAATACTCCCCATCCCGTACTGCCCCCTAAAGCAGGCCCACATGCCTGATATATGAGCAGTGGTGGAGTTTTTGCAAAGAACATTGAATTTGGAAAGCTGAGTTCAAAGAGCTGTGTATAAAACCCAGTTTCAGCACTAGCAAAGGACTAAGATAAGGGCCTTCATTTCTCTGCACCTGGCACCATTTCCCTATCCTTATTCTGGGTTATAATGACATTAAACAAAGTATTGTGGAAAGCACTTTGAAAACTCTTAGTGGCTACACAAACATTAGCTCTCTGCTTACTGCCTATCAATATAGAGAGAAAGGGGAGAGATTTAAAATGTGAATAAAGTACAAATACTCAGGAAATCATGAAGGATTCATTGCTCCCATGAAAAGAAATAATAAAACAGTTGAATTGGACCTGCACCCTCACACTCTCCCTCTCATCCATTTCTTGGTTGAAGTTGATTTATCTTTCCCCTATGTCCCTCCCCATCCCAAGTATTTGGAAGTTTTACAATTTAAAGTATAGTTGCACAAAGTAATTCATGGATCAACACGATGACATACAGAAAATTGAAATATATTTTGAATTAGAATAGAAGTGAAAATAGAGCCTATCAAAATTTGCAGGTTAATGCAGTGCTTAGAGGAAAAATTTTAATGCTTATTTTAAAAATAAGAAAAACGCCCTGGCTGGTAGCACAGTGGATAAGGTGCAGGTCTGCGAACCCAAAGGTCGAAGGTTCGATTCCCCAGCCAGGGCACATAACCAGGTTGCAAGCCAGGTCTGTGGCTGGAGGCAGGTGAAAAGCAACCATACATTGATGTCTCTCTCCCTCTCTGCCTCTCTCCCTTCCCCTATCTCTGAAAATAATAAATGAAAGCTTTTTTAAAAAAATAAGAAAAACTCCACTGATCTAAGCTTCTACCTTAAGAAACCAGAAAATTAAACCCAAAGCAAGAAGGAAGTAGTAAAAATAAGAGTAGAAATTTATGATATTGAAAATAGAGAAAAGTCATTAAGACAAAACTGATTCTCAAAAAAAAAAAAATTAACAAAATTGATGTGTATCCAGACTAACCAAGATAAAAAGAGAGAATTTGACAATTACCATTGTCAAAAATGAAAAAGGAACATTTTCTTACACTATGTTTTCCCTTGAAGGGAAATGTGTTTAAGATATAAAACCAGGAGGCTGGTTTATGATTCTTTGATTAATCATTAAAAGAGGTCCCTGGAATTGATGTTTCAAATAATCCCTTTATTTGGTGTTTCTGAGGTGCCACCCTGGAGCAGCCCATCACAGGAAGATTCTGAAAAGTGGAGAAGTACTGCTTTCTTGTGAAAAAACGTGCAAAGTAATTGTGGTAAAAAGTGATAAGCTCTCGCTTAAAGCTGCTGAGAAACTTGTCCCATCGCCCGCTTTTTAACAGCAGAACATTAGGAAAAAATACACATGGAAATTAAGAAACTGGAAATAGCCCCCTGCTCATGTTATCAAACCTCTTGGGAAGCCCTCCTATAACCCCAGGTTGAAGGTGCTAGTGCTGTAAGATGTTGCTCAGGAAATACAACCTGTGTCTGTGAAAAGTGGCTCCAGGACAGAGAGAAGTCAGCCAATCCTTCCGGCACTGGGTTTCCCCCACATTCCCGTTGGGCCTACTGAGTCAGTGCCCAAAGACCTGCTCCTGCTCTTAGCATGCCAGGGGTCCCCACCCTGCCCAGTTCAGGGAGCCTTCCTACACACTCCTGGTCCTCAACCTCCATAGTTCCCTCATAATTCCTTGCCTTTCGAGGCTCAGTTTAGACCCCCTTCCTCTATCCTCCCTTCCTGTATGAAATTGCACCCCTATTCTAGCCCATAGATGCTTTTGCCATAATATTTGTAATACTGTACTGATTTTGTTTACACATCTGTTCCTCATTTTGGAATTAACGTTTTGTTCCTTTATGTGTTCTCAGTTCCTAAAATACCGTAGCAGCACAATACACGTCAGTGGAATGAACCTGAGGCTCACCTGCTGTGGTTTCTCCATAGCGACAGCCTCTTGGTCCAGCCCTGTCAGACCTCAGCCTGCTGTAACATAGCCTGGCTACAAAGCTCGTTCAACGCCGTCCAGATGTTTGCTAACCAGGCTACTCTCAACCCTGAAGGCCCTTTCGAATCAGCTGAGGAGCTTTTTAAGAAACACTGAGGCTCAGACCTCTGCCTAGATATCTGAGTCAGAAGTTTTTGAGAGTGGAGCTGGGCACAGCATTTTTAAAGCTTCCAGATGATTCTAATGGGCAACCAAAGCTGAGAAATGCTATCTTAGTAGACATGAGCCTTGGATTTACACTCCCTTCAGATGTGGAAGAATTCTCGGGTCAACAGCACGGTTTGTTTTCTAATCTTCCCTCCAGGTGTGGGTTCCCACACCTTTTTCCTCGCGCTACACACACCTCCACCTGGAATTCAGCCCACCATTCAAGCCCACCCAAGATACCATATGTCTAAATATTTAAAAGTTATAAATCAAGCTAAAAACAGTTAAAGATTGTATGTCCTTTCCTCTTTCCTTGACAAGTGTAACGTTTGCAACATCAAAATTTTAAAATGTGTGTAAAGCTATGGCTTTTGCATGACTAAAAGTTGGCAAAATATCCAAGACAGCTGATTGAACATGTGTGGTTGCACATCTTGATGAGCTGATGTTTAGGTGGGTGATACAATTATTGATTTATTACACATTTATTTCATAAAATTTGTATTTCTGTCCTTCATTTCAGCAAATCACTAATTGTGTGACTATAATTAAAAATTTTCACAGCAATGCCAAATTGGCAATTTCAATTTAGGGAAACATTCTGCTAAGAGTGGTTACAAAGGTAGTAATTGTCAATAAAATTATTCAAGCAACACTTAAGATTGGAAATGAACCATGAACGTTCTATACCAAGCTCAAACATTGTAATGGGGTCAATTAGTGTTGTCACTGGAAATACGAAATACTTTAATTCCATTAAATAAACTGCTGTCACTTTCATAGTCATTTTCAGCTTCTCTTAAACAATACCTAGAGCTACAGGTTATTTCATAAGTTTTTCTTTTCAATTTTTCTGGGCTGGGTTATTATAAAGAAAACCAAAAATAGTAATATGAAGTTTTGTTCAAATTTCTGTCTGGTCAAGATGCTACCTTAATCTAGAATGCCATAAACAGTCTGTACAAACCAGTTTTCAAATTGTATATAAATGAATCGCCTTCAGAGTAATGCCCACATTTTTATTTCGTTATTTGAATTTCTTTGTGTTTTACTGGGAATGGACTTTTGTTGCACATTTATCAAGGAGTTTTTTTTTTAAACAATTTTCTCTAAATTTTTAAACACTGTTTAGAATCCCTTTAAAAGTGAGATAACCAAACTTAAAATGGTTCTGAGTTTTGGCTATTTTTATTCCTGTTTTTGTGAACCTTTGCTAACATTATAGCAAGTAACAGCTTATAATAAATAACTTGGTGGTGAGAATTCAAAATTAATATCACTTCCTACTAAGGACCAAGATTTGTTTTGCAGACCTCCCATTGTTTTGTTTAACTCTACCAATGTATTTCCTTTTTGTCTAAATTAAATATTATTGCTTTAACAGCATTCCATTGGAATTCCCATTGTAGAGATGAGTGTTCATAAGCCAAATTTGGTATGTGTTTCATCAAGACCTTTGGACAGTAAAACATAATATATTGAAAACAACATATGTAATCTTTGAATTATTCCAAGGCATATCAGTGCTACCAGCGCAGCTGAAGCTATGCATGTCTTTGTTAAAATTCAAACTGTATTTCGGTCAGACTTCTGGATTGTATACCTTTTTCAACAGTCAAGTTAGCATCACTATCATAGACTTACCCCCAATAATCTTTTAAGTCAGTGGCTAAAATGGAGAGCTGTGTCTTCTAAGATAAAATTCTGTATTTTTCACAACAGGTGCAAAATTTTTTAAATACTCATTAATTTCAAGTTTCTTGTTTTCATCTGACAATTTAACAAGTATCATAAATGTAAGTCATTCAACATGGCTTTTGACTTGACTACAATCTAACTGAATTAAGTAATATTCTCTTTTTTTATTTATGTATATTTTATCATTTCATTACTCATTAATTTAATGATCTTTTTCATCTTCCATCTTCAGTCAAGATCATTTGGGTTTAAATCTCTTTCATGTTTTTTCATTCTAGCAGCAAAATTTTAAATCATTTCTATAAAACCTAGACAACTTTCCAATGTTTTCTACAAAGATGATACAATTAGGACCATGAAAAGCATAATAAAAGTTTGGCTAAATATTGGACACATAATATTTCTATTTTAAGAATATCATGCCAGTGTTCTGTGTTAGTATTTACTTGTCTTTGGTAAGTACTATTAACTGTTTGCTGCTTAATTATCTTTTTCTTCTCAAACAATTGCTTGTGTGATTTTCTTGTTTACACATCATTCTCTTCTGGCCAAAGGTGATCTTTAATATTGGTTCTGATTGGTATAGAACTAAGAAAATACTGTCTTTGGATTTAGTATATAAAGCCAGTTTCTATCATTTCTCCAGTTGGAAGAATTTTGGTATAAAATAAAATATTAAATTTTCTGTCATGTTCATCCAAGATTTGTAATCATTCATTTGGATGGGGCTGGGCTTTGAGGAAACATTCTATTGTGAGAAGGGCTTCTTGGGCCATTTTACAGAATCTGCCATCTGCCAAACCCCCAAGTTTTCCATTTTGTTCTTCTCCTCCCATTGGGCTAAGTTCATAAATGTAATTTTCTTTTTTGTTTTCTAGACAGTTACAAGTTACATCTACTTAATGAATTTGATATGAAGTATTCCCTTTCCATTCTCATTGTTTTGATCACTAATAAGATCTTCAATACGTAAATAATTTTTAAGGGTCTGTATAAAAATTTTATATGGAATGGTCCAACAAAAAGCCTACTCACTTTTATTATTTCTGCGGTTTTTAAAGATGTAGCAGATCACCTCTTGTGATTTTCTATTTCTTATCAGCTTCTGAACTTGGCTCCTGTTTTATATTTTCATCCCAATCGCAAGTTGCATTCATTCTCAATTATGAAAGGATTAATATAAAATGTGATTCTATTCAAAATTTGCCTAATTTGAATATATTTCATCAAAATGAAAAGAAGCAAAAAATAAAATTACTTTTACATTTATTTTAAATCCATTACAATTAAATGGCAAAATACAACATAATTAATGACTATAAAATTTTAAATAAGGACATTTTAATTTTATTTTCTGAAAATGTAATACAATTCTATTTAGCATCACTATAAAAGTAAAGCATTCTTTATTTTTGAATTACTTTCAAAGTCCACCTGGTTGCTGACTAATGTAAAGAACCTGTTATGCCTCACACGTGTTATATCTACATGTACATTTCAATATATACCAATAAAAATATGAATTGTAATGGATATTTAGCACTCTGGGAAGTGATATTTGGTAAGAATTTATAGCACTGATGCTATCTGAGATGAATGTTTTAATAAGTTAATCAGTTTTTTCTCTACATTAGGACTCTGCCACTGAAATCCTCATTGCACTTTGAAGCAGAGTCCTTGTCTGATATTGGCGGCAACACAACTCCGAGACCTTCCTCACGTAGAAACATTGCCACCTTTCATTCCAAGGACATACAACCACTAGAAACAAATGGAAAAGCATTTGCTGGAGCCTGAATGGTGTTAGAAAGTAAAACCCTGAAGTTGCCGGTCACCCCATGCCAATACTGAGTGCCACACCAGAGTGACATGTTTCTTTGTAACATGTGGGGTCCCCAAGAGCCCCTCCTGCCCAAGAAATCTCAAGTCCCACCCTAGCCATTGATGAGAAAGGCCCTTTCTTACTTTGTCCCAGATAGTCCCTTCCCTGGCTTCATCCTCTACACCCTAAGACAGCCTTCTTCAAGACACCCCTCCCGGGAAACTAGGGATCCATCGGAAGGCCCGCCTCTCCCCAGCCTGACTCTCTGCCCTGTTTGCTTTGCCTGGACAATACTCACTCTACAAAACCATTCAAGACACTATCCCATTACCAAAGTTCTGGCATTTCTGCCCAAGCAACACATGCAGACATTCACACAGGCTAACAATGTGACTACTCCTCAAAGGCCTTGTTTTGTTTTCCAACATTGGAAAGCAGTTCAGCAGGGGGGTTCATTGCTGGAACTCTGTAGCCCTGCCACCTAGGTGGGCATTCCAGCTCCGGCACTTACAATCTGTGTGACCTGAAACAGGTTACTTATCCTGTCTGGACCTTAATTTTCTGTTCATAAAATGGGATTAATACCAACTTCAGCATTGCTGTGGGTCATATATGCAATGACAAATGTAAAGAACCTGCACAGAGTAAGCACTCCACTGCTATTCCTTTCATTTGCTTAACATTTGGTTACATGTTTAGGAACAACTTGATTTTACATTAATAAAAACATTATACCTCTTTCTTCAGGCTTACCACATGATTTATGATACATACCTGTGCTATATATCATGCGCTATATAGCACAAGTATACAGTATATGTGATATATACCTGATATATACATGATATATTCCTCCAGACCAAACAATTTTCCAAACCAAACAATTAGTTAGGATAAGGAACAAGCATAGTAAACCATTTTTAATCTGCATAATAAAGTCAATCACTTGGAACTAGCAAATCTATTGTGCCAGCTTGGCTCAGAATTAGAGCAGCTGTAAAAGTTAGCATCAAGCAACTATCAGGGTGAACCATGCCATGCAAAAATAATGTCACAGTGGCATGTGTAGGACCCTGACTGTGATGTCTTTGTCCCTGGTCCTGGCGCAGAGCTCCTAAAACCATTGAAATTTCCTAAGGGATTAGAGAGGTAAAGTGTCTTGATGTTCATAACAAACATTTTTCAACCACACCTGAGTTTTTATATATATATATGTATATATATATATACATATTTTTGTATATGTATATACAATTTTGTATGACTAAAAGTTGGCAAAATATCCAAGACAGCTGATTGAACATGTGTGGTTGCACATCTTGATGAGCTGATGTTTAGGTGGGTGATACAATTATCACCCACCTTGGTTTTCTTTATAATAAATATACATATTTATTATAAAAATAAATATATATATATATAAATTTAGTTTTTAAAAGATTTTATTATTTTTTTTAGAGAGAGGGGAAGGGAGGGAGAAAGAGAGGGAGAGAAACACTAATGTGTGGTTACCTTTTGCACACTCCCAAATGGGGAGATCTGGCCCACAACCCAGGTATGTGCCCTGACTGGGAATCAAGCCAGCGACACTTTGGTTCGCAGGCCAACACTAAATCCACTGAACCACACCAGCCAGGATGATAGTTATTTAGCTGATAAGTTACCTGTTTTTTCCACTTTTTAAAAATTGAGATATAATTGACATATTATATTATCTTCAGGTATACAATATGATTTAATATTGGCATATGTTGCAAAACTATCACTACCATAAATGTAGTTAACATGCATCCTATTTCTTTTTGAGTGAGCTTTAGCAGGTTTTTCTTTCAAGGTATTTGTCCATTCATCTCAATTGTTGAATTTATTATTCATAATATTCTCTTTTTAATATGTGTAGTATCTGGAATTATGTCATATTTCTCATTCCTAGTTTTGGTCATTTTTGTCATCTCTCTTTTTTTCCTGACCAACCTAGCTAGAGATTTATCCATTTCTTTGTTTTACTCTCATCTTTATTGTTTCAGATCTTCTGCTTACTTTGAGTTTCATTTATTCTTTTTTTAATTTAATTTTATTGTTGTTGTATTACATCCATCCCCTTTTTACTCCCCTCTGTCCCCTTCCCCACCCACTCTGAGTTTATATTAATGAGATAACTTTAGAAAGCCCCTAAATTTTGGAACTGGTTGCCATAGGAACTGGTCATTGCGATTGGAGAGTTGAACCTTTCAGTCCCAACCTCCAGCAACCTCAGGGAGAAGACCCAGGCTGGAGATGGAGCTCAGTCACCAATGTCCCATGATTTACTTAATTGTGTTTGTGCAATGAAGCCTCCACATTAGCCTTTGGACGAGGTTCAGAGAGCTTCAGGTTGGTGAAAATGTGGAGATTTGGGGAATGTAATGGGCTCAGAGAGGACATGGAAGCCCCATGGCTCTTCCTGAATTATATCCTTTTATAATAAACCAGTAATCTAGTGCGTAAAATGTTTGCCAGAGCTCTGTGAGCCACTCAAACAAATTAATCAAACCCAGGATGGGGGTCATTGGAACTTCTGATGTATAGCCCGCCCTCCAGAAACATAGGTAACATCATCTGAAGTGACGGGGTGGGCACTCTTGTAGCTTTAAGCCCTTGACTGGTGGGATCTCCAGGTAAATAACAGCACAATTGAATTGCAGGACAGCCAGCTGGTGTCAGAGAATTGGTGGTGGGGAAAACCCACACATTGGAATTAGGAGCAGAATTACTCTAAGTTAATGGCACTATGTCAGAGATGAGCCGCCAATGCCCGGATGCTCCCTGGAGACTGGTGCTCGAGCAGGGCCAGCCGGAAAGCCCCTCACCCTGCCCTGTACCCAGTTCCTCTCGAGGCCCCTCCTCGGTGCAGCCCTGCCCATGACCCTAGAGTTGGCATGGATCATACCAGCACCCTCCGACAGTCCAGGTCCTTCTGAGACCCATCACTGAACTCCGTCTCTAGCACCACCCGTCTGCGTGCGGTGTGGTTGGCGGTTGCTTTTTCCAGATCTGCTCTGAAACCTCGACCTCCTTACAGGTCTGCAATATCAAAACCCCTTATACAAACAGGAACACTCAAATTTCCTGTCTCCGCAGGACATCAACAGGCCAGTCTCATCCATTTACTAAAACAAAACCCAGTCAAACCAGTTGTTTGGCATCATGTGGACCAAGTACAAATAAACTAGAAGACAGATGGTGACCAAAAGAGAGGCTGACGTTCGCATAAGGCAAGGGTCCCACTCTGTGCCTCTCATCTGTGAGATGGTAACCGCTCTAGGAGTGGGGCCTCTTTCCCCTGCCAAGATTAGGATGGCTTTCAACCAAAGAAGCCCTTCCAAGTCGTGAGAATGCTTGCACAATCAGAAAAGATTTTCTCTGCACGATCACCAGGGAGGCATCTGTCCATTTCTTCTTCTATCCCAGGTTTGGAGACTAAAAGGGGATCTTTGGCCTGATATTTTATGATAAAAAGACACTAGATAAAGACATGTCCTCTGATACACTAATATGCAAACCATGGCATTAACTCAAAGTTTGCCCATGTTCTCTAACTACTGAAAGAGAACCCCAATTCTTAGGGTCTTACTGCCCTTGTGGCCTCTGTCTTTCATCCATCTTCTTCTTTCCTGTTTCCCCTACTTAGTACCAGACATCACTTCTCCAAACAATAGAGATGGCTGATAAATTTTCATGTTGTTTCTCTGAAAAAGAATTCTATCTCTCTTTATTTTATATGTAAAAAAGATCTGAGTACAACTTATCAATATTTCCTACTGGATTGCTAGTCTTGCATACTGTTTTTAAAATAGTTATTGTGTTCCAAAATAAGGTAATCATAAAGTTACCTTAACTCAAGGTATTCACCCCATATTTATTTTACAGGATTTTTTAAAAATTGTATCTAGCTTGAAGTTTGAGGTTTGTCTTCTAAATCTCCACATTCTCTTATTTTTAAAAATCTTACCAAAAAATACATAATATTATTACCACAATGTTTAAATCTACTGATTTGAGGTCCTGGCTGGTAGCACAGTGGATAAGGTGCTGGTCTGCGAACCCAAAGGTTGCTGGTTTGATTTCCCAGCCAGGGCAACAACATAACCAGGTTGCAAGCCCAGTTTTCAGCCAGGTCCGTAGCTGGAGGCAGGGGAAAGGCAACCATACGTTAATGTCTCTCTCCCTCTCTACCTCTCTCCCTTCCTCTCTTTCTGGAAATAATAAATAAAATCTTAAAAATAAATAAATCTACTGATTTGGAACTAGCATGAACTTATTCTTCAAATAGATTGCATAGAGGGGACCTCAATCTCCTAGTTAAAGTGCTCAAATTCTATAAAGAATTTGAATTATAAAATTAAGAGGCAGTCTTGAAGGCTCTCTCCCGCTCATAGTTTGTTTTTGGTCATTTTCAAGGGCCAAAGACAGCAGGAACCTCCCAGTGGAAAGAACCAGAGACCAGAGAACTGGCGAAACTGAGGGAGGGAATTGGAAGCATAGCAAAAGGAAGCTGGTTCAGATCCAGATAAAAACCGTCCAGGGTGGGCACCAGGGGGAAGACACTGCTCCCCTACCTGCTCCCCATACCCACAAATACAACCGCCCATGTACAAGCCACATGCACACACATACACACACACCCTATCCCCTACCTATAAACACCACACTCACCACACACTGCTGTGCACACACACACACACATATCATACAGACACCACACACAGAGCATATAGAGACATCACACATGCACTCCACCTACCTGTCACACACACCCTAGGTGTCCACACAGAGAGTCGACTCTGACACCTCCTCCTTAGTGTCCAGGCTTGTGTCTGGACTTGCAAACTGCTAAGCAGGCAGGAGTTGGGGGTGATCAGTAAATGAGAAAACAAAAAAGGGGGCCTTGCATGGGAGTCCTTTGGGATCTCCCAAGATGTCTTTTTAGGCCTGGACTGCTTTTCTGTTGCACGTGGGCAGGAAGACCCGGGCTGGTGCCTGGGGGTAGCAAGCAGCTCCTCAGTAGGGCAGAAACCAAGGTGCGGAGGGGGACAGAGGGTGGAGAGCCAGTGAGTACCCCAGAACCCCAAGGTGGGGAGGATCTCTTGGGTTGTGCTCTAGACTGTCCTTTCCTAAACTCAGAGAGTCACCCCGGACCCAAAGGGGAGCCACTGCCTCCTGGGTGGGTGAGGGCGGAACCCCGTGGTTTGGTGCAGGGGCAGAGGCACCCCCCTCCATCGGGACAGCACAGACACCCCACACATGACCCTTTCTCTGAGAGCTTTTTAACACTCCGAGCTCTCCAAACTTCAGTTCCTCCGCCCTTCCATTTCTGAAGGTCAATCTCATTCGCACATTTTCTGAAAGGCTGAGAAGCTTCCCCACCTGCATCAGCGTTTCTTCCCTCCCGCTTTTGAAAGCAGAGACGAGCCCCAGCGGCCTGGTTGTCTGTGCCACCCGCAACATCTGCAAGCACTTAATTTCCCAAACGGGAGATGGTCACCACAGAGGCAGACCTTTTCAAAATAAACACTAGAAAAATATTGCTCCAGCAAAAATTCGAGCTTAGGATCCACGGGAGGGATCCATGTGAGGTGGCTGGGGCGAGGACGCGGTCCAGTTTGCACAGAGAAAAGCTGCATCCTAGCCGGGCCCACGTGCAAAAGCAGGAGAACTGGCCCCACAGAAAGGATCTGTAGGGGTGGGAGTGGTTCCCCGCCTCTCCACGGGTGGGGAAATGAAGGCCTGGGCGCCGGGAGTGAGTGCTTGTCTGTGTGGGGACAGAAACCCAGGCCAAGGGGTTTTAGCGCTGTAATATGCCTCATTTTTATTTGAATATTTTTAGGGGTTTGGGTTGTTTGTTTGTTTCCTGTTGAAGGAAATAAAAGGCCTCTGACTGTTAACTATTGCCTGCAGGCCCATTTTGGGATGGGAGGGGCCTCCCATTCTGGCCCCCTGAAAGTGGGCGCTTCCACCGCTCCCACACGCAGCCCCTCACCTCGCCCCGAAGCTGGGCGGCCAGCCGCCGGGACCCCCAAGGCCAAGGTCGGGTGGGACTGGTGGAGGCAGAAGACGCTGATCTTCACCTTGGGCAGCAGCTTCTTATCCGCCTGATGGAATGAGGTGGCCACGCTGGAGGGCCCCGCGCTGTGAGACGGAAGAAAAACGGGTCACCGTGACCAGCACGGGTTGGAGGGAGCTGGGCAGCCGGGGGAGATCGACCGCCCTCTGGTCCTGCCAGGCCACGGCTTTCCTCCCCCACCGGGAAGGAGGAGTCTCTGTCGGGAAGTGAAAGGAGGCGGGGACCCCCACCAGAGACCGGCACTGACTAGGCCTTCAGACCGTGTGGTTGTTCAGGGTTGGAGCGGAATGGAGGGAATTTGAAGGAAAAGAGGTGCGCGGGCCGCAGTGTGGGGTGAGCCCCGGGGCAGGGCCCACTTGTCGCACTTGATCGGCCTTATTGTTGTTAGTTTATCCATCGCGGCCCTTACAGGACGCTTTTCTGCAGCGAGGTTTCAAACGACAAACGCTGAGTTCTACGAGAAGAAAAAGAGAAGGGAATAGGCAGAAGGTGGACAGGCGGGCGTGGGGAGCCGGGACCCGGAACAGAGGTCGGACGTGGGAGAGACGTGGAGAGCTCGGGCATGACCACCAGGGGGCGCTACTGCCCCATTATCGCCTGGGACAGCCGCAGACCCGAGTCGGGTTTTCAGAACCTCCGGAGGATTTCGCTCCCTCCCGCACCCGCTCTACCCCCAGACTGTCCTCAAGGCTTCAAGATCTCCCCTCTTGGGCCCCTAAGGGTTGTCCCAGGGGACTCTAAAGAGCCCTCCTGCCCCTGTGAGCTTTCTTCTGAGAAATAGGATGGAAGCACCAGGTCCTGGCGGGGAGTGAAGAGGCCCCTGGGATTCGCCCGCAACTCCGCCCCGCATATTCGAGGCCCGGCACCGGCGAGAGGAGGTGCAGGGTAGGAAGGCACCTCTGCCCGCAGGTTGCTGGTGCATTTGGCTCAGTCAGAGGACCTGGCTGGCAGCAGGGGTCCCCTTGACATGCTCTGAAGCTCTGTTTTCCCAGAACCTGGGGCAGGGAACCTGGCTCTCTTTGTCAAGCGGAAAACTCAGGACTGAAGAAGTAAGCAAGCCGTAGCGTCAGGTGTGCACCTGCCACTGTGGGGCGAGGTGGGCGACGCCCTGTGGCCAGCAGTGGTTAAGTTAAGACTTGCACTTTCGAGCCCAGAATCCGAGCCCAGGCAAAGCTCGTCTTAGGGCCATTGGCAGTCACCCCTGTTCCTCTGTCTGACACCCAGCACCTGTTGTCTAGAATCAGAGCATGCTCGCCTCCGGGCAGACCTCCCTGACAAATCCTATACCCTCCTCGACTTCTCCGTTTTCAGTCTGCTCCTCGGACACCAAAGCCCCCATCTCTACAACCTTCCTCATATTTCCTTTTCCAAGATGATGGCTTAGCAGCTATTAGTTACAGTTCAAGTCTATTGAGGTCTCTCAAGATTTTAGGGGGACCTGGGCCTCCCAAGTCTAAAGTACATCTCAGGATGATTCTTCCACAAACTCAGACATTCTGTCAAAAGGTATTGATTAAGCCCTGGCTGGTGGCACGGTGGATAAGGCGCTGGCCTGCAAACCCAAGGGTTGCTGGTTCAATTCCCAGCCAGGGCACATAACCAGGTTGCAAGCCAGGTCTCCAGCCAGGTCCGTAGCTGGAGACAGGTGAAAGGCAACCATATATTGATGCTTCTCTCCCTTTCTTCCTGCCTCCCTGCCCTTCTCTCTGAAAATAATGAATAAAATATTTCCTCTCTTGCTTTTCCAGGGGCATGAAAGAAGCAGGCTTAGGAGCCACATGTGTTGGGACTCTGGGCTAATTGTTCCACCTCGAAGGCCACTTCTGTGAGGGCGCTGAGCTGTGCAAGGCAAGCTCAGGTGTGGTTCTTTCAGGTGACAACTGAGAGCCTGGCCCTGATGAGAACAGAAGACACCAGCAGAATCCAGGCATGGGTGGGACCCTGAGCTGTCCCATCCTCAACGAGACTATGCCCAGCAGGCTGCTGCAACTTGGGGAGGCCCCCAGCCTCAAACCAGGACTCAAGAAAGAGAAGCTGGGATGGAATACTAGACAAGACTATGGAAAGACTGTGGAATAAAGAACTGCAGCTTATGCCATCGGGGGAGGGGATGGGGGGAAATTCTATAAGTGGGGGCTGCCCAGGCTGACACACCCGATCCTCATTTGGATTTGAGCAAAGGAGACTTGAGAGCAGGAGGAAAGCACCCAGGAGCCTGCGAGTCATGCCTAAGCCTCTGGATCCCACATCTGAGGAACATGACTTACTATCAGCTTTGAGCAGTGGTAGCACCGTCGCCTCTGAGGTTTAACCAAGGAACGACTGACTAGTCCTGATTGAAAACATGAGACTGAATTCCAGCCCCTCCTCCCTCCAGTGACAGGCTGAGGCTCCACATCCACTTCCTGCCTTGGTCAAAATTGGCTGGGGGAGCTGGGCAAGCCTGCTGGTGGGTCCTGCCTGCAGAGTCTGAAAAGAATAAAGGCAGAGAGACAGGGATTCCAAAGGGAATGCAGCCCAGACCTGAAACTACGCTGTCCTGTCCTATCTCATCCAGGTACTTCTAGAGCAGCCCCAGGCACATGACTAGAGCGGGTCGCTGCAGTAAGCCCATCTTGTGGCCATGACGCTGTGGTACTCTGAGAACAGCTCCCCTGCCCAGCCACTTCCCACGGGAAGACAGGCTGCCACATTCCTCTAGTACTAAAGGTGGTCAGCCCTGCAGCTAAAGAAGATCAGAGGCACACAGACCATTACCAGAGGGATCCTAGCAAATGCCAGGTGTAACCAAAGGCCCCACATTTTACAGTCAGGGTTCAGGAAGGGAAATTGGCCTCACAGAGCTAGACCTAGCCTGAACTCTTGACTCCTGACCCCTGAGTGCTTCCTTTCTGATACCAGAATTTTTCCAGAAAGTCTTTGAAAGGAATCAAGAAATAAACAGCTCTGATCAAAGTATCAAAAATCAACTTCAAGCCCCGGCTGGTAGCACAGTGGCCAAGGCACCGGCCTGCGAACCCAAAGGTCGCTGGTTCAATTCCCAGGCAGGGCACATAACCAGGTTGCAAGCCAGGTCTCCAGCCAGGTCCATAGCTGGAGGCAGGTGAAAGGCAACCATACACCAATGTCTCTCTCCCTCTCCACCTCTCTCCCTTCCCCTCTCTCTAAAAGTAATAAATAAAATCTTTTAAAAAAATCAACTTCAAAACTATGATTGGTGAGACATCAACATGGCCCTTTGCAAGTAAACATCCCACCCCCACCATTTCATTTAGCATTTAGCATGGTCCTGAGGACCTTGCCCCATGAAGAACTATTACTCACATTTTTGTTTGTTTCTTTTCTCCTCAATCCCCCTCTCTGGGAAATGAAGCCACGCCCCTACTTCAGGGGGATGTGTGAGGTGGCCACGGTAAAACACAAACACCAATCCTGAAATCGCTTCTCCAGCTTCCATGCAAGAATAAGGAAGAAGAAAAGGCCCCGAAATAGTCAATGCAGATATCACAAAATCTGGATTCCAAAGTTCAGTCTGTGTGCTCACTGAAGAGCCCCTTAGACTCATTCAGATCCTTTTAACTCTTGTTTCACAAATAGTTCTAACAAACTTACCTGTCAAGTTTGGTTTTGTATCATTGTTATTATTAACATTTTTGATCTATGGAATATCAGAAGCAGCCAACAAATTCGAAGAAAGGGGTTGAACGGCTAATGATATGCATACTGAGAACTACAGACTGATAGTTGTAAGACACCGGGGAACCAGAAACTCACAAATAGACATCCCCAAAGCATTGAAACCAGCACTCATTTGAGCATAGGACTAAACAGCCGTGCATGTCTCAGTAGACCTGAATGCATTACTGTATGTCTGAATCACACATACAAATAAAGTTCTTTGACCCATTTTTTTTCTTTCTCCAAAGATTTTATTTATTATTTTTAGAGAGAGGCGAAGAAAGAGAGGCAGAGAGGGAGAGAGATATCAATGTATGGCTGCCTTTCACCTGCCTCCAGTTATGGAACGGGCTGAAGACCTGGCTGGGAATCGAACCAACGACCTTTGGGTTCACAGGCCAGCTCTTTATCCACTGTGCCACCAGCCATGGCCTCAACCCATTTTTTGATTCCAAGAATAATGGCCCAGGTGTACCCAGTTCAAAGGACTCCTGTAAGGCCATACATCATTTTCAATGTCAAAAATGAGACACCCCTCCCTGATCGGGAACCAGGTGCCTGTGTTAACACTTCCTCTTCAGATGCATTTAAGGTGCACCAGACGGATGCACTCTGCATTCCCACCCCTTTAGCAAGTAAGAATATGATTGCAAATTGGCATAAGGATTCTCCAAAGATGATCCACAGAAATAGAGCATGGAGGAATAACTAAAATTCTTGAGAACAAGCAATATGTAAACTCTCGTAAGCAGCTTGGAAGCTTCTATTTATCTTCAAATAATCAACATGCTCCAGATAATCTTCCTTTTCTGTTTATTAAAGGAGGCCCTGAGAGCCCCTCTAGGCCACTGTTGAATGATTGGATGAATGGACGAATGGGTAGTAAATAAATAAAACTGATGACATAGCTGGAGGTATTTGAAAATAACTAGGACCTTTTTTTAAATACATTCCTCTGCAGACTTTCACTGATTCACACATTTCTCCCAATGAATCTGCATCAGTAAGGCCTGAGAGTATTTATATGTATATGTTTTAGGTAATTTTTTTTTCCTGCTTGTATTCTAGGGGGACATCCAACATTCAAGTGAAAAGTGAAGAATTGGAGGACATAAAAAGAGCTTCCCAGACGAGAAAAAGTTACAGGGGTTCATCACTACCAAACCAGTATTACATAAAATGTTAAAAGGTCTTCTTTAAGAAGAAGAAACAAAAAGATGAAAAATATGAACAATGAAATGGCAATAAATACATATCTATCAACGAATCTTAAAAACAAACAAGCAGAACAGAAATTGGCTCATAGGAACAAAGAACATTTTGCCAGATGGGAGGGGGGATGGGTGAAAAAGATGAAGGGTTTTAGAAGTACTACAAATTGGTTGTTACAGAATAGCTATGGGGATGTAAAGTACAGCATAGAGAATATAGTCAATAATATTCAAATAACTATGTATGGTGTCAGATGGGTATGAAATTAATGGGGATGGTCACTTAGTAAGGATATATAATATCTAATCACCGGGGTATACATCTGAAACTAATATGATATTATATGTCAACTGTAATTGAAAAATAAAAAATGATTTTTAAAAACTGAAAAAATGATATTGATATCATCTTGAAAAAAAAATTAAAAGACTCTATCCACATAGAACTTTCTCAGTAACCAGATGGCTGGCATCAGACATAAGCATTGTGTATCCATTCATTCAACAAATATTTATTAAGTGTCTGCTCCATGCCTGGCTTTCTGTTAGGCCCTGAAAACCTCAAACTGAGTAAGACTGATTATTCAGTCAACCTCACAAAACCGCAGCATCTTGAAGCAAAAAGAAGAAAGCAGCCATGTGTATAACTTGCTTCATGCCTAGCACTGTTTCAGGTACTGTCCTACAATATCATTTTTTGTTTCATGACAATCCTCAAAAGTAGGTATAAGCCTTAAACAGATGAAGGAACTGAAACTCAGAGAGGTCAAATAACTTGTTCAAGGCACATGACTAGCAAGGCTCAGAGTGAGAGCTGTAGCCCATTGCTCTGCATGGTCCCAAGTAAGGGCCTGTGAGGAGCTGCTGAGAGCAGACCGGACTGACTCTGTGGCCATCTGCTGCATCTCTTCAGGAAAATGATAAGCTCTTCTGAGCCTCAGTTCCTTCATCTGTCTAATGGGACCACAATGCCTCTTCCAGAAGTCTGTTGTGGGAACCAAAGGAAATAATATATATGGGGTCTCCTGGCTTTGGATCCAACACATTAGGTACCCAGCAAATACATATGACATGGGTACAGGCTCCAAACCCTCTTCCACGCTGACCTCCTTCCCCCAGAGGAACCTCAGTGCCAGTGTCTGCTGGCAGTGAGTATCCCCAAACACTTCCAGAAGTGGGCAGCTCACAGCTCCCTGAAGCACTCTGTTCTGGATTCAGAAGGTGTCACTCACCTGGCATTCCTGTGTGCCCAGACCATGCCAGGTGTGAAGAGGATGGAAGGAGAAGACACAGGCCTCTCCAGAGATGTGACAATTTGGCTCTGAAGATAAGGTCTGTCCAAAGAAGCATTCAAGAACTCTTCAGATACATTCTGTTCAGGAACCGGGATGGGAGGCAGGGGAGGTATGGCAGTATCTCTCTTCTCCCGGTCCCCCACCCCGCATCCTCAATGTTCTCCATCCAAAGGAGATGCTGAGCTGACCCCCAGGCCAAACTTCCTGGACAAGGGCAGCCAGGCTGCCCCCTGGCTCCTGATACACAACAAATTGACTCTGTTTCCTCCATCTCCCTCTCCCTGCTGCTCAGTCCCCTTTTCAGCTATTGCCCCCATGAGACCCCTAAGCCAGCCAGGTACTCCTTGTTCATGAGAGACCAGTCTTGCTCTGATGTTTTTCACCTAAACCACCATGAAAGAAAAGAATCAGAAAGATGGTTTTGTAACTATGTTAAACCCAAGTCAGAGGGAGCAAGGTCCCCCGCATTCCACCATTGGCAATCCCTGAAATGTAGGTGTTAAAAGATCAAGTTCTTGAAGTTGGCCCTTTGGATTATATTCCAGCTCTGTGACTTCTAAACAGTAAACTTGGACAAGTTAGGTAACCTCATTGCCCTGATTTGTTCATCTCTAAAATAGTTCCTCCCTTTAAGAATGGTGGTAAAGAACAAAGTTCAGCAAACTATGGCCCATAGGCCAAATCTGGCTCGCTGTGTTTTTTGTGAAATCCTGTAAGCAAGGGATAGTTTTTGCATTTTAAATCAGTGAAAAAAATTAAAAGAATTTTTTGGTAACACACAAAATGCTGTGAAATTCACATTTCAGGATCCATAAAGACATTTCTATTGGAACAATGCCATAAACATCAGTTTACAAATTGCCTTTGGTTGCTTTTCTGATATATCAGCAACATTGAATAGTTGCAACAGAGATGTTATGGTGCACAGCCTAAAATATTTACTATCTGGCTCTTTACAGAAAACATGAGTCAATCCTGCCCTGGCCAGGTGGCTCAGTTAGTTGGAGCATCGTCCCACACACCAAAAATGTTGCAGATTCAATCCCTGGTCAGGGCAAATACTTATATTGTGTGTTCAATTCCTGGTCGAAGTGCCTATGGAGGCAACCAGTCATTGTTTCTCTCACATCGATGTTTCTTTCTTTCCTTCCCACTTTCTCTCTCTTTCTTCCTCTCTCTAAAAATCAATAAACAGATACTCAGGTGAGGATTTAAAAAAAAAGTTAGCCAATCCCTGGTGAAAAGAAAAAAAAATGCATGTAAGTGTCTATGATAGTAAATACCTAAAAAATGTCAGCTACCATTTTCTCTTGTTACCATGTAGTTTCTGTTTGCTTTTGGAGATACGTTTCCAAAAATTACATACATTTTCTAAGTTATTTTTTAAACCACTGCACATTATACATTCCTATGTAGGATATAAGGTTGTATTCAGTTCCAACTGGCATTATTAATACTTTAATATTGATTATCCTGAGAAAGACAATGGAAGAGAAGTTGCTTCTTCCCATGTCATTCTCTAGACTTATCTTTACTTATTGGAATACTTAGTGGAAGGACTTAGGATGGAAGCAAATCACAAAATCTCTAGATTTCTTTGTATCACAGCACTTCCAAAAGTGGGCTTAGAAAAGAGAGAAAGGGTCTTAGTAGTTTCATCCAGTCACCCCTGTTTTACAAATGAGGAATCCAGGCCCCTGTGAACAAAAGGAACTTAACCAAGGGCACACAATGCTCTTTGACCACCCCCACATCTTGGTGCCTCTCCTGCATGAGCTTCTTTTCCCTTTGATTTTAAATCTTTAACTCCAATGACATGTCCTGACTACCATCTGATGTGACCTTGAAAAAAGTTGGCATGCTGATCTGCGTTTATTAGACGTTAATAATCTTGAGAGCACATCCAATTCATTATTTAAAATTCATCTTATTTTCTCATGGAGGTATAATTGACATATAACATTACATTCGTTTCTGGTGCACAACATAATGATTCCATATTTGTATACATGGTGAGATGATCAGCATAACCAATGGTTAACATCCATCACTACACATAGTTATACATTTCCTTCCTGTGATGAGGACTTTTATGATTTACTTTCTTAGCAACTTTCAAATATGCAACACAGTGTAATTCATTATAGTCACCAGGCTGGACATTATATTTCATGAGTTATTTTCTAGCAGGAAATTTGTACCTTTTGACCCCTTTCGGCCACCCCAGCCCCCTCAAATCTATTTGTAAAACAAAGGAGCATCTACTAATCTCCAGTCTTGACCTCCATTTCTGAGCCAAGGCAGAGCTTTTCGTGTCCCTAATCAAGATCTGTCCATGTTTAGTCAACATCTTCACAGGGTCCTGGCACCAGCCTCACTCAGCCGCCTGTCAAGGGTGCAGGACAGGTGAGGCAAATTCAAAGGCCTTTTCCGAGGCAGTAGGACGTGGCCCTCACTACCCACCCTTTATACACCAAGACAGAAGAGGTATTCACTTTCCTCCTCCATGTCATGATACCCACCGAAATTATCTTTAAATGAGGAAGAAAGTCATTATTTAATTAATAGGATTGTGTCAATTGAGGAAAATTTGTCTCCAGTGTACGCAAGCGGACCATCTTTGCACACTATGAAAACAAGGTTAAATTACTTGCAGATCCGGGTGGAGAGAGAGAGATGTAGGAAGTGAACCTGAAGCCTGACACATTCAAGGTCTGGGAACCGAAAGTAATAGGAATTGTTCTGGTGTTTTCAGCGGAATCAAGCTCTGAGGTAGGCACCCCTCTGCAGAACCAAGGATTCCTATGCCTGACCCTTGGCTTGTGAGAAGCTTCGTTGCTTCCTCCCGCGACCAGATGCCTTTATATGTCCCTCAGGAAAACGCAGTCACCACACACCTAGGGGCTGGGTCACCTCAGCAGGGATCTGATGTGGCCCAGGAAAGCGCTCCCTTGGCCTCCTCTGGCAGAGATTGTGTGCAGCAGCCTGGCCAGAGAGCAAGAGGCTGACCTTCGGAGAAGAATTGCACGTTTTAAAAGGAAAATTTTTAAAAAAAGTGAAATGAAATGTATTTGACCTGAGAAGAGATAGAAGACCTCCCTAGTTGGGAGGCAAATTAGACAGGGAGGCCAACAACTGTGACATCCTAGGGCACCAGTCAGAGGAGCCCAGACGGAGGACACTAGGCTGGGGGTGATGGGACGACTCACCCCGGTCGGTCCCGTTGGGAAACCCACCAGAGTGCTCTGCCGAGCGCAGCACAGTCTGTCCTTTGTACCAGTATTTATCTAAGTCGTCAACTTTACAGCCACATTACCTTCCCAGGCAGCAGGAAAGCAGATAGAGGTGCCGGCAAGAGGCCTGGCTGTGGTTTGCCCACATAATGACAGATGCCAAAAACAAAGGGGAGGGGAGAGGGCACTTGGGAGAGACCACAAAAGAGCCTTTATAATTATGCCTCTGCCTCCCTGGGGGGGCTGCCACTCCCTCCCCTCTATGCGGAGGTGCTGGCAGGCTTTGGGGGCACTGCCTTCCCCGCCGGACTGCAGGGCAGCTGCCTAGCACGCGGCTATTAATAACCGTGTAGGGACTTGCAGGGAGCTATTACATTGCTGTCTCTCTTCTCCAGGCTAAATAGCAGCAATCCCTTTAACCTTTCTTCATGGGCCTGATTTTCCATCCCTTTAATCATCCCTGTCACTTTCTGCTGGACGGGCTCCACTCTCACCACATCCCTCCTGGGCAGGGGACACAGAGCCAACCAGAACAGCTCAAAGAGCTAGCTGCCCCTTTCCTCTGTACTCGTGGGGTTGGGCCTGCCCCAGGACCCTGGGGCCTGGGCAGCGCATGGTTACGGCAGCCCCCCAAGGCTGACTTCACTGCCATTTGTGACCCGTTGGAGCTTTACCCTACTCCCATGGGGATGGTCCCCGTGAGCAGAAAGTCCCTAAAATTTGAGAGTCTCCTCTGAGCTGATTTTCTGTTTCCGGCTGTACTCCAACCGATCATGTGGACCATAAGCACAGTCAGTTATCCTGCCAAAACACTTTAAGGTCAGCTTTAGAATAATTATTTTAAAGCAAATGTCACTTTTATCACGTCCCGCCCCTACTCAGGAGCCCTGAGGAGCTTCCTGTTACTTTGTGGTATTGCAAATGTGAACACCAGATTCGGGGTCCAGGTTTTGCCTTGCTGTTCCTTTCTTCCCATGTCCAGCTCCTCATTCCAAAAGCTTTCCCTAGTTAGTGTCCTCACTCTGTCCGACCCTTAGACCAGACACCCATCCCCACAATATCATGTTAGATACTATTTGCAGTGTATTGAGATATATATATATATATATATATATATATATATATATATATGTATACAGGCTTAGGGCTTTGTGACTGCAAACAGGAGAAATCAACCCTGACTGGTTTAAGAAACAGGAATAATTTGGAAATGAAAGGCATCATTTGCAGAATTCCAAGAAGGATTGGCCCCTACCCCCCACCCCCGGCCCCCAGCCTAGGAAAGGACAGAACAGGGCAGCTCTGGAGGTCTTTCTAGAACATTGCCATCAGATGTTCAGCTCTTTCATTCTTTTTTTTTTTTTTCCTAAGATTTTATTTCATTATTCCTAGAAAGAGGGGAAGGGAGAGAGGCAGAGAGGGAGACAGACATCAATGTATGGTTGCCTTTCACCTGTCTCCAGCCATAAACCTGGCTGGAGACCTGGCTTGCTACCTGGTTATGTGCCCTGGCTGGGGAATCGAACCTGTGACCTTTGGGTTCGCAGGCCGGCTCCTTATCCACTGTGCTACCAGCCAGGGCTCTTTCATTCTTATTTTTGTCTAAGATTCAGAGTTTGGGGACCTAGAATCTAAGGCAAGCTTTGTGACAGGAGGGTGGGGGAGTCCTGTATTGGTGTCCTCTCTAGAACCACACTTGGTGGGGACACTTGCCAGATTTAGCAAATAAAAATACAAGATGCCCAGCTAGATTGCAATTTGAGATAAACAATGGGCAATTGTTATTATACATCTATCCCATGCAGTAGTTCCTGGATTTGTCTTCCCATTCCTCCTTTCCCCCAGTCCTGCTCTGCAGCTCCTAGGTGAGCGGGCACCCCTCTGATGGCCACCGTACCCTGTTGTACCCCATTCCTAACCAATTCCTTCAATCTATCCTCAAAGTTGCTGTGGGTTTTATTTCCTTCTCTTTAATTTTAATAGCCCAGCTTAAATTGCCTCAAAACTATCTACAGTAACTGACACAAATAAAAAGGCGCATGTGCCCTTTGGCAATCATTTATTATTTATGTCGTTTCTACCTCTCCTGAGGAAAAAAAAAAGGCAGCGTTCTTTGCCTTTCCTTTTTTGTTGATGACTTCGAAAACAGCCCTAATGCTTGTATAACTTTTTACAAGTTAACATGCATTTTTACATTTATTATTTTATTTACTATCATCATCATAATTAGTGAGGTAAGTGGTTCGTTGGCACAGGTAATGCAGCCCCCCATTTCACAGATGAAAAGTTAAAACTTTGAAAGGCCGATTATAAAAGCTAGTGTGGATGCAAAGCTGTGGCTCCAGGACTTAGAACAACGTGTTCTTTCCTTTATATCAAGAGTCAGCAAACTTCTTCTGTAAAGAACCAGAGAGTAAATACATCAGGCTTTGAACACCCTGTGATCTCTATCGCAACTATTCAACTCTGCCATGGTAACACAAAAGCAGCTGTAGTCAATACATAAATGAGTGGATGTATGTTCCAATAAACAGTATTTACAGAGGTCAACAGGCCATATTTGGCCCAGGGGTTGTAGCTGGCTAATTAATGCCTCCTCTCTACCACACAATAAGCACCTTTCAATCTGTGTGAGTCTCTCAGAGCTTGCCTCCAACTGGGATGCCATGATTTTGATGTTTGTTAATACTAGCATTTAATATGCATCTTAACTGCTAATTTTTCCTTCCTTCTTGCCTTTCCTGTGTCAGTATTATTTGCACCAGCCCAGACTATAGCAAAGTTTTTTCTTGTACTATGAACATATTAAGCCCATCCTTCATCCCCTGGATTCTCCTTGGCCTGCATGGGTGATCAGTTCTGGCAGTTCTTGTGAGGAAGCACCTCTCCAGCACAGCACCTTCCCCAAGGCCCCTAGAATGAACCAGAATAAATCATCTCTTCAGTTTCCACTCACTCTGGGTTTCATATGCCTCCTCCCTTGGGGCTTCTTCAAGTTGATCCCAGGGACACTCATGTCCTAGAATGGTAAGTCCCCTAGAAGTTCTTTCTGAAGGCTTCTTCACATACATAACATAAAAAAGACAAAGAGGGAAAAAAAGACTGCTTAGAACTCACTTTCTCAGTGGTGGAAGAAACATGCCAGACAAAACACCTCTTTCTCCTTTTCCCTGGGTTACTGGGCAACAAGGGAAGCCCTTCACAGAAAGTTCCAGAAGGGCTTGATACTGAGTTTGAAAAGTACAAATTCTCACAACAATCAATGAGAACTTTTACTCATTACATTAAAGTAGTAATATTTTAACCCTTTACAGGAATCTGGTTATTAGTACCACTAATTCCAAGTATCTTGTTTCTATTCTTTCTGATTTAAGGTAATTTTCTTTGTAAAAAGCCTGCTTTGTTAAGCTCAGCACAGTTCTGGTGGTTTCAGGAGAACAAGGACAGGGAAAGTATCGTGTCATACTGAAATTTTAGAGGCCCTGGTTGTGAAGAACCCCTTTGTTTTGCTCTGAACCTGATGTAGTTTTTCAGACTTCATTTTCTAGTTCTGTGCACTAATTTCAGTGTGGTCCTCTCTAATGATGATACCTCTTTGAATGTGACAATGTCCAAGATCTCAAGGAGGCTGGACCTACCTGATCAGGCCTGGCTTGGCCCTGGCCAGAGGAGACCCAAGTCAATGTCCATGACTAGGAAGTTATAGCATGATTCGGGGTCCATCTTGAAGACAGTGAGAAAGCACAGGTACCAACAAGTGAAATATCTAGCTCAGTGATCCTCAACCAGAGGCAATTTTGCACTCCCCACCCCTGCCAGAAAACATTGGATAATGTCTGAAGACATTTTTGATTATCACAACTTCTGGGGAGTGGTGGCCTCCAGTGAGAAAAGGGCCAGGGATGCTGCTAAACATCTGACAAAGCACAGGACAGGACCAACAACAAAGAACTATTCAGCCCTAAATGCCAATAGTGCTGAGGTAGAGAAACCTTGAGACACAAAGAGACACAGAAAGCCTTGCCTGGGCTGGGCCACCTTTCTTGCCATGTTTTGCCCGATTCTCCCCCAACTCCCTCAAATCCAAGCGCACAGACACCTTCTAGTTCTTCGCAGCATTGCGTGCCCTCAACGTATTCTGATCCCTCTCCTGCCTGCTAGTTTCTTCCCTGCTGTGTTATTGAGTTAATGTCTTCTCATGCCCACATCTCAGCTCCATAGATATTTTCTTGGGAAGTTTTTCCATGAAGACTAAGTCACATCCCCTATCACACACTCTCTCTTCTTTATTCTTCCCTTTTTCAAGAGTTTTTAAAATGTCTTCACGGATTTTTAAAGATTTTATGTATTACTATTTTCAGAGAGAGGGGCAGGGAGAGAGGCAGAGAGAGAGAGACATCAATATATGGTTGGTTGCCTTTCACCTGCCTCCAGCTATGAACCTGGCTGGAGACCTGGCTTGCAACCTGGTTATATGCCCTGGCTGGGAATCAAACCAGCGACCTTTGGGTTCGCAGGCCAGCACCTTATCCACTGAGCCACCAGCCAGGGCTCCGTCTTCATGGATTTTTAGAACTCCCCAAGTTCCCTCCCTGCCTCTTAGCTCTCAAGTGTATGGGCTAACAGCACTAAGTCTAGAGCCAGATGGTTAGTGTTTGAATCCCCATTCTGGTGTGTGCTAGCTGTGTGACCTTGAACAAGTCACTTAACCTTTCTGTGGCTATTTTCTTACCTCCAGCCTGAAGATAATAACTATACCTAACTCACAGGGTGCTATGAGGATTAAATGAGAGATGCTTTCAAAGTGTTTAGAACAGTATCAGTCTTATTGTGAGAACCATGCAAAAATTTTCTTTAATAATTACTTCAAGAATTAAAAACTGCGCTGCTGAGACATGGAGCTCATAAGAAAGAGATGCAGCGCTCGCTTCCACAGCACATATACTAAAATTGGAACGATACAGAGAAGATTAGCATGGCCCCGGCACAAGGATGGATGACACACAAATTCATGAAGCGTTCCGTATTTTTAAATATGAATCAAGATAAAGCAAAAAAGAAGGAAGGAAGGAAGGAAGGAAGGAAGGAAGGAAGGAAGGAAGGAAGGAAGAAAGAAAGAAAGAAAGAAAGAAAGAAAGAAAGAAAGAAAGAAAGAGAGAGAGAGAGAGAGAGAGAGAGAGAAAGAAAGAGAGAGAGAGAGAAAGAAAGAGAGAGAGAAAGAGAGAGAAAGAAAGAAAAGGAACCTGCCTCACTCATTGCCTTTTCTCTACCAGAGGCATCAGCACAGGTCATTTGAGGCAGGGGGGTCAAAGTCAACACTTTCTATTTAGAAACAAAGAAACAGAGACCCAGAGAGTTTAAGGAATTTGGGAAAACCACATAGCAGGTTTCCTTCTGCCTGATCAGACTCTCTCTTCTCTTCACCCTTTTCTCCTTTGAGGTTATAACTGGTGCAATTCCTGATCTGCACCAAGCGAATATCCCATAGCAACTATCTCCATCTGACTCCAGGTTCCTACTCCCCAGCTTTCCTACAAAAGACCTGGGAGTTATAAAAGCAAGCTTATCAGAACAAAGCACGCCAAAGCACAGAAAGATTCCTAATCAGAGACTTGACGTGCTTATACAACAGCCTGGGAAAAAAAAAATCTAGGCCTGAATATTTTTTAAAAATAGACTAAGGCAACTAATAACCTAAATAAAGAAAGAAAACACCGAGGCAGTCTCCTGAAGTTTTCTGCCATTACATCATTGATCCTGAGACTGGGCTGTGGAATGTCTCTGCAGGGTTACACAGGCAGGGCCACACCTCATTTGTCTTAACTCCCTCAAATCCTGTTTCATTCTTTGACACCCTCCCAGCCTCTCATGGCTGTTCTTACTCTTTTCCCACTCCCTACAGGGTTTTGTAAGCTCACTCTTCACCAACACTGTGACCCAGAAAGCTCCTGGGACCTTAGATTTCGCTGACAGCAGTGTGGTGTCCAGACTGTGGAGTGACAGTGGCCTCGGACCTCTTGGTCTGGCCACACGTAGGGAACCTAGCTCTGTCTGTGACCCTACTCTTTAAAAAGGATATGAACCAACTGGAATAGCATAAGAGGAGTGCAGGCAGGAAAAGACACGTTATTGCGTAGGGACGACTGGGCGAAAAAGGCTTAAGCTGCCTTCAACAAATATAAGACTATTACTGGGGTTTTCAGGTCCCAACAACGTTACAGAGTGAGCTAATGTGAACTTCTAATTCCTCCAGAAACCCATAAAAATACTGGTAGAATATAGCAAAAAAAAAAAAAAAAATTATAAATAATGCTAAACTCATAAAAATGAAGTGAAAACTCTAGATGCAGGGGGGGAAAAGAAAAGAGGGAATATCTAGTTAGAGTGGCAAGCTGCAGCTAATGCCTTGATAGAGCAGGGAGATATTGACCCAAATATGGGCTCTAATGTCCAGAGCCTGGGGTTTTAAGGCCTCAAAAAAGCAAAAGATGGAGCTGTGGAATCCTGCGATGAAGATCTGGAATCACTGAGTGGCGACCCAGAGAGGACAATTGCTTCAACTTAAGCTCCACTCACAGGTCCAGGAAACCCCTGTGAGATGGCTCTCTTCTCAGAGTCCCAGGTAAGGAAACAAAACTACCCCTGAGAAACAAAGCTTCAAATCATCACCAAACACTAGCATGTCTGCAAAATGTATATTCTTTCCCCGGTGTCTTAGTCAGAGTTCTCCAGAGAAACAGAAATAATAGGAGGTATATACATATGTGTAGAGAGAAATCCATTTATTTTAAGGAAATGGCTCACGCAATGGTGAAGACTGACAAACCTGAAATATTTAGGGCAATCCTTGCAGTAGGGGTAGCGTGTTGCAGATCTGACCAATGAAGTATAAACACAATATACCAGCAGTCTTCCAGAAAGAATACTTTCCCCTCTCCCTTCTGCCTTCTTCTCTTCTACCTAGAATGAGGACACATTGCTTGGTAGGTACCTGTGACCATGAAGAGAGGACAAAGTCGTCTACCAAGGATAGGAGAAACAGATGATGAAAAGAACCTGAGTGCTTGATATCCTTAAAGAGGCATCTTAGCTCTGGGTACTTAACTCTGACCTTCTTATTACACATACACTTCTTGATATTTAATCTATCATTTTCCATTATTTGAAGCCAAAGGCAATCCCCAAATGGCATAGCATGTTAAAATTTAAAGGATAGCCACTTAACGAATAGAATTTGAATGTATTGGCTTTTAAAGCAGGGAAAGAAAAAGAGATGAAATAAAGAAAAATCAGTCAATATAATAGAAGGCAAAAGAGAAGTAAAGAAACTAAGAGATTAAAACCAAAACTTTAAGATTGCAATATATACCATAATAACTGCATTCCAGAAATAAATATAAATGAAATTACATGTTAAAAGATATAACTGTAGCCCTGGCTGGTGGCACAGTGGATAAGGTGCCAACTTGTGAACCCAAAGGTCGCTGGTTCAATTCCCAGCCAGGGAACATTAATGAGGTTGCAAGCCAGGTCTCCAGCCAGGTCTGTAGCTGGAAGCAGGTGAAAGGCAACCATACATTGATATTTCTCTTCCTCTCTGTCTCTCTTCCTTCCCCTCTCTCTAAAAATAATTTAAAAAATTTAAAAATTAATAAAAATTTTTAAAATAAGTAAAAAAGATATAAATGCTAAGATAAAACAAGAAACCCAACTTTTCCTTTATTTCTAGTAGACCTACACATTTTAAGTGTCAGCTAGAACACATAAACATTCAAAGGAGCAAGGTTGGGAAAAATACACCAAGTAATCATTACCCATAGAACAAGTGATGAAACAATGTTAAAGTCAGAAAAAAATAAGGGAAATAATTACAAAATGATGAAAAGATGAATTCTGTAGGAAAATATAACAGTGCCAAACTTGGGTATATCTAACCACAAAGGCCAAAGAAAGAGGCACAGAGAGAGAGAGGGAGGGAGGAAGGAAGAAAGGAAAGGAAATTGAGAAACACACCATCATTGTGAGAGATTTGATCTGAAAGCAGACTGAGACAAATGAGAGGAAGTTACAGACAGGAAGGACATTGACTCAATCTATAGAGGAACTTTTCTGACTTTTAGAGCTGCCCAAAATTGAAACGGGCTGCCTTGGGTGGGAGAGCCCCAGAACCATGGAGGTTCTGCAGAATCTGACCCTCATGAAGCTGTTGCTGGCACATGCAGATATCTGACACTTAGCTCCATGAAGGTTGGGACCGTGTCTGCTTTGTTCACTCATATTGACCCAAGGCCTAGAGCAGAACCTGACACAGAACAGCCATCAATGAGAGTCTACTGAATAAATGTTTCAGCCAAGAAAATGGATAAAATCATCTCGCAAGTGCCCTCCAGTTCTAAGATGCAGTGATTCTGACGTGCTCATGCCTCTGCTCTTTGTCCTTATTCCGTTCTGATGCCCAGCATCACCACGAACCCAGGGGACTTGACGTGGCACTAACAGGCAAGGACAGGGTGAGGAATGGGCGGAAGAGTAGTAACATAGTAGCCTGGAGGATTGGAGCCAGGCCTGCAAAGAGCTTCCAAAAGTCTTCCTGCCACAGAAATTCCATTTGGCCACAGTTACTGCCCTGGCCATGGGCCTGGAGGTGGGAGGGAGGGGTGGGAGGGGGCTGGCCTGCCATGCACGGCCTTCCATTCAGCACATCTTGTCTGGGCTGTTTACAAGGGTGGAAAAGTGTGACTGGGAGCAGGCCACCCAGTTGGCCAGGCCCAAAACCAAAGCTTCTCCCATATGCTAGGTTCTGGGACACATAGGAAGGGCACAAACTGCCTAGCTCTAGGGAGTTTTTAGGTCAAGGAGGGACAAGGTTTCGGTACTTGGGGTCCCTCTACTCTGATAGAGAAACACAGCCCCACCCTCACGGAGCCTGTCATGGGCTGAACGTTTGAGTCACCCTGCCCCCCGATTTCATATGTTAAACTCTTAACTCCCAATGTGATGGTGTTAGAAGGCAGAATCTTTGGGAGGGCATTAGGTCACAAGGGTGAAGCCTTACCCCACTGGGGGAGTGCTCCTTTGTCCCTTTTGTCATTGTAGACACAATGAGAAGGCAGCCACCTAAGAACCAGGCACTGAATCTGCCAGGGCCTGGATCTTGGACTCTGCAGCAGAGCTGCAATGAATAAATGTTGTTTATAAGCCACTCTATCTATGGTACTTTGTTATAGCAGCCCAAATGGACTAGGACATTGCTGCTAGAATGCATGCTACGTGTAGTCCCTCTCCTCAGGAAGAAAATCAAATCTAATGGAGCAGCACTGGCCCCTGGCCCCAGAAGGCCCTGGTCAGAGTCGGCTGTATCTCTTGCCCTTCCCGCCCATGCAAGACTGAGTTGGGGGTGGGGGGTGGAAATAGCAGACCCAGGTTCATTTCTGTGATGAACGGAGCCTGTGAGCATTGCTGCCCACCCACCGGCTCTTGGGGAGACAGCCCCACCACAGGATTAGGGCTCCCTTCCCTTCCTTCCCCCCACACCGTCATGCCTGACCCACTGGAATGAATCCTGAACCCGGAGCCTATTTCTAGCCCAGGAATGTTGGCCCTTTGGTCATGTCCTGCTTTCCCTCTGCTCTGATTTTGTTTCCTTTCCCACCCTGTCTACCCCAGCCCAACCCCCATTTCCCAAGCTTGCTCCTGGGAGACCAGACCCAACAGCCCACTGGTGATCTTGTTTTACATGACACATTTCCAAAAAAGACCAAAAAGTCCTTTCCAGGAAAATGCCATTTAAAAAATTCAGCTCCAGACACTGCGGCAACATTAGGAAAACAAAGGACTTGGCAGAAATGTGTTCTGAATCGGGACTTTCTACAATACCTTTTCCAAATTGCCTCCAGTGGGAAGGATGCCAAGGGTCAGCTCTGGAGCACCAGGCAATTTTAGACGGACAGTCACTTCTGGTTCTTACACCATCCCAGCTTTCCCTTCCCTGGGATCGCCCTGGATCCTCTCCCAGGCCCAAGCAGAGAGCCCCCCTCAAGGGTTGCCAAAGAAAGCAGCTGCCTCCGAAGGGTCAGGAAATGCTGCTGGTTCCTCCCTTCAGGGGAGACGGCTCAGCCCCTCTCTGGCCAGCACTAAGCTGTGGGGCCAGGTTGGAGGCCTGGGGCACAAACTGCACTTAGTAGGGAGATGTCTTCTCTTACCATCCAAGTGACAGAAATATACCATTTCCCCTGGGGTACACACTGTGGTATTTTCCCTTCTGTATCAGGTATAATCCTGTTGATGTCATACATAAAATAATAGTAATGGCCTTTATTCACTAAGCCCGTTCCACATGTCCACCACTAACCTATTTATATTTGTTTCACCTTGTTTGATCCTCATAACAATTGTTCTGGGCTAAGTTGTGTCCCCCACCCCTCACCACCACCCTCACCACCAAGAAAAAATCATGTTGAAGTCCTAACCCTCAATACTTTAAAATGTGACTTCAAAATGTGTATTTGAAGACAGGGTTTTTAAAGAGGTACTTAAATTAAAATGAGATCTTTAGGGTGGGCTTGATCCAATCTGGCTGGCGTCCTTATAAAAAAAGCTGTAGACACAGGCAGACATGCCCACAGAGGAAAGACCACATGAGAACAGAGCAAGAAGACAGCCATCTACCCAGGAGAGAAGCATCAGAAGAAACCAAGCAGCTTCCTCACACCTTGGTTTTGGACTTCTCGCCTGCAGAACTGTGAGGAAATTTTCTGTTTTTTAAGCCACCCAGTCTACAGTATCTTGTTATAGCAGCCCTAGCAACCTAATGCAATAACCCATAAGATTAATGTTGTCATTATCACCATCCTACAGAGGGCAAAACCATCTCAAGATGTGATGAGACTTGCCCAGTAAGCAAATAAGAAAGCTACAATGTGAGAGTCAAGTCCCATTCTGAGTCGAACCCCAGCATACAAGCTCCGAAGCACTGTGCTCCACTGCTTCCCTTCTGTGCTCCTGATGTATGTGCATGCTTTATTAATTGCTGCATAACAAGTACCCTTACAACATAATGGCTTAAAATAGCAACACTTCTTTTGTCCAGTAATTGGGGGAGGCATTGTGGGAACGGTTCATCCCTGCCCCACCTGGCCTCAGGTGGGATGGCTCCCAGGCTAGACCAAGTCATCTGAAGTCTCACTCATTTGTCTCGGGCTGTCAGCTGGGACCTTAGATGAGGTTGATGGTCCCAACACTCAATGTGGCCTTTGCAAGTGGCTTGACCTTCCTCCTAACATGGCCACTGGCTCCAAGGTGAGCATCCTGAGAGACAAAACCAGGAGAAAGCTATGCCACTTTTTTTAACCCAGTCTTGGAAGAAAGACAGCATCACCTTCATTATATTCTCTTCCTTAGACGCCAGTCATGTTCAAAGGAAGAGAAGTTCGATGTTACCTTTCTTTGATGGGAGGAGTATCAAAGAATTTGCAGACATGTTTTAAAATCACTATTGACATGGCTGTCAATATTTTGTCAGGGGTTTGTTTACTTACCAGTAGCATGGTATCATTGAAAGAGCATGAAACTGGGGCTCCAAAGCCCTGAGGAAGAGCCTCTCAGCTGTAAAGGGCCAGGACTCCACAACCCATGCATAAATAGAGTAGGACCTGCTTCTGGTTGGGCCCCCTCCTCTGTATGGGACTAAGGCTACCGAACTTCACTTCAGCCTCTGAAATAAACACTAATCCCAAGCAGGCCCCACACACACAGCCCACTGCCTGCCAGGATATCTGACGGCTTCTGGATGGTCCATCTGTCTGCTCCAGTCACCTCTTGGGGCCTTGCCATGCTTTCTTTTGGGCCTTATCACTGTCCCTGTTGTAAACTACGCAACGACTTCTACCTGGGGCTGGCCACCACACTGTGTTCACCCTCTTGATCTACGTCCCAGCCCTTCGTATTTGCCCCAGACCATCGTGGTAATGGGAGACTGCTTTGGCATGGCCAGAGCACAAGACCAAGCAAGACAGCATTGTGAATGGAAAAAACCTAAGGCCCCAGAATCAGATCCATCTCGGTCCAAATCCTGACTCCACCATTCATTACTGAAGTGGAAGAACAATGAGGCCCATGTTGGCTCATTGTGAAGATTCTCTATGAGTTAATACAAGCACAGGGTATGACACTGGGCCTAACACACAGTAAGTGCTTAATAAATGGTAGTCATCTTTGTTGTTGTTATTATCAGAACTATGTGTGAAAGATCCACTAGAAAGCCTAGCATATGGTAGGCATTCAAAAATGATAGCTGTTAATCTCATTGTTTAAGTCCTGGAAAAGCTGCAGGAATTCAGAGAAGGGCCAGATAACAAGGCAGTAAAGACAGAAAACAGGCTGCCCAAGCAACTGTGCTGATCTGCAGCTCTCTGCCTAATCCTAGAGCTTGGGTATAACTGGCCTTGGTTAAACGGAAATGCCTCCTTACAGAACTCCCATCTCCATCTGCCTCAATTAGGAGATGACAAGAGCTTCCTGAGCTTAGAAGGCCCTGAGAAAAGAAATTTCAAGAGAGAAGATCAGAAACACTCTCCACACTCCTGCCCAGCAGCCCCTGCTATGACAATGCAAGCCACTGGCCACCGCAGTCTGCCCACTGCCCAGTTGTCCCACTGGTCTGTGGTTTCACAGGCTTCATCCGACGATGTAAGTTCTCAGAGAGCTGGGGGACATGACCAGGTTACATAAGTTTCCCAGCCTCAAGCCCACTCCGGGTTGAGCTGTGGGCAGAAAGCAACTCTCAGGTTTATAAAAGACGAGCCATCATAGGCAGGCACACACACACACACACACACACACACACACACATCCTTGAGCATTGGGTGATGCAATACTGGTATTGTCCTCCCACACCCTATTTTCCCTACTACTTTCCTAGGCTCCTCAGAGCCACATTCACCAATGCCCATAGCTCCTGGGTCAATGCTGACCAAACTGAAAAGTGTATGAAGTTGAGCAGACCCAGGGGCTTAGAACAATGTCACCAGCTCAGTTCTAACTGCTTGGCTTCTGTGTTCTTCCTGATTTTGTTTCAGGCCAGATGATCAATGAGGTGACAGCAATTTCCCCCAGACCACTCTCATTTCCCTCCTCCAACCTGACATGGATCTGCTGCCCTCTGCAATAACCCCTACGAGCCCACATTGCTGCTCATGTTGCCTCTGAATCTGAGTTCTGCCCTCCCCGTTCCAGGCATGGTCCACTCTGGTACAACCACACTTCTGTCTTGACTCCTAGTCCCAAATTTTGCCTAGAATCCAGTTCTCCCCTGTATTAATCTTCCATGTGATAATACCATGTAATAAACAATCCCCAAATCTTAGTGGCTTATGAAAAAGTTATTTTTCTCATTCGCAGTCTGTAAATTGGATGAAGTTGCTTTGATTCAGTCTGTGTGGGTCAGGTACAGATGAGTTTCATGTGTCACTCATGCTGGGACCAGCAACCACCTGGGGTGGTCTCTTCTCATTATGGATGAAAGAAGTACAACTCAGCCCTGGCTGGTAGCACAGTGGTTAGGGCGCCGGCCTGCGAACCCAAGGGTCGCAGGTTCGATTCCCCAGCCAGGGCACATAACCAGGTTGCAAACCAGGTCTCCAGTCAGGTCTGTGGCTGGAGGCAGGTGAAAAGCAACCTTACATTGATGTCTCTCTCCCTCTCTGCCTCTCTCCCTTCCCCTCTTTCTAAAAATAATGAAATAAAATCTTTAAAAAAAAAAAAAAGAACAAGAAGAAGAAGTACAACTCAGAACTGGCCATTTTCAAGTCCACTCACATTCCATTGGCCAAAGCAAGTCATCTGGCCAAACCCAGAGTTAAATGGTTGAAAACGTATTCGCCACTTATTCTAGTAGGCTGTGTGCAAAGTCACATGGCAAAGGACATGGACATATCATTCCCTTATAGGCAGGGAGTAAAGAATTGGGAATAATAATCCAATACCCAACATTACTTAAACCAGAACCCTTTTATGAGCTCATTTGAAGGAACTTCTAGCTTCTGCTTGCCTGCCAGGCTTCCTCCCTCCTTACTGCTGCTCAGGCTTGGGGGATGGCTCTCTGTGGACAGAGCTGTCATAATGAGGACCCTGCCCAGTTGACTGTTAGCCAGTGGCTGTCACCTGCATCTTCTGCTGTGATCTATTCACCTGATTACTCCTCCTGAACTCTTAAAGAGAAATTTACCAGCCTAATTAGCCTCTCGGTCCAGTTCTTTGCATATCCTGGCTTCAGAAGGATGAAACCAAGAACTGGGAAGTTGGAAAGCTATTGAGGAATCAAGACAGCTTCTTCCACTCTCTCACACTCTCTTACTGTATGTTTTCTCACTTTGCTCGCTTAGTACATCTGTTTCAGCTTTCTCTCCGGGCACCAGTTTTCTCTGCTCCTCCACTGATTTGGTAGATTAGGGCCTGCACCAGCTCCAGGGCTCTAGAAGCTCCCTCTCACTTTCAGCACCATTACCGGCCTGAAGAGTGTGGCTGTGTCTCACTTTCAAAACCCCAGAGGAATACCTCAATCAATCATAGCTAGGATCATATAGCATAAACATGGTTACCCATCCCTGTAGGTGGAAGAAAAGAATGGTGTGGACTGTCAAACATAAGAAAGAAAGAAAGGGGAGAGAGAGAGAAGAAAGAAAGGGGAGAGAGAGAGAGAGAGAGAAAGAAAGAAAGAAAGAAAGAAAGAAAGAAAGAAAGAAAGAAAGAAAGAAAGAAGGAAAGAAAAGAAATAAGGTTCCAAACTGGAGTCCTGGAGTCCTCTGGGCTGGCTCTGGTCACAAGATGTATTTAGTTTGGTCAAAGGATTTTCAAATGTTTTGAATTACTTGACAAGATTGAGAAATTGAGAGTCAGCATATCAATCCAGATTTTTTTCTTAAGAAGGTAAATGGTATCAACTGTAAGAAAGTGTGAAGGTACTTTATGGAGCCCAATTACTGTTCTGTTTCTTGATCTAGCTGTGGCTCACACCTTCATGTTTTGTTTGAAAAATCCATCAACCTATACACTTAAAATGTATCCACTTTTGAATATGTAAATTATACTTTTATTAAGTTTTTAAAATTTAGACGATCTGGCAATATAGGAGCCACATTCCAGCAAGGGATAAGTCAACTGAAGCTGAGTAGTTTCCCATAATGCCCTACTCCCCACTACTCCCCATTCTCTTCCTGTCATGAGGCTGGGGTCAGTAGTTTATCATTATCTTGGATATGTTCTTCTTATAATAAAGTTAAGACGAAAGCAATCTTTTTTCTTTCATTTCCATAGCTCCATTAAAATGGAAGAAACAAAAGTGTACCAGAGAAGATGTTCTTTTTCTTAGAAATATTAAAAATGGATTTTTTCTTTTTCCTCAGAAGTTAACAACATCTCCAAAGTTTGACATGTAAATAAAATGTGTCAGTATCAAAAATGAAAAAGAAATCCAACCAAAGGGGCTGCGACCAGCATGTGGAAACTTGAATCTAAAAATGAAGAAGTGATGTTTTATTTTTCACTGCAAAAAAAGAGAGAGAAAGTCATACGATTGTGACATGAAGTTGTGGGGTAAAAGAGGTGAGAATACTCAGGCATTGAAACCCTTCATGAATGGTGAGTTTGCAAAAGAGTAGCTACTGAGGACAAAGGAAATTCAAGCCTTGAGCAGAAAAAAAGTATTTGCAAACGGAAGACTAAACAGAAATGCTGTTGCTCAGCAAGATGATGACATGGTTGAGAACTTACAGGACAGGTTGTATGAAAAAGTTCAGTCATTTGTGGCATTTCCTAGGGAAGCTTATGAGAGCCCAGTTAAAATAATACCACCCAGTCAGCTATATTTATTTGTGGTTCCAAAATGACTTGGACACGATTAGAGAATTTGGGGGCATGGTGTCCATCATAGGCAAACTTCAGGAAATGGCTTAGTGTTGTGTGTTGAGAAGCCATGAAAAATTTAAAGCAGACAGGTCAAAATTAGTTAGCCAGGCTCTGAAACAAAACTCCTGAGATGGTCAGCATTAAGATTAATTCTGCTCTCAAACGCAAATCCCAAGTGGCAAATTTTACACAACCATGGCACCTAAATGATTCACCAGGAATTTCTTTGTGCTAATAAGCTAAAAATAAAACATATCATGGACCTAGTAAATTGGATTCACTTCCATGCCTGAAGGTTAGACATTTCAATGCTATGCTTGATGTATTGGATGCTCAGTGGTCACAATATTCATGTGTTCTAATAAATTAAGGGTAGTTGGTATATAATGTTGGAATCTTGTATTTGCAGATGGGTAGAACAGTTGAAAATTCATTAACTTGTTTTTACCATCCAACAAAAAATACCCCAACTTACTCACAAATATTGGATCAAGGTATTGACCTTTTTGGTAAATATCACAAGCCATCAATCCACTTGGATATTGCCCTGTATGAATCCTCACATGTATGCAAGTGAGCTATTGAATTTGTTCAACTTTAGTGAAATTATATCTTTGGGAAACTCATTTGGGAAAGAGAAATCTGGTCTACTTTCCTATGCTGAAATTAATCATCAGAAATGAAGGAATTACTTAAACTGCTCTCCCAAAATTGCGGGGTTGAAAACAGGATTCAAAAAAAAGTTCTAATTTTATGAAAATAAACTTCCGTTATTTGGCTCACCTTTCTTAAGTAATATGTGTGATAAATGGAATTTCTGAACCACGATTGAGTCCCTAAAACTAAATTTTGCAATATTAGAACGCCAAAATTCTATGAATATCTCAGGAGCAGTCACCCTAAATATAAAACCCATCACACAAAGATTCTGTCCATGTTCAGCTATGAACAGATGTTTTCCATTATGAAATAAAAAAGAAAAACTATTTCTCTTAGTTAGAGGATCCAAGGCTGAATTCTATACAGCACATCGCAACATGAAATGCAAGACCCAATGTTGACATGCTGGGGCAAAGGAAAAAGTGTCACATTTCTGGTTCTAAAGCAAAGAAGTAATGAGCTATGAAAGAAAAAAATTAATTAAATATTTCAATTTTTTCAAATGTTATTTTTTTTAATTTCAAACTTATATATAATCTCCAATATCATACATGTTTGTATTATGTTATGTGTTTATGCCATGGTCAAGTAAAAATGAAAGAAAGTTTGATTATATTGCTGGCAGTTGATTTTTCTTCTACCAAGCCAAGTTTACTCATTTTTTGTTGTATTTCTGGATTCTGCAGAAATCTGAGTTTGCAACCTCTGGTATTCTACATTTTTACCATTGAGCAAGTAAGCTTATATTGAAAATATTATATATATAATATAATATAAAATATATAAATATAAAATACATAAAAAACATGAGTACAGAAACAAGCTTGCTTATCTTACCATCTTGACAGTACTTACAAAAAACAAAAACATGTATTTATAGGAAATATATATTTAAAATGTATTTTTGAACTTACTTTTAAGATTTTATTTTATTATTTTAGAGGGAGGGGAAGGGAGAGAGGCAGAGAGGGAGAGAGACATCAATATATGGTTGCCTTTCACCTGCCACCAGCTACAGACCTGGCTGGAGACCTGGCTTGCAACCTGATTATGTGCCCTGGCTGGGGAATTGAACCAGTGACCTTTGGATTCGCAGGCCAGCACCTTATCCACTGTGCCACCAGACAGGGAGTTAAAATGTATTTTAATTGAAAATGGAATCATACCACACATAAAGTTTTATAGTTTTTCCATACTATTAAGTGTTCTACAACTCAAGATTGTAATAGCTGGATATTATTCTATAACATATTTGTAATATAACTATATTAAGTCATTTGCTGCATATTTGTGCACATTTTAAAAAGTATTGGTCTTGATGCCAGTCCTGGCTCCATCCTTTTCTTATTTTTACTCATAATGTTATATACCCAGTACCTTCAGTTTCTCTTGTACTTTCCAATAATGGATGGAATTGGTTCTATTTAGAACTTGGTAATTCTCTGGAGGAGCTAAAAGAAAAGTTCGACTTTGTGGGCCTTTCTTGAGCCTATAGACTTCTGGCTCAATGACCCTGGGCTTCATTTTCTGGACCCTTGGTAATAATTAATATTTGCTCAGAGGGCAACAATTTTGCTGTATGATGAGATTGTCTTCAGTTGGTTCATTCGCCTATAGACTACCTTGAAGAGAGCCAGAACTATCCCAGAACAATTTTTAAAACTATCCAAGTAAGAGATGCCTAAACTTTGGGAAAGAGAGAACCTCTCTGAGGTTAGGGCCAACCAACCACCAGCTGCTACCTAGCCAGCCCAGATTCCATGGTTATTTTTACCCTGGCCTGTGACACCTGACTTCCCAGGTTCCCAACCCCACTGCCACCACTCTTTGTATTAATCACACATGGCCACAAATCTCAGACCTCCTTCCTAGTCCTAGAAGAGACACAGGAGTAAATGGAATGCCTCCCATCTGACTGGGAGGCAGTGCTGTCAGTAAGGATGCCTGCTTAATTGGGAAATCATCCATCCCATCCTTCGGAATCCCGCCATTTGACAAGGGGACGCCATCAGGAAGCCTCTCACTTGACAAAAGAAATCCAGTTTGCTGCTATGATCAAAGGCTCCCAGAAAATGTGCTGATGGCATCAAGTTGGCAGTGCAAATAAGTGCCTGAAAATAAGCGAGAACTTGCAAGGTGGGGAAAGACCTTCAGTCGCTGGCTTAGGCTGAAGCTCCAGGACTGCAGAGAAGAGGCAAGTGAAGAAACTTGCTATCTTACAGCAAGTGCACAGGGGACATCCTGAACTTATCAGAGCAAAAATCTACAGAATTATCTTGAGAAGACATGATAAAGATCCAAATTGAATAGCACAACAGCAAGTTTTAAATAAGAGTCAAAACTTTGTAACTAAAGATCACAGAGGAGCATGTGTATTCACCTTCTCTCCTTTATATGGTCCTTAAAATTAATGTTTAGGGTATTAACCCCTAATAAGGAAAAAAGGGAGGGTCTTCCATCAAAGGAAGGATTTCAGCTCATTTCTGAACAACTGAAAGTCAGTTAAAGAGAATGAGCTAGCAAAGCAAAGTAGGCAGCGGAGTAGGAGTCTTGACCTTCTAGAATTTTTTAGCCATGCCCCGGAGAAGGTCATGATTTGGTGGCAGCAAAGGTGGCTGATGAAAGTGCAAAGTGAAAGATGAGTTCAAAATCTGTTTACAGCACCTCCCCGACCTCCTCCGCTGACAAAACTGCCTGCCACCAGGCTTTGAGTCCTGAGGCCAGAGAGGGGAGAGAGAAAAAGAGGAGAGAAAAGAGAGGAGGGGAAGGGACCAGGGGAGATGAGAAGAGAGTTGAGGAGGGCCCTTCTCTAGGGAAGTCTCACAGTCTACAACAGAAGAGGTTCTCGGTGGTGCCCCAGAGTCAGGAAAGCTCCAACCAGTACCCTGATATTTCAGAAACCCATAGCACGATGGCCAGCCCCACCCCAGCCCTCATTCCCACGCTAACCAAATCCTTCCCCTGACCACCCATCCACACAGCCCCCAAGCATACTTCTTTGTCCTTCATTCTCATGTATGCATGACAGCGGAAGATCCCCAGATACTGAGGAAAGCCTGAGACATGAAAGAAAACTGCAAAGAGCTAGATCCTCATCCATCATAGCCAGAAGTCAGAAGATACTGTATGAAGTTGATAAATCAAGGAGGAATGGTATAAAAATATATTTAGAGATTCTTTAGAACTAAAAACTGAAAAAGATAAAAGTAGATGCCTCTCAGTAGCAGAACAGGAGGTGGAGGAGTAGGGTGAAAAGGGCAGAAGGGCAAACAACTTTTGTTTTTCACTATAAGCCCTTCAGTGCAATTTGGTTTGATATTTTTAACTTTTAAAATATTTTCAAGAAAAGGTTAGTTACACGGTAAAGCTATTGCCATAAAAAGAATCATCAGAATAATTCATTGCTATGTAATCTTAACTTTTCATTCCTGAAGTTTTAGTTTTTTGTTCCTAATTTTTTTCAGCAGCCAATGCAAATGAAGATTCTCTAGCAACTATTTTGTATTATATCCATTCCAAGTCATAAGTTACCTTATGGGAATTGTTAAAAGAAGGAAACAAATTACCTAACCCCTACATTTTATATTTGTTTGTTTGTCAATTAAACCAAGGAGAAAGAAAAGTGTAAGACCTAAAGGGTCAGGTCAGACTTCCCATCACGCCCAATATTTCTTGAGTACATACTATGTACCAGATCCATGCTGGAGTGAGGGGGGACAAAGTACTTATCCTGGAACTCACATTCTAGTGGGAGATAGGGGACAATAAATGAAGGGGAGCAACATTAGACAATGTTGAGAACTATGCAGACGATTGAAGTGTTTTGATGATAGAGATGTTGATGATCAAGATTGGTTTATTTGAAAGTAGACAGTTAAACTGAAGTGTGAATGGGAGAAAAGAGCCAGCCCTGTAAACACTGGGGGGTTAGAGAGCGTGGAGGGAAAGGGACAGCATTCCACTTAGAAAATCTCTAAGTGGGAGAGAAAAAGACTTTAAATATGACAAGTACGGGATAAGGCGCCGGCCTGCGAACCCAAAGGTCGCAGGTTCGATTCCCCAGCCAGGGCACATAACAAGGTTGCAAACCAGGTCTCCAGTCAGGTCTGTGGCTGGAGGCAGGTGAAAAGCAAACATACATTGATGTCTCTCTCCCTCTCTGCCTCTCACCCTTCCCCTCTTTCTAAAAATAATGAAATAAAATCTTTAAAAAAAAATATGACAAGTATGCATTCTAAGAACAGACAGCACGTCATCATGGTTGACCTTAGCAGGTAAGAAGAGATGAGAAAAAATAATGGGATGATATAGGAATTGAAAGGACCATATCATATTGAGTTTTTAAGCCACAGTAAAAATTTGGATTTTACTAATATCATAATAGAAAGTCTTTGAAGACATTTAAGCAAGAGAGGAACTTGATCAGATCTACATTTTCAGGTAATTTCCTACCTAGAATGGATGGAGGCCAGTTATTTCATGTCTTTAGATAATAATCAAATAAAGGGGACTCAAATCAAGTTAGCATGACTTCTTTTAGGGAGCTATATTTTCATTCATTCATTAATTTATTCATTCACTCAAAACTATTTATTGAGCATTTGTTCCCTGCCCAGCACTATGCTGGGAATCCAAGAAATAAGGATCTTTGTCCAAAGGAGAATGTCATTGAATAAGATAATCAGTGAGGGAAAGATCTGGGATGAGAAAATGTAAGGTTTTCTTTTTCCGAGAAAGTTGTCAGGTCACCTGAATTTTATAGGAAACAAAAAGGGACACCTCCCTCCTCTGTCCTCAAGAAGAAGTGTGGTAAGCTCACAACGATGGCTTTCCTCCATCTCTAATTTTTGAGGTGCCCTCATGCCCTGACTCTGGGCTGGCCTTGTGACTTATTTTGGCTCATGGGGCAATAGCAAGCATAACATAAACAGAGGCTTGAAAAGCACTTGCACATTGGGACTGGGCTGCTCTCTTTTTCAGCTCTTGGGAACCTTGCAACCCCTACGATGTGAATGAGCCCGGGCTAGCCTGCTGCAAGATGAGAAACATGTGATCATTTATTCTCCGTTGCCCTAGCTGACTAACCAGCAAACATGAGTATGAGACCGTCTTAGAGCACTGATCCTTAGCCAAGCCAGTCCAGACCAGATCATTTGCCCAGGCTGAACATAGAATAATGAGGAAAAAATACTTTGTGACTCTAAGTCGGTATGTTTTTAAAGTGGTTTGTTACACAGCAAAAGCTAACTAAAACAGAATTCAGAAAAATTACTTTACCTCTCACAAAGGCAAGATCCTCAGTTCACATACTTCAGGTTATGACCTGGCTCCTCTTATCAGTGATTTCTGAAAAGTGTCCATCTTTTTCTGCCCAACCTGTCACGCATCTATTGATTCTCCCTTAGGGCATACCTGCATGAGGGGAAGAAAAATTAAGGGCTCTAGTCAAGGGGAGAATGGCTCCTATCAGGGGTGTGTAAAGGGATCTGAACAGGTGACAGTAGAACCCAAGTTAAACATATGGTGACAAAGGGTGGCTGCACTGCAAATACAGAGTGAAATTGACAAGAGATTGACAAGGGAGCTACCAGGAAAGAAAACATCATGAGCAGCCTTGCTCTGAACTCAGCCCTATCCAAGACCTCTTCACCCGGCCAATGGATTTAAAACTTGGTAGAGAGTCCAAGAGCTCAGTAAGAAAGAGTTTACAGTTTTCTTCCTCAAAAAGCTCCAAAATAAACAGAATGAACAGCAGTTGGTCTCAGCTGGTCGCCTGTTGGCCTGCCTGGAGGAGGGGGACGCCAGAGATAGCTTCTTGAGGTCGCTTCCAGCCTGCATTTTATAGGAAATAGACAATTATGAAAAACATGGATTTTATTATCGTGACATCTCTAAGGTCTCTGCATAAAGCCTATATTTAAAAATATAAACATGTAAGTGAAAAAAAATGTCAGGGGAATAAATATTTGTCTTAAAAGAGACCATCTGTTTCAAATTTTTATTTAAAAAAAAAACCCAACATGTGTTTTATTTTAAATTTGTGTGTGTGTTGTTATCCTTGGGTTAAGTATTAGGTAAATAGACAGAAGCATTGAGAATCCATTTTCCAGCAAATTTTGGTTAGAAATCCTTGCACACGTGACACAGGAGATAATTTAGGGGCTAATTGGAGCTTTGTGGGCAGCCAGCTCCCTGCAGCCCTCTCCCCGGCTCAGTCCCTGAGCGATGGGGATGAGGATTTCCCTGGCACTGGTGTTTGCTTTGCACAAGATGGCATTTTACGCCTCAGCTGACACAACCTGGCCCAGGCCGCTTGGAGGCCAAGCAGCAACCAAGTACAGGTGTGACCAGCACAGAGAACCACAGCGCCCACTTTCATTTGGGCCTCAGGTGCCTTCTCTGGGCTTAGTCAATTCGAATGCAAATCCTGTTTGGTGGCTGTAATCAGGTTGGCTGGGGTGACAGAGGGTGTCAGAAAAAGATGACTGGACATAGTCTTGATGTGTAAATAGAGGAGAAGCATGAAAGGGGTCATCATGTCAGAAAGGGGGGTACAGCATGGAATCTTGAACAGGTCCGGTGGGTTTGGGGAAATGGAATCATGGGGGGAGGGGGCTGTAAGGAGGCTGGAGATAAAGCTGGAGTGGCACTGGGAAGAGTGGACAACTTTCACCTTTTGCCTGTTCTTCATCCCTTCCTGCTGGGAGTTGCTGCTCCTCCCTGCCCATCCCGTTTATTCCAGGTGATTCTGATGGGTCCATCAAGCTCGCCACTCAGAACATGACCTGCTCCAGACACAGCCATTGGCCAAAAAGTGGTCATGTGACCTGTTTAGGTCCAAATAGTTCTCCGGAGGTGGGGGGTGGACTGATAGGGATCTGTGAGAAAAAGTTTTCTCTTTTCTCCCAAGGTCGTTTTCTGCTATGGTCATAGACTGAAAGGACCAGTAAGGCATATTTCTCTTTCCTATCATGTGGGGAGTTTTTGTTTGTGAATTAAGACCAGTATACTAAAAGGCAAAGAAGAGAGAGAAAAAGATGACTGGCACTATTTGAGCTCCTGGTCTAACTACACCCAACCATTTTAACCAGAGATTAATCTTGCAACAAAAAGCAGACAACTCTACCATAGATAGGCAAGAGTATGGTGTGGAGAGAGCTAGCTGCCCACCAAAGTATATGCTTCCACTCCATCGCATGGCTGTTATTGGGAAGTGGGTGCCCAGCTAAGGATGTACGTTTTCCAGCCCCTGCCCTTGTCTGGCATCTGTATGTGGCATAAAGTGAATTCTTACCAGCAGAATATGAGCAGAAGTGATATGAACCATTTCCAAACCAAGACTTTCAAAGGGGGCCTGCTTCTGAACACCCTTCGCCTTCGGCTCTGGATGGGAGGATGATGGGAAACCCTAAGGGATGATGGCAGCAGAACATGGCAGGAGCCTGTGTCCCTGAAACATCACATGGAGGGCAGCCACTACTACTGAAACAGGAGCACCTGTTCTGGACACCTTGTGTTAGTAAGAAACAAATTTCTCCTGAGTTTGAGCCACGATGCAGTCTGGGGACCTGGTCATTACAGAAGTGGGGGTTACCCTCATCAGTACATTCCTTTCAACATTTTGCAAGTTGCTTGCAGTTGTTGGGCTCTCCGATGCCAGAATTACTCAGGTTGGTAACTGCTGCTGGTGAAATCCATCACCAGCACGTTAGTTTCATGTACTCACAGAGCACCTGCTACACAACAGACAAGGTACTAGCTGTTTAAGGTGACAAAGGAAAATCAGATATGCCATATTTTATGAATGCTAATCTATTGTGAGATGCATCATTATTTGATGTATCATTGAGAGAAAAACATGTACGTACCACTGAGAAAATTATTGCCAATTAAACAATGACACTCCATGAAAAGCTATCCTAGTTTCAGAACTGTAAAAATGTGGAGGGGAAAATGTGTATCTTGAAACTGAAATCCAAGCAAAATAGAACCAGATACATGAATACAATGAATAGACCTTCAATGGTCAAGGGGGAGGGGGGAGGGGGGAGGAGGAGGCAAAGAAGGGGAGCAGTTTAGTCAAGGAACTAGTATGGAAGAACCATGGACATGGACAACAAGTGGGATTGACTTTGGGGGGAAATAGGTGGGTGGGGAAGGGGACAGAGGGGAATAAAAAGGGAATAGATGTAATACAACAACAATAAAAATAAATTTAAAAATTTTTTTAAATAAAATAACACCAAAATATTAAAAAATAAGAAGTAAAAAAACTGAAATCCAATATTTCTTACCTTCAAGAGGCTTGTGGGAGTGGCTGATAAACAGATAAATATGTGCCATGCAGAACAAATGCCATGGGAGACCATTCAGGAAGAACCCAGAGAATGAAGTAGTGAGGTAGAAATGGAGAAATCTTCACAAAGCTGACATTTGAGCTGGATCTTGAAGGAGGAAGAGTGGAAGTGACTGCCAGGAGAGGGTTGCCCCTCCGTGAGCAGGGCTAGCCGGGCTTCTCGATGCCTTCTGCATGCCTTCAGTGAGGCTTTCATCAATCTCCAGGGACCGCAACGGTTGAGCAGAATCTCAGAATACTACAGCAATAAATTCCAGCCAGACAGCTCCATTTTCTTGATAAATGGAGGCTAATCCTTTAGGTGCCAAGAGATCATTTTAACTGGATATTTTTCAGGGGAAAACCTTCCAAAGCGTGTCACAGTAAACCTTTGGCGTCTGCAAGGGGTACATCAGGGAGACAGGCTCCTGGCTTGCTTAGAATCACATTTACATGAAAAGCCACAGGTATCCTGTGTGTAGTCTGGCACTGCACACCACCCTTCCTTTCCGCTGACTATAGTTTTGCCTCTTGCTTGATGAGCAATCACATGTAACCAGTCCATGGACCACGCATGACTTCTGCTGTAATCAAAGCACCGTTTTATTTTTGTCTCTCATTATCGCTTTAAACCTGATTCCATGTGGGTAATCTTCCTCCATAGCTGGGCAAAAACTCCCAGAGGCCCATGACTTTTTAGCTCAGGCTTGGGTGGTTGACCCTCTAAGTCATTTGAAGTGACACACACAGTCCTAATTCTGTAACTTGAATGTCCATGTCTGTGTAATAATTCAACTAGATTTAAGAGCATTTTTTTTTCTCTCCTCTCAGCTCCACATTGCTTTAGGTTACAGACTGTAGTGGGAAGGGAGGGGGTGTTGATCTTTCTATCTGCCTTGTGTGTCTTTTACTAACACACGCGTGCGCGCGCGCACACACACACACACACACACACACACAGTAGCAGCTCTCTCCAGAAAAAGCTCTTTCCTAATCTATTTTTCCTCTTCATTTTCTTAACCATTTTATACTCTTAAAGTAGATAAGATGGTAGCCAAGGTTCAGCTTCCTTTGTACATTCTGCAAGTGGTGATGTTGTACATCTACTATACTTCCATGTCTCTGTCAAATTTTTATGGGGCATAGTATTGTGATGGACTAATGATTGAGTCATCCCCCCCAAAAATTATGTTAAGGCCCTAACCTCCCTCCAATGTGATAATATTTGGAAGTGGGACCTTTGGGAGATAACTGAGGTTAGATGAGATCATGAGGGTGGGACCCTCATGATGGAATTAGTACCATTTTAAGAAGAGGAAGAACCCCCCCTCCCTCTCTCTTCCCCTCTCTCTTCCTCCCTCCCTCCCTCTATCACTTTGTCCCTCCCTCCACTATGGAAGGTACAGCAAGGAGATAGCCATCTGCAAGTCTGGGAAAAAACTCTCACCATAACCCAACCATGATCTCGTACTTTCAGCCTCCAGAACTGTGAAAAAATAAATTTCTGTTGTTTAAGCCACCCAGTCTATGATTTTATTATGGCAGCTAAGCTGGCTTAGACAATGACTAACAAGAGTATTTACTAAAATCATTTTATAGATAGCTTTCTGCAGTTTCTGTATCAGACACATGGTCTCTAATCTTTCTCTAGTTTCTGTATCAGGCACATAATAGGTACTCAAAAAATTTTATTAAGTGAATGAATGAGTAAATGTGTAGTACAAGGACAGCCTCACTCACTTCCGATGTCCAAGGCATGTGAAATGCCACATTCCATTCTGTGTTATTTTCTTTATTTTTTTAATCTGCATGTGTGTTAAGCAACATACAAGGTAGAGGAAAAGGTAGAAGATCCCCTTCACCAACCTCCTCCCTGGCTCATTGCACTTCCCTGCTAAGACAGCACACGCACACAATTAGCGTGACCTGCTTCTTAGAGACCTCAGCCCTTGCATGTACATGCCTGTAGAGCAGCATCACCTGGTATCATGCCGTGTGTGTGCGGCAACCTGCACTTTTTCTTCTACCTGGCAGCCCTCTCTGTGGCAGTATGTCCCTCATTCTTTTAGGCACTAGGTCATATTCCATACCTACAAATGGGTATTTCAGGTATTTCTAAATTTACCCTCATATAGTGTTGCAAAATGCCTCCTTGAGCAAACATGCAAGTGTTGTCCTGGGTGGGATGATCTGTGCATTGAAAGTTTCGATTGCTTCTGCACATTATGCCCTCAGGATAAGGTTTATGGTCTGTTTCCTCGCAATTTTCCCCACCCCACCAACATAGAATATTTTCAACCATCCCCAATTTTTGTTAATCTGATATTAGAAAAACATCTCATTAATCAATTCTAAAAGGTTCTCTGATTACTAGTCAAGCTTGTGGTCTTTTTTATTTTCGACAGTCCAATTCTGTGTCTATTTTTCTATTGGATTGTCTTCTAAATGCTATTTTATAGAAACTCTCTCTATTTTGTGCTTATTAACTTTTTGTCTGTTACATGTGTAAAAAATACTCTCTCCTAGGCTGTCATCTGTCTTTTAATTTTGTTTGTGGTATCTCTTTGTATAAAAATTTTATTTGTATGCCATTATAACAAATGTCTCTTTTGTAACTTCTTTTTTTTTTTTTTTTTTTAAGATTTTATTTCATTATTTTTAGAAAGGGGAAGGGAGAGAGGCAGAGAGGGAGACAGACATCAATGTATGGTTGCGTTTCACCTGCCTCCAGCCACAGACCTGACTGGAGACCTGGTTTGCAACCTGGTTATGTGCCCTGGCTGGGGAATCGAACCTGTGACCTCTGGGTTCGCAGGCCTGCGCCTTATCCACTGTGCTACCAGCCAGGGCTTTTGTAACTTCTTTTGCTATTTCTAAGATTAATAAAATATTCATTTCTATTTTCTTCAAATGTTTTAAAGGTTTGTTTTGTTTTGCTGTGTTTCATTTTGTTTAGGGGGAGGGGTCAGTTTAGCTCTTTATTTCATCTAGAATTATTTTCTATATATGGGTGGAGGGAGAAAGGGAATCATTTTTTTTCTAAATTTTTGATGGTCCCAATGTCATTTATTGAATAATGTATTCTTTCTTCCTCTTATTGGAAATGCCACATTTATCATCATGTACTAAATTGCCATCCAGGTCCTGGCTGGTGGCTCAGTGGATAAGGCGCTGGTCTGTGAACCCAAAAGGTTGTTGGTTCAATTCCCAGCTAGGGCAACATAATCAGGTTGCAAGCCAGGTCTCCAGCCAGGTCCCTAGCTGGAGGCAGGTGAAAGGCAGCCATACATTGATGTTTCTCTCCCTCTCTGCCTCTCTCCCTTCCCCTCTCTATAAATATAATAAATAAAATCTTTTTAAAAAATAAAATAAATATAAAAAATAAATAAATTGCCATCCAAATGTGTGTGTGTGTGTGTGTGTGTCGATATGGTTGGCCAAAAAGTACATTTAATTTTTTGCATAAAATATAAGACTCATTTTTTTCATTTTCACTGATAACTTTATTGATTTGGATATTTTGAGTATGTCAGCTATCACCCACGTGGTATAACATTGATTATTCTCAGTTAATGTCTCAATCCAATTGCTATCAACTTCAAGTGGTCTGCCTGACCACAGAACGTCCTCCAGCAAGAAATACCCAGCGCAAAACTGCATAAACCACTTTTGAAGCATTCCATCAGTCACAGCACCTTCTTTATATACTGCACACATTTTTTTTTGTTTGTTTGGTGTGTCAATTGCATTTTTATCTTTCTTGAAACAATAAAGCATAATATGCCAAAAATGTTACAAATTTTCTTCCATCTTCAAAGCTAAAATGGCTACGCAAAAACTCATCAATTTCGAAGCCCTGGCTGGTGGCATAGTGGATAAGGTGCCGGCCTGCGAACCCAAAGGTTGCTGGTTCGATTCCCGGCCAGGGCACATAACCAGGTTGCAAGCCAGGTCTCCAGCCAGCTCTGTAGCTGGAGGCAGGTGAAAGACAACCATACATTGATGTTTCTCTCCCTCTCTGCCTCTCTTCCTTCCCCTCTCTCTAAAAATAATAAATAAAATCTTTTTTAAAAAATTAAAAAAAAAACTCATCAATTTTGATTTCAAAATTTTTAAATGCACACTGATATGACAGCTGTCACAATACAACCTAACCAAACTGTTCTGAATGACGTTAAAGATAACTAAGTGCTACTGGAGCCCTCTTATGGAAAAAAACCCAACAAGCTTTTTGACCAACCCAATATATGATATTTTACAGTGATTTACTCAAAATGGCTTTTGTCTTAAATTTCTTCAATTCTTTCAATAGCAACAGAGGTTGACGTTGGGGAGGAACTATTTCTCATGCACACATATGCACACAGAAGATTCTTTTCACTTCCAGGGTGGAAAGCAGAATGCAAATACTTCAAGTCATTCGGAAGAGGCTCTTTTTCTCACTCCAGGTTTGCAATGTCAGCCAAGCAAATATTTATTTCAGCAAATACCAAATTCTTTCACATTAGGGAGCATGTAAGCTTCAGGCCCAGCTCTTCCATCACTGGAATACTCACTTCATCAATCACTATTTACATTCAGCCCCTAGAGCATATTATTTTCTGTGCAACTGTTTTTGACCTGGAGTGGCCCCTGGCCTGGGTCTCTACTTAAATCTCAGATGGTTGATGCCTATCTAGAGCAGCTCAGTAAGATGGGAACCACCTTCCATGTCAGTGACATGCAACCTCTAACCATAAAATGTGTCCAGACAAGTACACAAGAGAAGTGTGCTCTGGAATCATTTTTTTTCTAGCTTGTTTCCTAATGATATTTGGGGTATCCTTGACACCAATTCCAGCCTCCCCCAAGCCATGCAGAGCAAGAAGACAGTCATTCCTGGATACAGAGATGATGTCTTGTTATCTCACATTAGAGGTGACCTGAAAATAAATCTGCCATGCCAGCCAATTATTTCCAGAAACAAAGCCCACAGATCAACTGTCCCAAAATGACTGTTATTTCTGAGACACATTCTACAATTTAACCCATTTATAAAAAACAACCCAGTACAAGTTACTTCATTTAGTTACCTTGGCACTAACGGAGAATTTGTCTTGGACAAGGTCCTGACAGTAGCATTGCCCAAAGCCAGGCATTCTTTGGTGTTTTGCCAAGATTTTATTTGGGCGTGGCAAGGGTCTGGTTATACCAACCTTAAGTATCCTGAGCCACAGACTTGTCTTCAGCCATGTTCAATGAGGTTGGCTTTAGGGGCCCAGTCTGCCCATTCATTTCTGCACTGGAATGAGCTCAAGGCAATTGAGGAAGAGAGTCCCAGTCTTGCTGGTGGATGGTGATGAGAGGGATCAGCTTGCCAAAGGGATGCCAACCTCACCCCAGCTGGACTGTCAGCTAAGACATGTGGATAGGCACTTAGCAAAGAGTCATGCCCTTCAGGTCCCGCTAAGAAGGACAGTTTAAATGTCCCACCACTAAATATTTATTTAAAAGCCTGCCTGAGAAACAACACTTCAGAGAGGATTGCTTGAAGGATAAGCAGTTCATCAACTCATCCAGTTTCTAACACCAATCTCTGGCCAGAGCTGCTGAAACATGGATACCTGGAGTGCATCACATTGGCCCCAGCAGAATTGCCTTTGCCGAACTGCTTTTGGTGTGATGCCATCCACATTTTTCAAGGCAATTACAAGAAACAGTCCCATGGAAAGCATCAATCTATTTGAGGGAACAGGGCTGTTGAAGACATTGTTCATTCCATCACAGAGTATTTTCATTATTAAGTATCCTCCAGGGTAACTGTCGGAATTTAGTACTAAAATAGTAGTGCTTCTCCCTGGCAACTGGTTTACTTTTCTGTGGCATGATTTTCTAGAGGGGGCTATGAAGAACACCAGAGCAAAAGGCAGTTGATTAGGGTTCCATGGAAAGGGGGTTTCATAAAAAAAAAAAAAAAAAAAAAAAAGTGGAAATCTCTAGGGCAAAATCAGCTGTTGTTGCTATTTGTTGTTTGTTTTTATGACAGGACTGTTCTGAGTCACTGATACTCATTATACAGGAGTGTGCGAAAGTAGGTTTACAATTGTAATACAATACATAACACAATTGAGGAAGGTGGAAAAATTGGACAAATATTACAGGAAATTAAACTAGACCATCTTCTTACACCACACACAAGAATAAATTCAAAATGGATCAAAGACCTAAACATTAGACCAGAAACCATGAAAATCCGAGAAGAAAACATAGGCAGCAAAATCTTGGACATTGCTTGTAGTAATTTCTTATTGGATATGTATCTCTCAAGGCAAGGGAAATAAAAGAAAAATAAACAAATAGGACTACATCAAACTAAAAGATTTTGCACAGCAAAGAACACCATCAACGAGATAAAAAGACAATTTACAGGATGGGAGAACATATTTGCTGATACACCTGAATAAGGGGTTAATATTCAAAATTTATAAAGTGCTTACAAAACTCAACACACATACACCAATTTAAAAATGGACAAAGGACCTGACTAGACACTTCTCTACAGAGGACGTATAAATGACCAATAGACATATGAAAAGATGCTCAAGTCACTAATCACCAGAGAAATGCAAATTAAAACCACACAGAGATGCCATCTTGCACCTGTCAGAATAGCCATCATCAATAAATCAACAAACAACAGGTGCTGGTGAGGATGTGGAGAAGGGGGAACCCTTTGCCCTGTTGGTGGGAATGCAGATCGGTGCAACCACTGTGGAAAGCAGTATGGAGATACCTCAAAAAGTTAAAAATGAATCTGCCTTTTGACTCAACAATTCCACTTCTGGGAATATATCTGAAGAAACACAAGATACTGATTCAATCCCAAAATACTAATTCAAAAGAACATAAGCACCCCTATGTTTATTGCAGTACTATTTACTGTCACCAAGATATGGAAGCAGCCCAAGTGTCCATCAATAAATGAGTGGATAAAATAACTATGGGGACGCTTACACCATGGAATTCTACTCAGCTGTAAAAAAAGAAGAAAATTTTATCCTTTGCAACAGTATGGATGGACCTGGAGAGCATTATGTTAAGTGAAATAAGCCAGTCAGAGGAAGATAAATACCATGTGATTTCACTCATATGTGGAATCTAATGAAAAAACAGAACTAATAGGCAAAACAGAGACAGACTCATAGATGGAGAGCAGATGACAGCTAGTTGGAGGGGAATTTAAGGGGTGAAGGGATTAAGCAAGAAGGAAAAAGGACTCATGAACATGGACAACAGTGTGGTGATTGCTGGGGGAAAAGGGTATAAGAGAACTAAAAGGTAATGGAAAAAATACAATAAAGATTAAATAAAAAATACAATAATTAATAAATCATACAAGAATAAACTCTGTGTCTTGCATACTCACAACCATAAACCTACTTTTGCCCACCCTTGTATACTGTTACCAAGTGTAACATTTACTTGGTGACTGGGGATGATTGTCACAGGCCACTGTCTTTGTGTTGGGTCCGAGGCCTAGACACTGCTGTAGATACTTTATGCCTAATTCGTCCTTTCCTCCCCAGCTCTGAGACTTCCAACTTGCACTGCCCAGCTGCTCTTCAGACTGGTATTGAGACATTGGATATCCTTAAGCGTGCCACAATAACTGTTGGGTCCTCTCTATTTCTCCCTCTCCCCTCTCCCCACCCCACTCCACCAAGCTGCACCCCAACACAGGCACCCAACCTCAGCAGAAATGTCTGGGTCTCCAGCAGCTCCACTGCTACCCAGGAGCCGGCTGTTTCTCTCCATTCTACCAGACTGCTCTGCTCTCATCTCACAAAACAGCTCCTGTCCCCTGTTTCCACTGCCCTGGCTTCTCAAGGTCTCCCTGTTTCTACGTTTTCTCTTTGTCACCTGGTTATTTCTGGCAGATTTTATAAAACTTTGAAGGAAAATGCTGGCAGTTACAGACATCTCTAGATAGCCAAGGTTCTGCTTTCCTTTTGTACAAGGAATAGACTACTCAGAGGGTATCATTTCCTCTTGGAATATTTATCTTTTTAAAAATTTTGCGTTCATTGATTATTAGAAACAATGAACCACCTTGCCTACCAAGTCTACCAAGTTGGTGGTAGAACCAAGTCTGCCACCGTGCAAAAAAGAGGCGTTTGCTCGTATCCCCACCTCCACCACCTCCACTACCAGCATCTTCTGCACCAAGGCTAAAGCAATGCCTTAAGAGCTAGAAAACTGTTATGATTTTGACAGAGACCATTGCTTACTAAATCCCCTTTCTTTTTGTTTTTTTAAAGGTAAGATTTTTTTTTAAGACTTTATTTCACTATTTTTAGAAAGAAGGGAAGGGAGAGAGGCAGAGATGGAGCGAGACATCAATGTATGGTTGCTTTTCACCTGCCTCCAGCCACAGACCTGACTGGAGACCTGGCTTGCAACCTTGTTATGTACCCTGGCTGGGGAATTGAACCTGCGACCTTTGGGTTCGCAGGCTGGCACCTTATCCACTGTGCTACCAGCCAGGGAAATCCCCTCTCTCTTAACAATAGAAGCTTTCATTGTTATCGGGCATCTAGCCACCCACAATGAATACTACATTTCCCAGCTACCTTTGCAACTAGAAGTAAGCATGTGATTAAGTTGTAGCCAGTGAGATTAAGTAAAACTGGCATTTGTACCTTCTCACAGGTATCCTTCCAGGCTTGTGTTTCGTAATCGATCTCTTCTTTCTGCTGGTCGGAATGGGATGCAATGGTTGGAGCCATCTTAAACCATGAGGTTGCACACCAAGGATGACAGAACACCACACTGCAATAAGCCTAAGTCCCTGATAATTGTGAACCCACCATCCAGCCCTAGACCCCCAACTCTGGACCCTTTTATGTGGGTGGGAAATAATATTCAGCTAGTTAAAGCCTCAGTTATTTGGGGGTTTTTCTACGACAGTCATACTTTGTCCTAATTAAAACACTGGATAACTGGAACAGGAAAGAGCCTAGGATTCATTGTCTAACTAAGGTTGAAAGGAGCCTCCAGAGTCAAGGGAACTGCAGGCTTATAAGGATTAAGAAAGAGATTTGTTCACATTAGAGTTTATAAAATGAGGGAGGTGGGATATCAGCCCAGGTAACCTGACTCCAGAAACCAAATGCGTGACCACTGATTAGTTAGGATTACATCGTATATAAGAGAAAAGTCCAATACAACAGCAACTAAAAAAAGACAGGTTTGTTTGTTTTGTTTCTTCCTGAATTAAAAAACTCTAGAAGCTGACAATCCAAGGCTAGCTGTCATTTTCTCAATCCTTCAGACCCAGACTATCACTCTGCTGGGCTACAGGATGTCCCTCGTTCTCATGTTCAAAGGCGGCTGCTAGAGTTTCAGCTATCACATCTGCTTTAGCAAGACGGAGAAAAACGCAGGTTGAATATCACGTGTCTTTTCAGAATGTTTCCTACAACCCTGATGCTAGCCATAGGAAACTTCATCCTGGCTGTGTCTTTGGCAGGACACTCTCACCTTCGAGCTGGGCTGCACCAGGTATGAGTCCTGTGCAGACAGACTTAATGCCTACACTGGGTTAAAGCAGGCTAGTAGCCTGCGTCCTTTCCATAGGCCTGACTTGCCACAGCTGTCAGTGGCAGTGAGAGGAAATGCTCCTGTGTCAAGGGCCCGGTAAATATTCTTGGTTGTGTCCTACCCTCAGGGGGACAGTAAAGAAGAACAGGGCTCACATGTGTCTCTTAGAAAAGGTTGCATGACTTGGTTTTGAACAAGAGTTGACCGACTCCAGATCCCATGTTCTTCCCACTGTATCACACCACCTCTTTTTTTTAAAGCCAACACTACCTCCCATATTCAAATAAATAAACGGGGCCCAAAGGTAAGTGGCACAGATGTTTCTAAAGCTAAGGACTTGCCCCAAGGGTCCCTGCCATCTGAGCCAGCAGCTGTAGTGAGACTAAGGGCTCTGAGTCACCCAGTGCTGGAGGGAAACCTGCAGGACCTGACAGATGAGGATGACTTCATGATGAGTCACAGGGGGTGATGAGAGTGGGGAGCCCGCTCAGGGGGCTTTTGAACTCACTGAGGTCTCCATTTTCCTATCAACTGTGTCCTTCTGGCCAAGGTACAACAGCCCCACTGGGTGGTGGCAGTTTTCTTTCATACAATAAGGGACTTATGACCTCCTACCCCAAGACCCAGCAGAGACACTGAAACAGGATACTTTGACCCCACCACTATGGACATTCATCCCCCAAGGACATTTGAATGTACTCACAGGAAAAATAGCCTTCAGGTGCTGTCTCCCTTCTCCCTCTTTCTGTTACTTTACATTCACTCTGCATCATAGCACAATAGAAGCTTCCTATGGCAGAAACAATGATTGATAAGAATGTTTTTAGTGGGGAAAAAAAAAGAAACCAATGAATATCGGTTGATGAATCAGCTCTTCCTGTAATATTTACACAAAGTTGAATTGACCCAGGTAGAAATATTTTTAGTAAGATGAAAATGAAATAAGTTAGAAATGCTTTCATGTGTCATGGATGGAAAATTGATTACAGGAGGAGCAACATAGCAATTCCTCTAGAGGAAGCAAGGCTTGTCCTAGAGCTTAGCACTAAAATAGATTTCTCACATGGAAGTTCCATGGTCACCTCCAGGGCTTCTCAGGCCACTTGAGGTCACCAACTTTTCTGTGAATCGGATCAAGGCTGTGAACTGGCTCCCCACAGGGAAATAAAAAGCATATGCAACCATCTGATCACTTTTTTTTTTTTTTAATTCAATTTCTGAAAATCCACAGGCTCCAAAAGCTCATGGGTGGACTCCCATTCAGAAACCTCAATCACAGGACAGGGACACTTGCCTGAAATCCCTTCCAGGTAAGGAGATGGCGGAAAGGGAGAAGAAAGGAGAGATTTCCTACCACCTGATAAAAAAGTGCTCTGGGGGATCCCACAGATGTGGCTGTGCTGAAATAGAGCACCATGTGCCCTTAAACCTCACCAAACACTTGAAATTCAAAATTTATAAACTCTTCCTCTGGTACCTTTTTATATTTCTCCCCTCCACCCCCACCTTTTAAAATTAAAGACCCGCTTTACTATATTTAACTAAAACTCAGGGGTGGTGACAAAGGGAAGTCTGCCTTGACTTAGACCTAACTGCAAGGGCATTCCTGCAGGCTTGGACCTAGGGAATGAAAGACGGACAACGTGAGGGCAGAAATACTAGGTTGGGACAGGGTTACACACTCAGAGTAACCCCTGCTCTTCCTGGGTCCACGAGCCCTCGGTGCAGAGGAATGAGAAGGGCTTTGACCTCAGACAGACACACCTTGAAATGTCATTTTGTCACCATGTCGCTTACTTCCTCTGTGGCTTGGGCAAGTCATGACAGCTGAGCCACGTGTTCAGTGTCTAGAACATTGTAGATCCCAAATAAACAAGAGTTCCCTAAGAGAACTTAGGTTATAGGGCTGTGCCTTAGAGCGTCTGGGCTGCTACAACAAAAATACCATGAACTGTATGGCTTAAAAATAAACATTTCATTTCTCACACTTCTGAAGGCTAGAATTTTGATATCAAGTCTCTGACACAGATTTGGTGTCTGGCGAGGGTCCCCTTTCTGGTTCGTAGTTGGCCATCTTCTTGCTGTATCTCTCACATGATAGAAGGGGAGGGGAGCTCTCTGGGGTCCCCTTTTAAAGGGCACAAATCACATTCATGATGACTCTACCCTTTGACCCAACATCCTCCACCCCAGAAACCATTACACTGGGGATTGGGCTTTAATATGTGCATCTTGGGAGAATACCTTCATTCTGCAGCAGCGTACAATGTCCTCAGCACTCCAGAGCAGTAAGGAGGCAGAATGCCCATCCTTGGGGCCTCAAGGCTGTGCTCTGGTTTATTCAGGATGCTGGAGCCAGAGTGGAGATCTCAGGTGTGTTCAGAAAGGCCTAGAACCCAACAGTACAGCCCAGAATCATCCTTTGAAGAGACGTTAAAGGCTGAAATGGAGGTCAAGCTCTTGTGGAAAAGGATGAAAGGAAAGATGTTAAAATGGCAGCGAAAGATCAAACAGAGAGCACAGTTGACAAGGCACAGTGCTTGGGGGAAGGGATGCTGCTGCTATTAGCATTCTGATGAAAGAACAACTTCTTAGCCTCATCTCCAATGCCAGGAGTCAGGCCGAATTAGCCCTACATTGGAGAGCTAGAACCTTCCCCACCTGTCATTCCCTGTGTCCTGCCTGATCATGCGAGAGCAGCGATGGCTGAGTCTCCATACCCAGCAAGGATAGCAACTCCCAGCCATGAACTGCTAGGCTAGCCCAGACTTTTCCCCAAGAAGAGATTATTTCCAGTAAGAGGAAATATTGACAAGAGACAAGCGCTCCCAAGAGTAGGGGTGGGGAGAGCATACTGGGGCCATGTGGTAGAAGTTGAGTTCTGGTGCTGCCCACCCAAAGAAAGAAGAGAAATGCATGCAGGAGAGGAGTTAGGGGCATCTTCCTTCACAGCCCTGTCTCAGGGCATTTATTCAGAGAAAGCACATCTGTGTCCCAAAAGTGCCATACTGGTCCACACTGAGGCCTTATACAAAGATAAGCCTCTCCCAGCTCCCCCTGCCTCTTTTGGGCACCCTTCTCCCCACACAACAAATAACCCAGGGCATCGAATCCAAAGGCAGGACAAGGAAACGCAAGCAAGGATTTTCCGTGCCTCTCCACGCTGACTCCTGCCCCTGCCTCCTCAGCCCCCACCTCAGGCCTGCCTGCTCCTTGGCAGAGCTCAATTTTCTAAACTGCATGAAAACAGAAAACAAACAGAAAACCCAACCCACCAAAGCTTGAGACCCGAGAACAGCTTGGCAGGAGGGAGCAACGTGCTAACAATTTCATGCTGTTTTAAGAGTTTCTAACTAAGCAACATGTACCAACAACCAGATGTGCCCTGATACAGAGAAAGGAGAACATGGGCTTCTAGAGACAAAGATTGGTAAAACAGGAAAACACTCATCAGGAAGTGGAGCTTCCAAGCATTCTGGACCTGCAGCTTGAGGGGGGGTGGGGGGCAGGAGGGGGGCATTCCCCATCTGCCTGCCCTGCAGACACACTAGCTCAACTGTTCGTTCAGTTCAGCCACAGATTTTTTGGTCAGCACCTTCTTTGTGCCAGTCACTGTGCTGGGTACTCAGGCTACCAAGGAAATGCTCAGAGCCTGTGCCGGACCAGGGCAAGGAAACAAATATAATTATAACTCAGAATGGTCTGGAATGGAGAGAAGCAGCCCAGGAAAGGGGACCTGATTCAGTCCGAGTGGGAATCACGGCACTTCTCAGAGAAATTTTGATTCAGTGGATTTCAACATCTATTTACAAAGCTCTTTTCCTGAGGAGGATTCAGGAGAGGAAAGTCAGAGTTTCCTTTCCCGTTGACTAGGGAAAGCGGCGGTCATCCAGGAGGTGAATAAGCAAGGTGGACATGCCTGTAGCAGGTGGCTCTAGAGCAAATGCTCAGCACCCACGAGGTGCAGGAGGCTGGAGCCGGCACGGCACAGCACAGATGCGCGCCAGACCAGAGCTGCACCCCTTTGCGGGAGGCCAGCCCCACCTCTTGTTTCCAGGTTGATGGCTTGACAATGGGCCCAAGTTTCCCAGTGTGATGAGATCTGTAACCAGGGCCCCACCCAACTCTGAGAGGACCACCATGCCCCACAGAGGCTGGGCCCTGGGTTCTGAGCTGCCCCTTAGAACCATCCCTGTGGGATGGGCAGTGGGCTGCCCCACGACAGGCACAGGTCCATCCCCCTGCTGTAAATGTATACCCCATTTGCTTATCTTATCATCTGCTTGCTTGCAACGTTACAACAATAAATATCTTCATCAATCCTGACATTATTATGAAATAATAGTCATATTGCATATGGGGTTTGGACCTATTCATTTGATACATGTATACATGTAAGTTATAATCTCTGTAATGCTCTGTTCTGGCATTTCTTCTTCCTTTTTAAATTAAAAAAAAAAAAAAAATCTTCCTTTTTCTCAAAACGTAGCCCAAGCTGCCCTGGCCCAAGAAGTCACAGTCCTCCTATGCGTCAGATGTCCCTGCTCCTGGAAAGGCAGTGGCCCTCTTTATGAGGGTCCTATTTGTCACCTGGTAACTTCTTTATTGCACTAGTTCTTGGGGTGGGAAGGGGACGGGGGGGGGCATGAAGGTCACAAGTAGGTGGGAATTGCACACCTCATGCCGGGAGCCTCCCCCTGGTCATTATTTTACCAGAATGACCTCTGAGGGTGGAGGGTCTGGAGCTCTCCTGAGTTAGCACATGACAGCTGCACAAAGGAACTGCAAACAGGCCCCTAATTAATGGGTTTGCTTAGAGCTAGTTCCCTGTTTAGGGACTTCATCCCGATAATTGCAGGCTCCATAATCATGAATCAGTCACTACCACTTTTCTGGGTGCCAACCGCAAGCCCAGCTCTGTTCAAGCAACTGTGAGGAGTGTAGAGTGGAGACCAGGAACCCAGACCTGTGCCAGCTGCTTCGTTTCCACGAGTCCACCAATCCTCACGGTCATCTGACGGGAAGGCACTAATTATAACCCCCTTTTCGGATCAGAAAACCGAGTCTCAGGGAAAACTAACTCAAGGTCATTAACTAGCTCATGAGCAAGAGTGGCAGAATTTGAACCTGGGTCTAGCTGACTCCAAAACCTAGGCTCTGGAAGGCAACAGGCTAATTGCTCGTGACTGGCTTGTGCCAGGCATACATTCCAGACCCTAGGAGTCCAGGGATGGGGGGACTGGAAATGGGGGGTAGGGGAGACACTAAGACCAAGGTCCCAAGAGAGGATGTCTCCAAGGAGTGATGGCATGCACTGAGAGCCCTGATGGGTGGGGGAGAATCATACATATTTAGTAATTTATACTCATAGCACTTTCTCCAACCACTTAAGTCCAGGGTTGGAAAGGACTGTGGAAACTGCGCCTCACTCGAGGCCAATAAATGATTAGTTAAATGTCCAAAGAGGATGTGTAGACCTACCTCAACAGTTCCAAACAGTGCCTGGAACAGACCCAAGCTGAAAGGACCTCGGCGGGAAGCGACACATTGGCATCAGTCACTGGTGGGGATTAGGGTGAGGGCCAAACCAAGAAGAGGAGGTGTGGAGCCAGCAAGTCCTGTGACTGCCCTGGACCTGGAAGGTTGGCAGCTCCTGGGGAATGTCTCATCCAAGCGCCCAATTTAGAGCTTGTCCCGGAACATGAGAAATGCCAGGGGCAGAGGAGAGGGCCAGGAGCTGATGCAGAGCAGAGGCTGACCAGGAGCTGTGTCCCTGCTCCTTCCCCAGCCACCCCAGTCAGCCACCTCACCTCTGAGCGCTCCCTCCTTGACCCCTAAACACATGCCAGCCAGCAGTTCAGATTCCCATGGAAAGCAACGTACGTCACAACCCTATATGAATTCTACCATGAATCTTTCCACACTGATGCCTCCCCTAGGCAAAGACTCGGAGTCCTCGGGCCAAGTCTGGGCCTGGTCAGAGGAGACAGATGAGAGGCCACCAGAATCCGGTTGGCTAGACCCACACCAGCTGCACGGGGTACGTGTGCCAGCCAGGGGCCAAGCTGTTCTTTCCCAGGGCTGGGAGAGGAACGTGAGCCTGGCCCTAGAGGCCACCGAAGCCCATCGTCCAGGGCTCCCAGGCGCTGATGCACTGTCCAACAGCCAGCAATACACAACTTCGCCAACAGCCTGTGTTTCTCGATTAGACTCCAGAGTGAGCGGCTGGCCTATAGGACCAGGCCAATTCATCCGCTAATGCGCTCTGATCCCAGAAAACAGGCGTGGAGCTAGTGGCCCGGCGCTGGCCAAGATCTGATACACCAAACTAATAGACAGCAAGGTTCAGCCCGTGCCCGTCTACCAATCAGTGCAGCCCACCTGGAACCCACCTCAGCCCTCCGCAAAATCTACCCTCTTCCGAAGCTCCTCCCTCCCTTCCCCTGGCTTCCCTCCAGGTCTCCCTTGGAGCCTCTGCCTGCTGCTGCCCCCAATAAGTGATCAGGAAGGCAAAAAGCCCCTTGATCACTTTACTTTGCCACCAGCTGCTGAGGTTTCCCTTGAGAGTCTCCCCCACCCCATGTCTCAGTGCCTGTCGGGGAAGACGCTGTGGAAAGCCCGGCTCTCCACACGGCGGCCCATCAGGAAACAGACAAGAGAGAACAGACAACAGAAGGAGACGGAGAAGAGCCTGGATTTCATGAGACATGAATCCCGGAAGAAACACAAAACCAAGTCCGTGACCTTCATTTAACCTTGGGTGATTTATTATTCCGGGAAGACAATGGAGCTGGGAGGGAGATGGGGAGGGTTTCCAACAGGAGCTGCTGTAAGGGAGTGTGCCTCCTAAGGGGCATGCCAGCTCCCCAACCTCCAGTGTGCCCACAGGTCCCGACCAGCACACGGTCCTCTCAAAGGGGCACTTGCCTTCTGGAGTAGCCAGAGAACATAAGCATGGCCTCAGCTTGGCCCAGCCTATTCTACAGCCTGCACAAGCCCTCATGGGCTTTTCTCGAGGCTAACAGGTTGAGAGACTCTGCTCCAGGGAAGAGACCAGCGCTGGTTGGGATCTTCAGTGGGACAGGCTAGAGGAACAAGCAAAGGATCTCCTTCCTGATCATTCTGCATGTCTCTGAACATCCCCAGCTAACTAATCCTTTCTCTCCCTCCATTCCTCCCTCCAGCTCCCTTTCCTCTACCCTCTCCCTGCCTCTGTCTTCCCCCACCCTCCATCCCTACTCCATCTGTGCCTCTTCTCCTGCACATCTCTCTCATGTATTTGTCTCTTGCTGGCAGCTGGCTCTTCCCCACTCTGCCTCCCTCCCCCTTCCTCAAGCCCCCACACACTCTGAAGCCAGCAGGGGATGAGTTGTTCAGAGCTGAACGGAACAGGAAACGGTGCTTTTAACTCGGAACGTGTTCCAGGGGAGCAGCCTCTGCAGAAAGCCAGACACCCGGACTCAGACACTGCAGGGACATGCCACAGCTGCAGCTGTAAACCATGCCTTCCTCTCTACCCCGCTTTCCCTCCATGTGTCTGAGTCACCATCAGCTCAACACTGTCGCCTCCAGCCCATCAAGGCCTTTCAGCTCCCTTCCTCTTGGGCACTCGCAATTTAAATTGGGCAAGAGACAGAAAGAAGTGGATACCTCTGAGGAACTCCCAGGAACCACTTCAACACCTAGGACTACAGGTAAGCTGGACAGATGTTTAAGGATTTTATCCATAGGCAAGCCCCCCTAGACCTCTGCCTATGCTGGTTTAGGGGAACCGAGCAACCCCTGTAGAACGCAGGGTGGTGGACCACCTAGAGACAGGGTTCACCATGCACTGGGACCTCATATCAGATGGAAGGAGCCTACTGAAAATGTGGGAAGATTTTCCAACACAGAATTTAGGGTTGTCAGACAAAACAGGATACCCAGTTAACATTGAATTTCAGTTAAACAACAAATAATTGTCTACTGTACGTATGTTCCAAAGTTTGCACAGGACCCACTGATATGAAAACTAATTTATTGTTTATCTGAAATTCAACTTGAACTTGGCATTCTTGGGTCCTTATCTGCTAAATCCAGCAACCTGCTACAGAATTTCCTGACTCACAATCATGATGGCAATGGTGAAAGAGTGCCATAGCGTAAGAGACAAAAAGAGTCACAATCAACTCACCTCTTTCTTGGCCCCCAGGGTCTTTCTTCATCCCTCACAAGAAGGCTCAGCGAGTCCTCCATGACGATCCGTCTTGCCTGTCTCACCTGATCCCTCAGCTGCTCCCAGCTCCTGTGGCCCAGATGTGACCAAGGCTTTTGCCCCTTCTTTCAGTTGAACTGAGGCTACATTTTCAAAAGGAACTTTATTAGAAAAGTAAAGAGGCACGCAAATATTTGAAATCATAAAAAAGTGTAGTAGTTGTCCCAAGCAAGGAGATCAAATATCAAAGGCCTCTGAGACCAGATAAGTCTAGACATGGTCTGGTCCTTCTTTTCCTTCAGGTGTTCTTGGCTCCATTGACTTAAGAGTTTTTTAAGTTGGCTGTCCGTTCAGTGAGCTAGGCCAGCATTCTGGAACAGAGGCTCCCACTGGCTATAGTATACTAGACTCACCTAAGAAGCTTTTTGCAGCCTGTCCCAGACCAAATTAAATCAACATTTCTGGGAGTAGGGCATTTAAAAGGTCCCCAGGAGATTCTAATATGCAGCCAGAGTTGGGAACCCATACACACGAGAATCACCTGAGAACCAATAAAAATCATTATAAATAAAAATTTTTAAAAACTGATGTTTGTGTCCCACCCTCAGAAATGCTGATTTAATGGATCCAAGGTGCGGCCTGGGCATTGGGATTTTAAAAAAGCTCGCTAGGTGATTTTAATGTGGAGCACAGTTTGAGAACCACAGCTCCTCACACTTTAATAGACTTAAAATCTCCCCGGGACTTTGCGAAAATGCAGGTGCTGACTCAGAAGGTCTGGGGTGGGGCCTGAGATTCCTCATGCCTAATGAGTCCCAGATGATAGCTGATTGGTCATCGGGCCACATTTGGATGAGCAAGGTCTCAGATCAGTGGGCTTTAAGCCTGGCTGTACGCAGGAATCGCCCTGGATGCCTTGACAACTACCTGGCCTGGGCCCCTCCCCAGAGACTCTGATGTAATTGGTCTGAGGTGGGGCCTGAACACTGGGATTGTAAAAGCTTCCCCCCACCCCCAGGTGATTCTAACATGCAGCCAAGGTTGAGAACCCTGGCTGGAGACCAATATCTAGGCGTCATTTTACAAGTGGCCCTGTGACCCCCAGAGGGAAATACCACTCTCCACAAGCTGTTCTGACTTACCTCTGTTCCCTGCCCCAGCTGGGAACTTTCTTCCCTTGCCTCAGAAGGCCATGCCCTCTAGTAAAAATTCCCTTTCTCCCACTTTGGGTTGAATAAAGCCCCTAATTCCCAGCTCAGTTGCAAAAGAGAGATGATTGACACAATACCCTGAGACCAAAGACTGGTTAGAACCCGCCCACTCTGCCTAGCTCTGTTCCCAATTGTTCCCTTTGCTCAAGCGGCCTTCTCTCACGACACTTCTGCCAGAGGGAACATGGGCCATAGAGGAGCATACTTCACCCTTACAGTCACACACTCTGGTATGACGGGACATAATTAATCAAAGGTGCTGAGCAGTTTTCATTACTTGGTAGTTTCCAAGCAGGGCTAACACACAATTTCTCCCCTCTCCTACCTCATCCTTTTAAAATGAGGCTGTGGTGACTGGTGAGACAAGAAATAGCCTACAGAGAACCAAACCGAAGAACAATGTGGAGCTGAGGGGATTATTACTCTCTCTTGGGTGTGATTACCATGAACTTCTTCATGAAGTCTTTTCTTTCCCTAGAAAATAACCATAAATATCATCTGCAATGCATCTTTATTAGTCACTGCCATCTTCAGACCTGTGTCTTTTGTGAGGAGCTGGGTGTTGCTGGTAGAAATTTGAGTCCGTGTCCTGGATGTACGACATTTGTATAAAATATGAACTCTAATGTGTAGAATTTGCAGGTCGCTGAAGTGTCACAGTCTACTGAAATGGGTCTGGAATCAATAAGGTACACATCAAACTCAATTGTGTTTAATTTTCATTGCTACCTAGAGGAAAGCCCCGCATAGCCCTACCCGAGCGAAATTAAACATGAAAGCCCGTCTGAAGTGTAGAAGCAATACTTAAAATGACCTGTAAATAGGGTAAAACATGGCAGCCCAGCCCATCACAACATTATTGCTCGTTTTTCTTTCCATAGCGGTGGTGACGGCCGCCATAAGAAAATCAGAAGAGACATGAGCACATTGCAGATCTAAATGAGAACAAAGTGTTTTCAGTTACGCACCAGCAGGACTTTCCTCTTTGCACACCCCCGGGGTCTCTTCCTAGTGGAAAATCACACTATGTCCTTCAGCAGAGAGCAAAGCAGGAAGGTGAGTAAAACAAGGCCCTCCTGAACTTGGCCAGCCCCCCATCCCCATGCTGCCCCAGCGAAGTGCCTCAACCAGTGAGATAAAATAAGGTTCAGCTCCTGCAGCTGACTGTGTGGGGGTGGGGGACAGACCCACTCGGGGCACTTCCAGCCGACACTGACCTTTCAGTCATGGAAACATTCCCCAGACCGACACTAATCGGGGGCACATCTGGCGTTTGGACGGTGTCCAGATGGGGGTTTTGTTAGTCGAGTCAGCAAGATAACCAGCTGGGGAGGCAGGGAAGGGGAGAAGGCAACACTGCTGAGAGCAATCCACATCGTTTGCTGTGTGCATTTGAGACGTGGCCATGCTGTGGCCAGTGAGTCATAGAACAGAGAGCACCTAATCCTTGTCCACCCACTCTCCCTACCCCCACCGACAGCAGAAAAAACTGGAGCCATCCGGAGAACCAAAGCGACTTCCCCAGGGTTCCACAGCACGTCAAGGAGGGGAGTCTAAAATCCTAGGGTTCTAACTCCCACTATCATGCACTTCCCATGTTTCTACACTCTTTCAAAGTGCAGTGTCGTGCACACTATCTAGAGATAATATGCCAAAAGCTAAGGTGATGAAAAGAATCCAGATGTTTCTTCTCTGCCAGCTTCCTAGGACTTGTAAGGGTATAGGATGATTTCCTAAGGCAGCGACATATCCCCACCCCAATTCTTCCATTGTAGCTTCTTTTTTGGGATTTGAAAGGACCTGGGTTGCCTTTCCTGACTAGCTTCTGGAACATTTTTCAGAAATGAACACAATACCTCCCATCCCCAGGACTGCAACAAAGAATAAGAATTTGTGGCACTGATGGTCCAACTTCATGCTCGGTCAGCAATCAGCATCTGCCCTTACAAAGCCTGACACCTGTGGCAGCCGTAAACAGCATTGCCAAGAGGTAATTACAAAAACCAAAGCCAGGAGAAAAGTAATTATGTCCCCACCCACCCACACAGAGACCATCTCCAGCTGTGAGAGGACAGTTCTTTTCATGGCATCCTGAGTTCACTTCCTGCTCGTGGGCACCTTGTTTCACATGTACACCACCAGGTAGAGAAATGGATATCAGGAATCTCATTCCCCGGCTCAAATCAGAGATTAGCAGGGTCTTCTAGTATAAAAACAGAAGAGATCGGTGCATCTTTCTCCCTCTGTTTGTTATAAACATATTTTAAAAACAGGGAAAGCCCCGACTGGTATGGTAGGTTGGGCATCACCTCCACAAAGCACAAGGTTGCCAATTTGATTCCCAGTCAGGGCACAAGCCTGGATTGTGGGTTCAGTCCCAGGTCAGGGCACCTGCAAGAGATAACCCATCGCTGTTTCCCTCTTGCATCGACCTTCACTCCCATTAAAGATATTTCATTCCTACCCACCTGATTATCACTATCCCAGGCACCTCACTTCTGTTGTCTTACCTGAGAAGTGGGTTTTATCCACTACTGATAGGCAGAACAGTAGTAATTGAGGCAGAAGAATGGTCTTCCTTCTCACTTGAGGGGACAGCTTATCAGTTTCACCCTCCTCAGGAGGATTTTGTTACACTCCGCAAGCTCTCCAGGTCTCTGAGAAGGTGTCCACATGCACCAACACTCTCTCTAAAGCCAGTCCAGGTCCCTGCTGGTACCAGCCCTCCCCCCAACCCAGTGATTTGGTACAAAGCCATTCCATATTCCACGCCAGGCCAGTCATTCACAGCACTAATCAAAATCTGCCTCCATCAACTAGCTCAGCATTCCTGCATTCAGAGCATAGCCAACCTCCTTAACACCCTGACATCCTCGCCTTTGGCATCGCTATTTACATCATTGGAGAGCTGTGGGTTCAGGAAGCCCAATTCCATTTGGATAAAGTATACAGATGATTCATCCTCTCTGAAAAGACGACACACCCCCAGTCTTGCTATCCACGCCAAACAGCTTCTGAGATGGGGCTCAGAGAGAGAGTGGGAGAGTCCTGTTGCTATAGAAACCAGTGTGTCAGTTTCCAAATGAGAAAGATTAGCTGCTCACCGGGCACCACCTCACCAGGGCTCCCTGCAGAAATGAGGAAGGTACCAGGCCCGGCGCAGCTGTGGGCATAGCCTGGGATCACCATGGAGCCCCGGCCACACTGACCCACCACAGACATTCCATCTGGCCTCCTGGGAGCTTTCCTCAGCACGGCTCTCCTGCCCAGTGAAACATTCACTCTGTGTCTATAGACAAGGGGGGTTTTGACTCAATTCTGTGATTTAGAGTGTGAGTTAAATTCCGTTAACTTTGGCTGGGGTGGGGTGGTGGGGTGAGATGGATGACAAATAACAACTTGTCTGAATTTTCATATTTCTCCTCACTGCCTCAGGAAGGAGCATAGTGATAAAGAGGAAGACCTCCCAGCTAGACTATCCCTTAGCTCCACAGGGACACTTCATAGTGATAAGCTGATATGATTTGGAAACTGATTCACATATTATGAGAAAGGTGGATCATGGGCAGGGATTGGGGTCAAAGTCCCAGCACAGAATGTCCAGGAGGGAAATTAAACTGTCACCAGAAGCCCAACATTCAACAGATGAGGGAAAATGGAAATAGTCTCCATCAGGGAAGATGTATAACAGGGATGGTAAACTCCTTAAAACTGAGGCTTCAGCTGCTGGGAAGTCCTGGGGACAAAGATAATAAGACTAATAGCAGACTTTGAGGGCTTACTATGCATAGGGCACTCAATGCCATGTATACTATTGCATTTATTACTTTAGTTCTCATAACAATCCTATGAAAACAGAAACCATCATGTGCCCATTTTACAGATGAGAAAAACCGAGACTTTGAGAGGATAGTCCAGGTTATATAAAGAGTAAGTGAAGGGACCAGGATTCAAACCAAAGCCAGAATGCATACTTTTTTTTAAATACTTTATTTATTTATTTTTAGAAAGAGAGGGAGAGAAACATCAGTTGGTTGCCTCTCGCACACCCCAACTGTGAATGGAACCCGTGCTCAATCATTGAGCCACACTAGCCTGAGCCAGAATGCACACTCTTCTTGACCCACTACGCCAGAGCAATGGGCCTTAGAAATGGTGACCATGTCCATTAATCTATTATAAATGAGTATGTGGATGGTGTCTGGAGGAGTTTTAAGATTCTAGAAGATAGCTGTTAGCTTCATTCTGACCAGGATATTAGTCATTCGATTCATGCAGCACTGTTCTAAGAAAATGCATATCATGGTGCTTATTATAACCTATATTCAAACAGCCAGCTCTCCCAGTGTACAACCACTGCCTTTTCAACAATCCTTCCAATGAAGATACAACGTGGTGGGCTGAACTGAAGAGAAGCTTTTGATGTTCCGTCCGGTAGAAGGGATACCAATCATGACTCCTCCACCTTCTGAAGTTCTTGGGGATGACAGTATCTCCCTGAGACATAAAGCTGGAGCAGGACAAAGAGTCCACCTATCTCGTTCTTGCCCAGAAATTTCCTCTATCTTCCCATACCCTGCCTTCTCCAAGTTACCCACCAAAGACCTTAGGAGTCTCCACGGGACAGGGTGAGGGCAGGGGTCAGGTTTTCCCTTTCAGCTGCTGTTTTCTGAGTACTTCGGACTTGGTCCAGTTCAGCTGAATCCAGCACCCTCAGTGGGTGCTGAGTGGGGAGATACAGATGTAGAAGTGTATACAACATCTGTCCTGAAAGTATCAGCTGAGCAAACTGCCTTAATTATATTGACATTAGCTCAATACTTTTGGGACAGACCTCATACAGGATGCTTAATACCTTGCTGCAAAAAGAAAGACCTAAGAAACAAAAACCAAAGAAGGAGGTGGAATTGCACAAAGCTAGGAAATTGAGTCCCTTAGATACCTGAGGAGCCAATGTTATAAAAATTTTAAGAGGTGATAAGGGTAACCTGCTGTCAAAGAAAGCAAATATATCTAAAGAAACAAGTGAAATCAATTCCTTTCCCATGCCATCATCAAGGTGAATGGCTACCAGATGGTGAGACAGAAATACCTGTCCACAGTGTGCCCAGGGAGGGAAAAAAAGCAAGAAGAAATCAGATCCTTCACTGAGCAGGTGAGCAGGAAATTAAAATATCTGTATGCTGACCACGACACAAGACCACACACAGTTATGAAGAGGTTGTTAGGAAGACAGTGTGAGCATGAGTTAGTATCTCTCTTCTGCCTGCTGCCCGGACCCTGAATGCACAGGGAAATACCTTCAGAAAACACCCAGCAATTTCAACAAGGGTGAAGATTGGACAGCAGAGAGCAGAGCCACCCAGGGGAAACCAGCACACATCCTAGACCATGTCACTAGACCATGTCACTAGACCAAGTAACGGTATCTTTTCCTGAGCACTTACTTTCGTAACAGGCATTTTGCTGGGACTTTTCTAAGTGTCCTGGTAGCTTCTGAAATGGCTGTCATAATTATAGCAAGTAATCCTTCCCATTAAATGTGGGCGGGACCTAGTGACTTGCTTCCACCAAACAATATGGTAAAAGTGGTGGGTTGTCACTTCCATCAAAAAAACGTCTTTCTGAATTTGTGCTTGAATCATCCTCCCCTTGAATCATCTTTTCTGTGCCATTGTTGCTACATGCCTCCAGGGAGAAACACACACACACACACACACACACACCCCTCCAGGAGAAGGACCGAGCTCAGCCACCTCCAGTCATTGTTTAGCTCCTTCCCAATCAATCTCCTGCCAACCACAAATTAGCATTACACAGGCATTTACAGTGCAGCCCCAGGGGCAGAAGAAGCTGCTAATCCTTAAGAAGAGGCACTGGTACAATAGCAGGAGGCCCCCACCTTGGGGTGTTCCTTTGTGAGTGGTCCAAGTCAACCACAGATGGTGAAGTTGCTGGGCCCTGAGCAAACAGGAGACAGGAGCCCAAGGAGCAGAGCTTGCAGATAGATGGCCACAGAACACACATTCCCGAGACTCCAGGCCCTGCAGATGGCTCCCCTGGGTTGGCCTCCCTCTCAGAGCTTCCAAACTGGTCCTTGTTGGTGCATTTCCCCATTTTTACTGATGGAACCAACCTGGAGCATAAAATGCCCTGGGGCCAGGCCACAGTTAGACCTGCTCTGTCCTCTCAGCTATGTGGGTTAACAAACCCCAAGGTTTTATTTGTTTTCTTTTTTCTTAAGGGATTGATTTAGCCTTATGAAGTCTGATTGAACTTCCTGATCCCAAAGGAAGGCAGCCCTGGCTGGGTTCCCAGGGTCATATCCCTCAGCGCTGCCTTCCTTCAGGCCCAGGGGCCCCTGCAAATGCAGCCCTTCCTGCTGCAGTCCCAATGGCTGGCTCTTACCTCCGCCTCCAAAGCTCCCTTCGCCCTCCCCCCACAGCTGGGTCTGGAAAGGGGTGGGGGGCAGCTTGTGAGAGAGGGAAGCCTCTTATCACAAACATTTCCTGCCTATTCCCTCTTGACCCTGCATACCACAGCCCTTCCCTGGCCAGTTGGGCCACCAACGGCGGCCCCAGCAACCTCTCGTAAAGGATCTGCAAGGCAAGGTCCCCCAGACCTGTCTCTACTGCAGATTCTTCTCCATCCACACTGTTTCCCTTGTCCCTGGAACTCCAAGGTTCTTACAGCTCAGTCACTGAAAAACATAAATAGTCCAGCAGAAGTGGAAAGAAAGTGCAAAATGCAGATCTGGATTTTAGTTCAAAGAGAAAATGTGACGCCCAGCTGGAGTTCTGCCCACCTCCTCTAGGTCCCTGTCTATCTCTGACCAAGAAGGAAACACCTGCAGAGGCAGGTGAGAGAGCAAGGGCTGTGCACTGGCCAGCAACCGGGTGCCTGTCTGTGCCGATCCCCAGCCTGACGCTGCTGAGTCGAGGGTCTGCGTGTGCTCTGCCCGCGGAGCTGAAGACATTTGGGCAATTGCGGGGTTGTGTGCCGAAAACCTGGGAGCTGAGAGCCACAGGACCTAGGATCAGCCCAGCCCAGCTGTGCTCAGCAGGTCACCGAGTTCCTGGACTCTCCTCCCCTCCCCACAGCTGGGGCACCCTGGCCCCATGCCTCCCCACTTCCTACTCCGGCCTGCTCTCTGCCTCCTGCCCCCAGCTTGCTGTGTGGCCTGAGCCCTGCCTCCAAGAGCACGGGGAGGGAGGGAGGGGTGGGCCAGCATGTTTACAGTCAAGCATAACTGAACCTTCATTTTAAATAAATAAAACCCTTAGCCCATTTTTATTTCCTTTGGCTTTCAAGAGCTGTTCTCTCCCTCTTCTTCGTCCTCCTCTTCCTCCTCCTCCTCCTTCTCATCAGGACTGAGCCTTTCTCTGTAGGGCCACCCAGGGAGGGGCTGTGGGAGGAGGGAAGAAAAGAGGCCAGGCTGACCCTGGTATTTAGGGTCTTCTCAGGTCATGTGACACTCCCACTCCCGCCCCCCTCAAATGCCCACAGAGCCCCTGGGGTTCTTATGAATTCAGGGGTATCCATGCCTGAGGAATAGAGACTAAACAGGAAGCTCGGGCCCCTCATCAGCATGTCATCCATCTGTTCTCACCAATCACGGTGCTGCCTACGCCCCAGCCCCCACTCTACTATGAAATCACCATCCATCTGTCTTCCACTTTGGCCTGTCATCTCTCTGTCTCCCCTGTTGGACCCTCATCCATCTGTCTCTCCCACAGGACAACCGTTTCTCAGTATCTCCTTTGGGCTGTCATAAAACCACCTTCCCCATGAGAGGTTTCATCTGTCTATCATCCCATTGGTCTGTCATTCCATCTGATCCCCTTGATCACGCTTTTCTGTTCATCTGTCTTCCCCATTGGGTATACTTCTGCCCATCTGTCTTCCGGAATGGGCCAGCAATGGTGGGTCCCAGCAATAATAATAGTAGCTGCCATCATTCAAGTGTCTACTGTGTGTCATGCACTTTACTTCCTCCAATAGCCCAATGAGTGTATGTTTCCTTCCTCATTTTTACCAGTGAGGAAACTGAGGCTCAGAAGGGGTATCTTGCCCAGCATCACACAGCTCCTTGTGGGGTCCAGAAACAGGTCTACCCATACTGCATGGGGGTGAGGACACAGTCTCTTTACTCCTACATCCCCAAGATGTGAGACACCCCCCTCTCTCCTGGCCTCTTTGCACATTTAATTTACACTTTGCTGCTGGATATTTTCAGACTGATGAAGTTTCCTCCCTGCCCTGGCTCTGTACAAAAAAGTGAAGGAAGAAAAGCAGCCAGATGTGAGAGGCTTCAGAGGTCTTTGGGGGTGGGGGGAAATAGAGAGTGATGTTAAATAAACATCCAATGATATTCTTTCTGCAAAACAATCCATTTTCCTGGCACCCAGGAGTTCGTCCAAGGGTCTGTGGGTCACTGGGGAAAAGCGTTCCGTGTGTTTTGGCTCCATATTCTTCCATTGGCCACAAAGAGCTAATTCTTCCAATTAATGAAATCAGCGCTGCTGATGGAGATGTACTGACAAATTATTTTCACGACGAAAATATTCACACCGATGGTGGGACTGATAGGCCTGAAGGGTGTGGAGGGTACAGTGGGAAGGCCCCTACCAGCCAGAGACACTAAGGTCATTCATGATGGCAGCGATGTTGGCCACTGCCTCAAGGGACACCTTTCTCCGCCCGGAGCCATGGAGGCTGGGCTGGTTTGTCTGTGTTGAGGGGCTGCCTATCAATGGGCTTCTGTATGGTGCAGGCAGGTCCTGGCACCCCTCCCCTCTCCCTTCTCTCCCAGTGCCCCAGCCAAGTCCCCTTCAGGGCCCTGCCTGAAGGGCCTATTCAGCATTTAGGATTCCCTGATGGGAAGTGAAAAGGAGGCAGACAGATGCTTCTGTGGAGCTGAGGGAAAGCTGGAGGCCTGAAGACAGGAAGGAAAGCCTGAAGCCACAAAGGAGAAGCCCAGTGCAAAGAAAGAAGGCCTTCCTGTGGGATGAGAAAGGAAGACAGGAAGGGAAAAGGGGGACTGGGGAGGGGACCCGGGGTGGGAGGACCAGAGAGGGAGGGGGGAGGCCGGAAGGAGGCCCCCAGGCAGAGGGGGAGATCCCAGTTGGGAGACTGAGCAGCACCAGAAAGTGGTGCGGGATTTTTTTTAAGCCACAGATTTAATTTCCTGATGATTTCTTTTTAAGGTTGATATTAGCAGCATTTTTCATTCCCTGAGCGGATCTGCCTGTGTGGAAAAGTGATCCAGAACGTGCTGGGTGACGGAGGCCAGCCTTTACCCAGACAGGCCCGAAGGATGGCCAACGTCCAGCCAACATTTCATCTCCTTTGAACCCTGGAGAATAGGGCAAATTTTGTTTCTCGCCAATCCTGGAAGAGGGGGAGGAACCGTTTCAGACAGCTGTGGTGAATGCATGACATTCAGAAGTCAAGGGCGGAATCAGCCCTGTTAGAGGGTGGTCTGTTTTCCTGCCTGAACCCAGAATGAATCTGTATTCTGAGCTTTGAGAGTTATGTTAGGAGCTAAAGGAACCAAAGGCCAAACACCCTCCAGAACATCCTATACCACCACCAAACATCTCTCGAAAGCCTTATTTCCTGCTTACAATCCATCTGTGCAGCCCTGGGCTTGCCAAATAAAGCCCACACCACCAGCCAGGAAAGCTAGGCCCTCAGAAATCAGAATGATACAGCAGCCCAGGCCTTCTGGGGGCTGGCACCACAGACACTGGGGCAGAAGTTGCATTTAACAAGACTTGTGGGTCACCATGTACACGTGACAACGTGAAAAGTCCTGCTCCTGGCTGCTTCCAACCCACTCCAGCGAATCTGCTTCCCCCAGCAAACTGGATTGGTAGAATTCTACAAACACACCTACCACGTTTCCATTTCTGAGTGCTGGCTCACGTCCTCTCCTCCACCTTGAAGATGGAGCACCTCTGCGCACTTAGGAAATCTTGCCCAGGTGTTAAGACCTAACTCAAATGCTACCCCTTCTGCAAACCCTTCCCACCATTCCCTTCCTTTGCCAGAGGTTAGCACTTTGGCTGCCTTCGCTTTAGATCACCCTTGCTTTTCACTTCCTGTCTTGAATTTTGGTGACTCCTGTACTTATTGAGGGGCCTTAAGTACTGTGTAGTTCATGGGGCTTTCTAGGTTCAAATTTCTTCCCCAATGCTTCCTAACTGGGACACTCAGCAAGTGCTTAACCTCTTTGGACCTCAGTTTCTTCACCTATAAAATGGGGCTAATTATTATATGTAGTCATAAAGTTACTGTAAGGATTTTTAAATTATATTTATTGCAGATCTATATACCAAGTAGAGGCATATATACCGTATAGTATGTGCCCAATAAATTATCTTCAACTGAATGAGGCGATCCAAAGACAATAACTGTTGCTGGTAGTGGTGGTTTTCTCATAGTCATTGAATGAAAGTCCTGCTTCTTCAAGTCAGTTATCATGCTATCCCCTTATTGGATTCTTTCTGCCCCACTTCCTGATTCCACTCAGAAAACTCAATATTTCCTTTTCAGCATCTTTTAAAATACCTCAACTGGTCCTAAGTGTTTATTTTATTTTCAACATCTTTCTATAACTTTATCAACGGTCCCATTAACATTCTTTTGACTCCCCCAAAATATTTCTTAAAACACTTATTCTGTGTTTTTATCTCCAAGGGAACAGTTTGGCTGGGTTTTCTACTAAGAATGACACAATTCTTTCCACGTCAATGCAGAGGGGGAATTTGAGAACCAGTAGATTTGCACCGTCTGATCCTATCCCAAAGAACTGCTCAAATGCACAAGTCCCCAACTCCTCCACTGGCCAAATTTCTCGGTGCTGCCTCTACCAAAAAAACATTCTTTCTAGTTCAATTTTAAGGAAAAGTGAAAGAAAAAAAAAAGCTTACTGAAGATGGAGGTCAATCCAGAGCCCAGTTGTCTGGGATTACCATGGTCTTTGACACATAATATCAGAGCCAATTATGGAATTTTTAAATTTCAATCAAGAAGCATTTTCAATTTCCTTTAAGAGTCCCATATAGGGTGACCTGATTTGGTTTAGATGCAATTCAAATATCATCTGTTTCCCATCTATAATGTTGATGTCTTTATCTTTTTTTAATTATCCATGAGCAAAATATTGATCAGTGCAACCAAGCTCTTTCCATCTCAACTGAAGAGTTTCCCTCTTCTTGACACATTGACCCTAGTCCTAAGAAGGAGAAAAGGAGCCAGTTAAAGCCACTAGTTTGAGATTTCAAGGAATCGGGGAGAAATGGGACCTCGGGCAAGTGGGAATGTGATCTACATGGGAAATCTCTGAGGGGACACCTGCTCCTCCATCAGTCTTTGTCTCCATGCTCCTGGAGGTGCGGCCCCATGGGAGTGGCTTCTTGCTGGGAAATGGGGCAAAGAAGTGTAGCCCCAGCAGGGACAGAGGGCTCTGTCTGTGGGAAAAGGACAATGGGTGAACTTTCAAGCCCAGGGGGTGGGGCAAGGCTTACAATTTGAGCTAGATGTCTGGAAACTCAATATAGCCCAGAGTATCAATTACACCCCAGACTCAGATCCTTTCCTGCTCTGAGGGCAGGAGTAGCCAGGCGGGTCTCTGACATGTAACTCTCTGTGCAGCTTTTAATTAACTCTAAGAAATGTGCATCAGAGTCTCCTAGAAAGGGAGATTGTTTTGCCTGATAGAAGGACACAGGAGTCACCAAGATAGGAATTTGAGTAGGACAAAAATATGGAGAAGTTCCCATGTCTGCCTTGGCCCCGGGAATTAAACCACAGCAGCTTCTCTCTTTAAATCACAGGGTTGGGACCAGTGCTCCACACCCAATTTCTGCCCAGGGTCTCTTGTCCAAAGAGAATTGTAAGAACTTTGCTTGCTCTGCCTGCTGATTTGGTATTAAACATCTTGAGTACTCAACTATCAAAAATGAGAAGGAACCATCCTGATCCTAAAAAAGGTTGGTAATTCCAGATATATGGTTGAGTTACAGAATCCCACTTACCATCTAAGTGTGAACTCTTCCTCCATTCAGTTCAAGGCTGCCACTAGACTAACCCCCTCTAAGCCTTTATTTGCAGATTCTGCATCAGCATTCAATAAGAGCCTACCAGTATGCTTGACACTACCTAGGCACTTGGTGTACAGCCGCCAAGACATGGCCACTACTCTGAAGGGGGTTATTTTCTAGTAGAGAAAACAGGTGTGTGAATTAATGAATAACAATAGCAGTTTTTTAAATATTTTTAATTTACTTTTGACAAATGAAAAATAATGCATATTTAAGTATACAATGTGATTTTTTGATATAAGTATGCATTATAAAATTACCACTATCAAGTTAGTTAACATATCCATCATCACTTCCCATAGTTCCCTTTTCTTTTGATGTATGTAGTGGTAACACTTGAGATTGACTCTCTTAGCAAATTTCAAGTATATAATGCGTTAACTATAGTTACCATGCTGTACATTAGGTTTCCTTATTCATCTTATAACTGAAAGTTTATACCCTTTGGTTAATAGCTCCTGTTTTCCCTCATCCCCAATCCCTTAAGGCCACCATTCTAATCTCTGATACTGCGAATTTGACTTTTTTAGATTCCACATATAAGTGAGATTATGTGATATTTATCTTTCCATGTCTGACTTACTTCACTTAGTGTAACATCCTCCAGGTTACCCCATATTGTCACAAATGGTAGGATTTTCTTCTTTTTTAAGGCTGAATAATATTCCATTGTGTATAAAATCCATTCATCTGTCAACAAATATGTAGGTTGTTTTCACCTTATGATATGCTTTGCTTTTGATAAACACTGGGCTCCAACGTGGATAGCTGTCCTCCAAGATGAACCCCAATGATCCTTACCTCTTGGTATTTATGTCCTTGTGTAGTCCTCTTCTACACTAACTAATCAGATAGGTGGTGGGAGGCAGTGTACAACTTCCAAAGCCAAGTCATAAATAACGTTGCTGCTCCCACCTTGCCCTCTTCACTCACCCACCATGGAAATCAGCTGCCATGTAGCAAAGATGCTCAAGAAACCTTATGGGGAGGTCCACATGGGAAAGAACTGAGGCCTCCCACCAATAATAATCAGGGACAAGCTGGAACCTTCTGGCAACACCCAGGTGACTCAGGCATCTCAGAAACACTCTCCACTTTCGGACGAGCCTTCAGGTTACTGCAACATAATGAGGAACCTCAAGTCAGAGCCCCTCAGGTAAGCCATCCCTCCTAACCCATAGAAACTGTCTGAGATAGTGTGTGTTGGTGATTTAAGCCACTAAATTTGGGGTAATTTGTTCTGCAGCAATGAATCATTAATCCCATGCCTTGTGTTTATTATCTATTGACTTCTCACGCCAGTCCTAATGAGTATTTACTCTTTTTGCAATGTTCCAGATGAGGAACCTGGGATTTAGAGATGTTAAAATAAGAAGAAAAGTCAGGGCTGAAATCTAAGCCTGCTGGATTTTAAAGCCTATGTTCTTACCACTGTACAATAAAGTGTTTTAGGTGCAAATTTAGAACTCTATACAGGTAACAGATGGTCACAGTGGGAGAAGCAGTGAGTTCTACCTACAAAGCCTGGAATCAGAGGTGAAGAGGAGACAAACAAGACTTGTTAGAAGGTGTAAGACTTGTAATGGAGCTGAAGGATGAGGATTGCACACCAGGTGGGCATTTAGGAGGGAACAGCATTAGCTGAAGCAGGAAAGCTCAAGCAGCCTGTCGTCTTCAGAACCTGCCTGGATTTTCTGTCTAGAAGAGTCAAGGCCCTGTGGCTAGTTCTCCAGGGCAAAATCTTGGTTCTAGTCCAAGATCTACTCTTAGTGTCACAGGACCCCCCCAAATCACTAGAACTAGTGCGTTTTCTACAAATGGCTGCCCTGCTTTTGATGAACTTGAATCTCCTTTAGAGATTCTTCTCTGGGTCAGTTCTCTTTGACAGACCCTGCTCCGTGGCAGGTCTGAAACACATGCCAGTCCCTCTGGCAGGCGATGCGTGCTCCTTATAAACGGGGAGTTGTGGTGTTTACATTTGAATTCATAACATATCTCCTGCCTGCTGCAAAACATCACATACACCTCACTTCCTTCGTTAGCAGGATTACTAGGATAGCAAACCAAGGGCATTCAGGAGACCAAGTATACTGGATTTCAAAAAGGCATGCGTCTTTTCTTGTGGTAGCCTTCTGGATACATCAGTAAAGTATAAATTAGAGAAGTACAGAACAGGAGGTTAGTAACTGGTTTAACAAACACGCCCAAAGGATATTGACCATGAATTCTAGAAGACCTTTGGTAATGGTGTGATTAGGGACTGTGCCCTCAGCCCTCTCCTGGGCAACAGCTTTTAAATCAATCACTTGCATGAAGATACAGAAAGCAGGTTTATCAAGTTAGGGAATTTGATGGCTGAAATGGGCACAGTTAGTAAATAGGTGGGATGGCAGAAATGAAAACAGCAGGATTCTCCAAAGGCTGACTCATTGGTCCAATCTACCAAGATGAATTTCACCCAAAATGAAAGCTCCTTTACTGGCGTTCCAAAAGGCCCTGCACAATGACACCATGGAGGTGTCAGACGCAGCGATCACTGAAAAAGAAAAACAGCGAGGGATGAGTGAGTTAGATAGAGTGAAGCCGCAAGCTGCACTGCTCTGGCCTTCCGTTGAGGGAGGAGGGACCCTTGGACTCTGAAGGTTTACTGCCGAGATTCTACAGCCACACCACCCCCCCAGGGCTGTATTTAGTAACTCACACTGTACTCCATTAACTGTGTTTGGGTTCCCAGGGCCTGCCCGCCCCCTACCCCGGGAGTGAGCCCTTAGAAGGTAATGAGAAGTCGAAGAGCTTGGAGTCTAGGGAGAACTTGGAAACTAAAGCTCTCCGAGCCTCCTCACCGCCCTATCCCTGCTGATAAGGATGAGAGCTGAGAGTGAAGCAGGCTGACAAGTGATTGGAAACAGGAGTTTCCCAACCCTTTAACCCTTGCCTGGCCTGCCCGTTCACCAAGCTCTCCAGCTCCCCAACCAACTTCTTGCTCCACCACAGAACACTAAGGTGCAGTCCCTCCACCTTCCAGCCTCCCTGACACGTTAGCTATGGGGTCTCCCTCTGGCCCAGACTCCCACCCCATCTCGCCTAACCCCAGTACACTTAGCCACCACTTTTCACGTGTCCAGGGCCACTGTTCTCAGCAAGAGTCAACCAGGTTGGGGGGTACCGGGAGCAGAGACCCCAGGTGCAGTCCCAGCAGCCTACTCTCAGAGCCACTCCCTGCTGCCCTGGACAACTGTGGGGCTCTATGGGAACCTTCCGGATCAGCCCTGAACCTGACTTGACTTTGCTGAGTCATCCCAAAGGCCTTCTTGCACTCACCCAGGTGTAGCCTAGTGCATGGATAGGACTCACTGAGACAGGAGACCAGGGGTCTGTCACTAGCAGTGGCCAGCCAGGGGGAAGCTGAGAGGGAAGCCACCTGCTTGTCCCAGGGAGGGCAATGTGGAGCTACCAGGCTTCAGGCCACAGTGATTAAATGTAGCAGGGCTTCCTTCAGTAGAACAAAATCCAGATAAACTGCCATTACCATGCAAATAGCTTTGCACCTAAAAGCCTTTACCCAAACAGGCAGTTCAATTAATCCCTAATCCCCTCCGGCATGTTCTGACCCTTGCCCCACCCACCCTTGGCTTCACACACTGACTGGGGAATGTCAAGATTCCACTTAAAACCCTTAACCGTAAGCATGCAAAACATACCCAGCAAGATGGATATAATACAATAACAATAAAATTTTAAAAACAAAAACATACCCAGCAATGGAGGGTCCTCTTTGAAGGTTTGATCGCTGTGTCTTAGGGTGTTAGTTCCCTGAGACTTGGATAGTCCTGATTAGGGTACTGCCTGCGAATGGCAAGGGTGAGCCTGATGATGGTGATACTGACAAGGGTGATGCTAACAGTGAAGTGATGGCAGCGGCCTGGCCTGACACTACGGGCTCCCACTCATTCCCAGAGGCTGCTGTCCATGAGGGATCATGACAAGAAAAGTCTGCATCCTCACCTCCCACAGAAAGTTTGTGGCAGCCCCAACAGACTTGGGTGTAAAGACCCTGGTGTTAAGCAGAAGAGGCAGGGGTCGACCATTGACTGGTTCGTGGGTGTCATCTATGGCCCTGGCTGTAGACCACAGAGGGATGCCAAGCCTGTCAGTGAGAACCAAGTTCTCTGGGGAAAGGCCAAAGCAGATCAGGCTACCTGCTGTAGGTAGGGAAGAAATTAGGAAAAAAGAAGGATGGAATTTGTGGGGAGGAGGCCAGGCTGGGGAGAAGGGCCAGCCCAAAAGCACTGACAGAAAGCAACCCTTGTGCCTTCTAACATGTGCGCAATGCCTTAGAAGTTTGTGCCTTCAAGTAGGGAAAGAAGAAAAGGAAACCAAGTACCCAATGCCAGGTACCTTAGCACATTATCTCTTTAATTTCAACCTTGTAAGGTACCTCTCCTTTTAATTTTTTTTTTTTTCAATTACAGTTGACATTCAATGTAGTATTAGTTTCTAGTATATAGCATAGTGGTTGGACATTTATAAAATTTACAAAGTGATCCCATCCAATAAGCCTAGGACCTACCTGATACTACATGTATTTATTATAATATTATTAACTACATATACTCCCTATGCTGTTCTCTACATCCCAAGGTCATTTTTATTTTCCCCTCTACACACCCACATCCACACACACACACATTGTACCACAGGAGAAAACTGAGGTGCAAGGAGGTGAAGTGACTTGCCCAGTGTCACACAATTTGTGAATGGATCAGAGTCAAACACTGGCCTGCCTTACTGAAAAGTCGACACTCCTTCTGCTAAACCACAGATCAGCCACAGGATTATAACGTTGGAGGGGGGATTAACCACCCAAGAATAAATACTCAACACATCTCCCTCCAGCAGCAAGAACATTTGCATCCTGAAACAATACATTTTTTTTCTGAGGGAGACCAGAAAGGTCTCAGCAGGGATGAAGGAATCAACCCTCAGCCCCGAAGATGTAGTGCAAAGGGGCGGGGCTTATGGGGACTTCTTGGGGGTTCAAACCCAGAGGAAGAAGAGCCCCAGAGGAGAGTTTTTCTTCACCGGAAAGAAGCATCAAGGGCTGTGGTGGGAGGAAAGGGGCACCTGTAAGTCATATAACACACACCAGACCTCTCCATTTTATACCTCATTCCTTTTGTGGGGGACCAGCAGAGGAGCCATTTCCATCTGGGAAACTGAAACTCAAATCACCCTGAACCCTGCACTTTTTCTGTTAATTGCATGGACTTCGTTATGCCTGGAGAATGCATGGACCTACTTTAGAGGAACTTCTATGTCTGGAAATAAGACTCTCTGGATTCAGGAAATGTCCCTGTTTCTTGAAGTATTTTCTACTTCCTTGCATTGTGGGTTTTCTTTGCAAAGAAGAGGCCCTTTAAGGAGGTTCCCATAAATCTTATGAATAAATGAGTAAAGCTGGGGGTGCTTGAAGCTGCACAATACCCAGCCCCTGAGGGAGTCCCCTAGCCCTTCCAACTCTTTCATCCTGAGCAGGTTCTGCCCCGCCTGAGGGTGGCTGCCACCCCACTCCAAAGCCAGGGGTTTCCAGAGGTCACCTGCAATAATAGGTGCTGCTGTTTTGACTTCTGAAAGATAGCCTGGGACTGAGGGAGCCTTCTTGGCTCCAGGGCTCAGGTAGATGGGTTAAGAAAGTGGGATTTTGGAGAAGCTCTATTACAAAGTCCTATGTCTCTCTTATAGCAAAGACAACAGAGAAGAATTTTAAAAGGCTGTCAGGGGTCTCCAGAAGCCCTCTGGAAGCAGAGGGCATGTCAACAGGTTCCAGGGCAGGCCCCAGAGGCCTCGGACCTGGGAGCCTTATTGGAATGCAATTACCCTAAGTGCTGCCTGTTGGGCTGAAAAGGCAGGAATGCAATTATGGAAGGAGCATGCGGTGAGCTTTCATTGATTAACCTGTCCTGTCTGATTCCATTCCCCACTGGGGTGATTTGGGGGGCCTTGAGGGTTGCCCTGTGCCCTTAGGTTATGGGAAAGAAAAACAGTCGCTGCACAAAGCAAATACCAAAAGCAGAGTTGATGAGCTTCAGGATGGTCTGTGGACCCCTGGCATTGCCTGGGAAATGCGCAAAATGGAAAATGTGCATTTTATAGAAAGAAGCTCTACGCTTATCACACAGTTAGAGGGCTCTACAGCCCCGAAACAGTTAAGAACCATCATGTCAGAGGAGTGAAAGATCAGCGGAGTAGTCAGGAGAGGCCTCCCATAATGGTCAACTCCAAGTGGCCATGACCCATTTGGGTGCAATTCTGAGTCAACCCCTTACCAGGTTACTTAGTCTCTTTGTGCCTCAGTTTCGTCTATGCAAAGAGGATAAAAACACCTACATCCTGGGGTTGATGAGAGAATGACACAAATCATGCAAAGGTCTTACTTAGCCCAACATCAAGCCTTTAGTAAGCTTTTAAGAAACGGGAACCATTTTTATTACGATTATATGTTAAATTTCTGAAAATAAAGTGGAACACAGATACTCTTCTGAGTGATCTTCTGACTCCAAGCTCAGTCTAGATTCCATGGGAATCCCCTAGTAAGACCTTCCTCCAAAATTGAGTGGGACTATGAGACCCAGGGTCCCCAGGCACTGCTTCCTCAAACTCTTACCCAGTAAGGCACTTCTCCACTGCATGGGCCAAAGGGCCCGGACACCCTGGGAGACAAAAGCTTCTAGAAGCAGGGACACATCCCATAGGAGATCTGTCTTGAAAGTATCAAGCTGAGCAAACGGTGTTAATGATATTGACAGTGGCTCGATACTTTCGGGACAGATTTAAGGGACAGACGGTGCCAGGATAGGAGAGGGCTTGTCTGGGCCTGAGCTAGAGCCATCACACCAGCCTGCCTCATGGAGCGATGTTTCTGGAAACTTTAGTTACCAGTCTCCCCATCTATAGGGATAATACAGCCACACACATGGCTGAAATGGACTTCTCCATCCTAACAGGTCCTCGAGTGAGACTTACCCAAGGCCCAGCATCTGTAGAAATGTCTCCTGTGAGACCAGGAAAACAGAAAAAAATCTTTCCTTTTTCCTTCCCTGGTAAGCACCTTTTTATTTTCTATATTCTTGATCTTTTGATATCCAGCTGGGGCCTTGCTGACACTGGTGGGAGGGAGGGACTGCCCATCCCAGGTTTAGCCAATTCCTGCAGACAGTGAAGGACTCACGTGCCCATATACCTTTTAAAGGCAAACCAACCAATACAGAGTGGTACTCTCAACCACCTGCTTTATGGGAGTTCTTCCTCCCGGATCACTGTCCCCTGCCCTAATCCCCACCAAGGCTAGGGACCAGACAACTAAGGGACAGCTCCTACGCCCCAGAGACAGCTGAAATCATTCACACCGCGCAGGTCTAACTGCTGAGCCTGCCTCAGTGGTCCCTCCTGTGAAAACCGTAATGAAGAGTCTTGAGCTTGTTTTCTCTCACTCCCTCTGCCTTCTAACTAAATCTGTTGCTTCCCTTCGTTACCCCCACCGTGTGCCCTGCCCCCTTCTTTGGCATCCATAAATATAACAAACCACCTTTTTAATGTCAACTGTCTCCTGATCTGTTGGTCCCACCATCCCTGAAGAATAATAATAAAACCTATTTTTTAAGTCACCCCCCAACCTCCCCTCCTTAGAGATCCTTAGAGCTTTCCACCATCAGAACCTACAGGCCGCCCTGGGCATCTTCCATCCCAGGCCCAATTGCTTGGGCCTCCTTCCTCCAGCCCACCCCAGCAGTCCCAGGTCCCCTGCTCTTAGGTCAAAGTGCCCTCCACCTCTGGGGTCAGAAGCCAAACCCTCCCCACTCCAGAAGGGAATCTAGACGTGAGGGCCTTGGGAGGATCTTTTCCCTCGGATCCCAGGAGAAAATACACTCAAAGAGCAGAGAGGAGGAGCTGGCTCCAGGCCATACACTTGTTTATTCATCAATCATTCATTTATTCATTAATCATTCATCCCCCCACCACCGCCACCCATCAATCAGTCATCTGCTTATTTATTCATTCAATTTGCCAGTACCTCTTCCTTGCTTTGGTTGCCACAGATGTTGGTCCTCGCCGGCTTTGATGTGTCCCATTTCTGTGGCAGCTGCACAGCAGAGGCCCTCTGACGTCACTTTGTCAGTTACATGGCTGGAAGGGTGTCACTCTCAGAGGAGCCTGAGACAACCAAAGGAATAGTGTAGAGCTGCCCCGAGCCTGGAAGCTTCTTTGCATTGCGGGCTCTGGCCTTCCAGTCCATGGGGCCATAGGAGGGGTGGGGAGAGTCTCTGGGGCCAAGCAAGAAATAACGGTTTACATTTGCCTCACTGCTGCTTAAAAACTGCTTCTTCGCCCTTTAGGGGTCCAGGAGCCACAGGAGACTCTAAGCCTCCAGGCCTGGATGTGAGGACTGAGCTCAGCATTTTGGGACCTGCAGAGAACGTGGTATGGGGGAACCTGGGCTAGTGTTTCAGAGGCCTAAGCCATTAGCCTTGGGACAGGTCTCCCAGCTTCCACCCACTTTCCACCCCACTTCACCCAGGAAAGTCTATTTTCAGCCAACAGCCAGAAACCTCTCCATACAACTCAGATCCTGTCTTACCTCTGCTCAAGCCCCAGCCAGGACTCCCCACTCACGTGGTAAGACACTTTTGGATGAAAGAATGAACAGAGGGATGAATGGGCTCTGGGAAGCTCTGCGGGTGAAGCTCGTGAGGCCGCAGCCGCGGGGCTTGGCGCGTCCTGCGGTAGAATTCACCGGGGGCTACGGAGGACTCCGTCAGCTGCGCTGAGGAGCCAGGAGAAGGGCAGCTGCCAGCCTTGTCTGGGAGGGAAGGTAGGCAGCAGTGTCGCCAGCTCCCGCCGCTCTGGGGCTGGCCAGCGCTCTGGATGTCATTAGCTGATTTGTTCTGCTCGGCAGAATGTACTTTTCGTATTTAGGCAGGAAAAACAGCTTTCGGTCCTCGTGCCCTTTCTTCTGTGAGCCCTAGCACATGGCCCACTTATTATGAATTAATCCTCTAAAGAGTATGTTCATTATTCTAATTTAATTGTGCTTCGTTTCGGAAAACAACGAAACCCAGTGCGGAATAAACTCCTGCGCCCGATCGGTTTTCAAGAAGTTAACCTAAGACAAAATACTGCTAGAGGGCAGCAGCAATTTGGAATCATTAAAGGGAACCCATGTAAATAATAAAAACAAAACTAAAATGCAGAATTAAATTAAGGAATAGGAAATTAAATTTGTGAATCTGATCTGAAATGGAGGCCCTCTGTGCGCAGCCTCGCCCTGGCTGGCTTGGCTGTGCACTCAGGAGTGCTCCATGGCCAGGTCTGCGGAGGTCCCCGGGCCCAGGGAAGCTCACGCGCCTCCCCTCCTGGTGACAGTGTGCCACCCTGGGAAGAGGGATACGAACTGAAGGGGGAGAAAGGGAGCTCCCACAGGGTCCCCTCAAAGGAAGGTAAGAACCACGTTGTCACAGCCACATCTGGATGGCTCCTGTCCAGCCCTGGTGACTGCTGAAGGGGAACCCATGGCGCGAGGCCGAAGCCAGGAGTCTCGCTGTGACTTGCTGGAGGGCTCACAGGAAATGAGGCAGAGGGGTGCAGTGTGGCTGTGGCCAGGCTCCTGGGAACATTCAGCCATGTTCTACCCCTGTGCCCCGGGCACGCTCGCACAAGTGACCCAGCTCAGGACAAGGACTGAGGGACTTGCCCCCTGCCGTGGCAGCGGCCCCTATGCAGAGTCCTGACCTCTCTACTGACACCGTGGGAGCCCAGTTCCAGATGCAGGAGACCCACGTTGCAGCCTCCAGAGAGTCACTGTGGCAAGTCAGGTCTCTGTAGGTCAAGGAGAGGAAGGGAGAGAAGTGGGGTGGGGACAAGAGAGACAGCAGGCTTACAGATACAACGTGTCTGAAAGAGAGTGGTGGTACCAGGGCAGCATTAGGCCCATCACTCAGACTTTATGCTGTAGTTTTCCAGGAGTTTTTGATGCTGGGTGTCTTCTCCCCGCTCTTCTCTGTACTCCCACCCCTACCTGTTCTCGCCCTCTCTTCCCTCCTGCTCCCTTCTCCAAGTGAAAAGAGCTCAGCCTATAGCCAGGCAGGTTTGCTTGGGTCACAGTTCTTTCTGTTACTTTGTCCTGGGCCTTGGGCAAACTATCTCACCTTTCTTAACCTCAGTTTCCTCACATGTAATAACAGTACCCACCTCTTCAGTTTGTTAGAGGAATAAATGGAATAAAGCACCTGGCACAGAGGAGACACTCAGACACTTCTGCTTCATCAGGTCGTGCTCACACACACTCTCTACACATAAATACACATGTGCACACACATGCATACATGTGCACACATGTGTCAAAGGCCTTAGGCTGGGTTTCCAGAGCATCACAATTAGTTAAAAATTTGAGTCAGTAGACTGCTTGCCTTGATTCAGAAAGGCAAACATTCAAACAGGAGGCATATCCCAGTATTTGGGTGATTTTCCCGTTGCAATCTTCATTTTGTTTTCTGCAAAGACAAGTTAGCCACCTTAGCTCCTTTTCTAAAACAAAGGGGAATATAAGCAAGCAAAAATAACAACAACAAAAAGTTACATTTTTCTTGTTTAATTTGCATCCTAAAGACCTGATTAAAGAAATCATACATAGGCCTGGCTGGTGGCACAGTGAATAAACCGATGGCCTGTGAACCCAAAGGTCACTCGTTAGATTCCCCAGCCAGGACACATAACCAGGTTGCAAGCCAGGTCTCAAAGCCAGGTCTGTAGCTGGAGGCAGGTGAAAAGCAACCATACATTGATGCTTCTCTCCCTCTCTCCCTTCCCTGCTCTCTAAAAATAATAAAATCTTTTAAAAGAAAGAAAGGAAGAAAGGAAGGAAGGAAGGAAGGAAGGAAGGAAGGAAGGAAGGAAGGAAGGAAGGAAAGAAAAGAAGAAAAAAAGGAAGAAAGAAAAAGAAATCAGGCACATAATGTGGGTTACAGTGTTGTTGACTGGTTAGTTGTTAAACAGCTGTTGTACCTAAAAATACCAAGTATGGTGAGAACAAGGGCAAAAAGAGCTAACAATCCCTCTTGAATCCCCTGACTACTTCCCTAAATCTCACTTCACTAATTGCCCTAGAAAGCATTCTAGATCTCTTGCTCATCCCATGAATTGTACCTATAAACTGGGGCACCGTGACATACATCCCATCTCAACCCTCCCAGGACAAGCCCAGAAACCCCTATTAAAGAAAAAGTATTCATGACAATTGTTAAAGCCAATGAGGCTGATGTTATTCAGGAGGGTCCTGCTACCAGGGGATTTTGTAATAGAGAGGAGATGCTCACAGAGCACAGCAAGGAAAAGTGGGAATTTACAGTCAAGGAGCAGGGGTGGGGGAGGGTCAGTGAATAAAAATTACTAAGAGGATGCATCAGGGATAAGGGGGGATTCCAGCAACCTAATAGGATTCTTGCCAAAGGCAGGCCAGGGCAATCAGACATTGCCTGAGGGATGGTGGACGAAAAGGAGCCCAATCAAATATCAAGGGTGATCAGATGTCAAGAGTGGGAGATTCTGACTAGAACAAGTTAGCAGAATTCTTGCTAAAATTGGAGAATGCAGAGATGAATGTGGAAGCCCAAAAGTAAGCACCTATTTGAGAAGGGAGTTCAGTTCGGAGGAGCCTAAGTTTGGTCAAGGGCAAAATCTTCCTCATTCTAGAGCAGTTACATGGCACAGCTCTAAGACAGGACAAAGAGCCACCTCTAGTGCCAATGGAAAGTAAGCTGAAAAGCCTAGTCCTGGCCTGGCTACCAGGGATAGGTGGGGGTGTTAACCTGGAGGTGAAAAACAAGGGTCAGGAAGGTCACATAATGGTCTGTACCTAGATCTGGGGATAAATGCTGCAAAATGACCTCTCAGCCTATAAAAGTTAATTCAAGAAAAAGCCAAATCTTTTAGATACACAAAATACATCCTATGAAAAAACTTTCAAAGGGGCCTTGTCCCAGAGAACTCACAAGAGGGGGGTTAATTTCTAAGAGGCTGGAACTAGTTTGGTCATTTAAATGATCTCTATATTTCTGGCCCTGGATGAAAAACTCTGCATCCAGAGGATGGACTTCTCTACCCAGGAGGACATTTGTGTGGGGTCAGCTTCACCATTTGACCATGAAGTTTCAAATCATGTCTACCCAACAGAAGAGCTTCCAAGGAGGCTGCACCTAAAAGGGCCAGATTGGTTTCTCTCAACCAACTAAATTCCCTGCCATACAAAGTCCATATTGCTCAGGCTTCCATGACCCCCTACCTCTACCCCATGCACACATAAAATGGATCCCTTTTCCTGCTCGATAATAATGATGTTGTTGACAATGATAGCAATAATAGTTAACACATTGAGAGTTTCCTCCTTGACAAATGTTCATTCTAAATACTTTGTAAGAATTTGCTCATTTAATACTCACAATAACCATGAGAGAGAGGTATTCTTGTTCCCATTCTATAGATGAGAAAACTGAGGCCCAGAGAAATGGGGCAATTTGCCCATTATAACAGCAAATATAGCAGCACCAAAATTCAAACCCAAATAGTACACCAGACTCCAGTGCCTCCTAACCATGAGAGAGCACTTTCTGAGGGTCACCAGCTCCCCTGTCAGCAAATCTATCCACAGTGACCCTAAATCTAGGCCACAAGGCAAAAAGAATTAAGCAGGCCCCTATTCTCAAAACACCGTGACATCACTTTCTTCCCCTGGTGCTTATGGCTGTGTCTCCATGGCCCACCTGGATTCAGCAAACACTGCGGCCTGGGCTCTGTGGGATGCAGGGTTTATAGCCAGGAGCATGCTTTATTCTGTTTCATGGGGTGGCTTCTTATAGCCTGTGAGGGCAACACAGGCTTGGCATGTGGGAGAACTTTCCCGGAGGAAACAGCCTCATCAGTGTGCAGGTACTCATTTAAATTCCAGACCCTGGCTTTTAAGACACACATCTGCAGTGGGCATATGTATTGAGATAGATGAAAACAGAAATGGTTTTCCATTGTATCTGTGTTATTAGATTTGACCCACCATTCAAACAGCACAGAAAGAGTGGAAAATTAAAGGTGATTTGATATTAGCCTCCTATTCACATTAGAAAAAGTAACTGCTCTTGCGGTTTTCCTCACAGAGGTGTCTTTATTCATTTGACATGCCTTTAATAACTAATTCTAGTTGTCTGGTTGCCAAGAAAGATTTCCTACAGGCAGACTTGAAAGTGACTCGGAACTCTTTGCATGCCCGGCTTCAAATGATCCCAGAACAGCAAACATTCAGCTTCCCTCCAGACTTCTGAAGTGTGGGCATAACATGAAAGAATGAACAAGAATCATTCTGCAGCTTGCATGTGCTAGGACCGGAGCTGTCTGACAGAGGTTGCCGCTGGGTCTACATGGACCCAGCACAGTGAGATTTGGAAATAAGCTCATGAATTTGATCCGTGGAGTCAGCCAAACCAAATGATTTGTTTCAAGAAAATAAATCTACGTTGGGGCTAGGAATGACCCAGGTCAGTCGTAAACAGACTGTTTTCTTCTGTCTGCGTAGACCCGGAGCAGGCAGAGAAAGACGAGAAAACCACCATGATTGCTCTCACAGGGTCACAACTGAAGATCACACGCTGTGAATGTGTATAAACAGTCACTACCTGGATTATTGATTCATCTTCAGGTACTAGGCTAAGTGGAGGGCATACATAATCACTTTTAATCTTCACAATCATCCTATCAGGTGACTATTCCCATTGTACGGAGGTGAAAACTGAGCTTCTGAGATGTTAAATGACTCTCCCAGGGCACACAATCTGGGGGCAAAGGTTGGCTAGTTGTTCACCAGGCATGACCCTTTCTATCCTGGCACCGCCAAGTGCCATCTGCAGGATCCCTTGCCATTAGATGCAGCCATAGGACTCAATTCTGACCCGTAGAAAGTGAATGGGAGTCACTTCCCGGCTCATAAAACCTGACAGTACACAATTTTCTCCTCCTACCCAATTGCCAAACAGAGAGGATGCTGAGGGCCTACAGGAGGGTAGAATCTAACTATGGAAGAAGCTAGGATCCTCTGTAACTGCTTGGAGCAGAGCCCCTTCCTCATCACTGTTCCTGAAGTTGGATGGTGATGTGAACTAGAAATAATCTATGGTGTTAAACCACTGAGATTGGGCAACTGTCAGTTCCAGCAAAAACCCTGACCTAACTAATACAATTTGTAGGGCTTCCAAAGTCAAGGACTCCTGTGCCTTCTTTGTCTGAAACTATACTGGGTCTGATCAACCCTCAAACCCTCACAAGGAGACCATCAGGACTCTCTAACTTTTCTTTATTTTTCCTTCATCCTTGTTCATACTCTACTTGGCCTAAGGTGGAGATTTCTTAACTTTCCATTTTCCATCTATGTCAACACATTCCTAGTTTTTAAGAACTTGATCAAAAGAGTCTTCTACCTCTTAGTTAACCCCACCCCATATTGGGCTCTGGGCCTGTGAGTGTCTTGGGTTTTTCCTCTCCCATGTGGATGCATCTTATCAGTTACCAGTGTCTCCTTCACCCTTGCTCTTTCCTTCCATTCTTCAGCCAGGGCTCTGTTTTGGACCTCATCACATCTTGCCTGGTGCTATCATAACACCCTCCAAATTTGTCTCTTCCCCTCCTTCCCATCATCCTGTTGCCTCCAAAAGGGTCTTCCTAAAATAGATCTAGTCCCAGCATCCCCTGCACTTAATTACCCCATATTAAAAATGCAAATGCCCTTTGACCAAGCGATTCCAGGTCTATAAATTTACAGATACATGCATAAAGTGATTTACAAGCAAGAATATTCACTACATCATTGTTAGAAGTGGCAGAACACTGGAAATACCAAATGTCCATCAGTCAGCCTTATTAAATAAACTATGGAACACAATGTGCTTCCCCTAAGTGTCTCCAAGATCTATGGTCAAGTATAACAAGCAAGTACAGACAGGTGAGTGTACACAACGTATTAATATGTGTGTTTAAAAAGCATTGGGGAGATAGATCCATATATGTGTTTTCAAAGACGAGGAAAACCTCTGGAAGAATGCATGAGAAGCTGGTAATGGTTGCTTCTGGAAAGGGAACTGAATGACTCGCTATCAGGGATGGGAGGGAAACACTTTTCACTGAATATACACTGACGTTGTTTGCACATTTTACTCTACATGCATATTACTTTAAAACATGAAAATACAACCTGACCTTCTAGTGCTTATTTGACAAGGTCCAAATTCCTTAGTGTGAAAGGGAAGCCTCTGGGTCCAACACGTTTCCCTGCCCACACTTGCACTCTACTGCACCATTCTCAGAGCATTCCGCACACTCTCCCACCTCTGTGCCTTTGTTTTGGTCTCTCCCTCTTCTGGAAAGTCCCATCTCTGCTTGGCAGGAACTGCGTGCTCTCATCTGTTATCGCCTTCCTTTTCTTTATAAGTTTATACTATTGCCCTTTATCCCAGTTTGCTGCACAGTGGAGACAGGTGTCTTTCTTTCCTACAAGACGAGATGATGTCCCACAAATAGAAAAGGTTCAAAACATGCCAATGCCTTGAACCCAATTTATAATACTACATGTCTCAGCCACAGCTTCTGAGAATGGCTGGGAAGGGGGCTAGGAACAGGCCTCCCCTTCCCGCAGGTAAGGAGCAGGATCCAGAACTTGTCCCCACCCTGGCTGGTGGCTACATGTCAGTACTACATTTCAGTTTGGGACATTCTGCAAGGATGGACCTCCTTGCTCCTCCGATTCACTCCCAAAGCCACCCCCAACCTCATCTTCTTGCCACCAAAGACTCACCCCATCCACGGTGCTACTGTACTTAGGCCTGAGCATTGGCTCGACGGAATCAGGCTGGAAACAGAGAGCTGTCTCTTGCCCTAGACCACAGCCTGGGGTTTAAACTCAGTTGTCATAATTATTTGAAGCCCATTAAGTTTATTTATGTTCCAAAGCAGGTCCACTAGAGAAGGACTATCATAGTCGTAAATATCAGGGCTGCGTTTCTCCAGACACAGCTGGGCCTCCAGGCCCCTCCCCTTCCCTGCTCTGCACACCCTACTTGGAGGCACGAGCCATGTGCTCAGATTCAGTACAGTACCCAGACCCTGTCTGACCAATTGTGCTGGCCCAGCCAGTACAGCGCATGCTTCTCTTCTATACATTTCTTGTGATCGGAGTGTGTTTAAGCAAAACTCAGCGATCTGTGGGAGGAATGGTGTCCTCCAGTTCTGCCCAAGTCAAATGTGTGAGATGCAGGGGCCCTAGGCCCAGGATTTCATCTCAGAGAACCACAGGGGCCTAAGAATGGACACCAAATCCTGGGAACATTAAGAGGTCCTTCTAACCCAATGTAGAGGTCTTAAAGAAGACAAAGAGCTGCTGGAGATGTTCTTTGAGTTCTTGGCTGTGTGAGGGTTTCTTCAATGTCACCGTCAGTGTGGATTGGAGGATACTGACCACTTTGTCTTAAGAACCGGTATTTTCCAAAGCGTAAACCACTGTAAGCTGGTCTTGTTAAATAAATTCTCCATGAAAAAGTAAAGAAGATTCTACAGTAAAAAAGCTTTAAGAAACACTAGATCCTCCTCTGGGGAAATTCATGACACACATTCGTGTATTAAAGACCCTGGGCAAAGCCTGCTGTAAAGAAATTTGTTTAACCCAACGTACTCTAAACATATTGAACAAAGAATCTTTTTTTGGCAATACTTACATGCATCCATTGGTAAGCGTGTCCCACGGAGCACCTTTCTGGAAAAGCTGCTGTTAGAGGTGAGTGTGTCTCTTCAGCCCTCCGGTGAGTGCTGTGTGAGGTTTATCCTAGTTTAGGAGGAAGAACACTTCTCAACTTTCCCCTCCCTGCCTTCTTGTTCTCAAGTCTAGCCAACGCACCTGTCCAGGTACAGGTGTTCTTCCTCTGCGGCTCTTTCTTTCCCTGTCCCCATCAGGGTGTTGGAGGAAGGAAGGTGGGTATCAGTTTCACCTTCAACCAAATGATCTGTCCCGCCCCCCTCCCCATCAGCAGTCTGGCCCTTTGTCTTCACCCTTACTGTCCTTTGTTTTTTGAGAAGATTGAAAAACTGCTCTTTGTTCCTTCTCTCAAACTACTTTCCACCTTTACCTCTTCCAGTAAGCTTCACCTGATGGACATGGGGCTACTCTGTTGGTTTAGGGCAGCATTTGTGCACATGGGGTCCCTGAAGCAGCAGCAGCAGCAGCAGCAGCACCCTTGGAAACTTGCAAGAATGCAAATTCTCAGACCCCAACCGAATTGACACTCTGGACATGAGATCCAGTAACGTGTGTTTTGATAAACCCTCCTTGTGATTCAGAGGCAAGCCATTAGTCTAGAACAGCAATTTTTGACAGGTATGCCAAAAGACTTGTTAAAACATGCAATCCCTATTTAGTCAAGGGCGCTGACTTCTTTACCTTAAATTGGCAAAAAAAAAAAAAAAAAAAAAAATGACCACAGCCAACACAACAATAGTGGTCCAGTCTGAATGAATCAAAATTATACCTGTTCATTTTTGTCATAACAGCAAAAACCTATTTTGTGTGTGGGTTTGTGTGTGTGTATGGGTGGGTGGGTGCCACAGAATTTTAGTAATTAGCTTACATGTGCCACAAGATGAAAACAGTTGAAAATCGCTAGGATTTCCAAATTCTCTCAGAACAGGTTCTATTCTACCTCACTCATTGTCCACACATGGTTTTATTTATACCACACTCAATTCCGAAAAGGAAAGGACATGGACAGCCAATGCTAAAATGCTCAGGGACCAGCACCATGACACACACTTGCAGATCAACTGCCTTCTTCCAATACCTGCAGTTCCTCCTCCAGGTGTCGTGAGGCTTCCTTGACTGGTTCCAAAATGTCAGCCTCCTCCGCTCCACTGGCCCTCCCTACATCTTCACCACCGCTGTTTTGTTTTGTGTTTCTTTTTTTTTTTTTTCCTTAGCACTTGTTACCATTTAATATATTATGTAATTTATAAGTTTTTATATTTATTTTTTTGCTCCCCCTTAGAATATCGCCTCACAGGGGCAGGGGGTTTGCATCTATTTTGCCCTGCTCCCTGCCCCCCAACCAGAGTGGCATCTGACTCAATACGTCTTTGTTCACTAGGAAGGAGGCAAAGGCTACTGCCAGGGTTGAGCCTAGTTTCCCTCTGAACTTCCTGGCAGGCAAAGAGTTACAAAGATCTCTTCCTCTAATAACAAGACATCAGACCCTCCTGGAAAGGACAGAATCAGCAAAGACCGTCCTTTTTGGCCCCCAGGGCTCCTTGGGTGGGTTAGAGAGCAGGCTATGTCTGATAACAGCCAGGAGCAGCTTCCAGCCAGCTGACTGAATTCTTCAATCTAAGCAAAGTTTCTCCTTTCTCTCCCCAGTTACTAACGGGCAGGCTCCTGCCCACCGATGTCTGTGAACCGTGTCCTGGCAGGAGACGCACAAGGGCACGAGTTTCAGGAACACGCCTGCCCGGTTCATCAGCTCTGTAGGTGAAATGTGGTGGAGCCTGTGGGGCCGAGCAGGGTGGACACTGGACCGGACTGAGTTCTTTTTCCGCAGACTGGAAGAGAAACCTCCACCTCGGAAGAATGTATCCAGCCCTGATAAATTTATAAAGTATTTGACCTTTAATCAATCCTAATATTTTCAATCCACAGAGCCTTCTTAAACGCCTGCAGCTCTGCCCCTGGACCCCTATTCATCACAATTACTGCTCCAACTGTCGGAGGCAGTGCATGAAATGGCGCACGCTGACGTCCAATATTTTATCACTAATAAAGAGAAACATCCCAAGTATTTGCACAGTTTTGATACTTTCCAGCCCTGAGCCCAGGAACAGGGGGAGCATGGTGATTTATGCTCACTGCCCAGCGTTGTTAATTGGTCTTTTCAGCTGGAGCCTCGAGATCCCTGCTTTTTTCTTTGTGTCCCAGCCAGGGACATGGGTGTGCAGAGAGCAGGGAAGGGCACAGCAGGCGGCCTGGGGAGGGCCTGCAGAGCACACAGTAGGCCCTTGCTCAGCATCTGGTACGTGTCATGAAGCGCTCTAAAGGACATTTTTTTTTTAAACTGCAATTTGACAAGTGCTTTCCTATACTCGTGACTTTGTAAACAGATACGATGTTTATGGAGAATCTTGTTCCAGTTACCATGGCTGTGATCCCACCCCAGTTCAGTGTCTCCCCATCCTGCCTCCTTCCCATCCCCAAGCAGCGTCTGCCACCCAGTCCCATCCCTTCTCAGTTCGGAGGCCCTCCCTCTGGGCCTCCCTGCTTAGTTTTCAGCCACAACACTCAGATGGGCTGCATCTACATAGCACCCAAACATCTGGATGAGCTGTAAACAAAACAAGCAGATGTTTCTTCATCACAGCAGGTGCCTTGGCAGAGCCCCGGCCTCCAGCTATAAGGGAATGGCCTTCTCTGCAGTCCAGGTCCCCAGGAGGGGCTGGGGAGGGCCACCTACCATTGCCCTGATCATGGAGCTGGTCACCCTGGCCTCACAGAGCACAATGAGCAAAGAGAGCCTGCTGCCCCTAGAGAAAAGGTGCTAGCAACGAATGATGATGTCTTGTGGGTAACATGAGAAGTTTGGAAACTTGGGGACTAGAGGAGGAATAGGAGGAGAGAGGTCTGTTGTGTACTAGTTAAACATGATTTCAAATCCACTTGCTTATAACAAACATCAAAAAATGGTGTTTTTAGCCCTGGCGGGTGGCACAGTGGATAAGGAGCCGGCCTGCGAACCCAAAGGTCTTTCGTTCAATTCCCCAGCCAGGGCACAGAATCAGGTTGCAAGCCAGGTCTCCAGCCAGGTCAGTAGCTGGAGGCAGGTGAAAGGCAACCACACATTGATGTCTCTCTCCTTCTCTGCCTCTCTCCTTTCCCCTCTTTCTAAAAATAATAAATAAAATCTTTTTTCAATGTTGTTTTTTGAAGTAAAGGTGTTTTACTAGAATGATGGAGTAAGTTGGGTCAGGAGGTCATCATTCCATCCGTTGTCCTTGATGAGCTGCTGAGGGGCCCCGTGGGGGCTTGTGGGTAAGAGCATGTGAAGACATAGGCATTTAGACTACAAACAGAGAGAGTTGTAAGGACCATTTGAGAGTTTCTGTTTGGGCAAGGAATCTCTTCCCTAACATAAAAACTCTCCAGAAACCTGGGGGCATTAGCTCCCACCTTGGTAAGGGTTCTCTCTCTCTCTCTCTCTCTCTCTCTCTCTCTCTCTCTCTCTCTCTTAAGATTTTATTCATTATTTTTAGAGAAGGGCATGGAAGGATGAAGAAAGGGAGAGAAACATCAATGTATGGTTGCCTTCCACCTGTCTCCAGGTACAGGCTTGGCTGGAGACCTGGCTTGCAACCTGGTTATGCACCCTGACTAGGAATCGAACCAGCGACCTTTGGGTTCACAGGAGGACACCAATCCACTGAGCCACACCAGCTAGAGCAAGGGTTACTCTTCCAGAGGGTAGTCAGCCTACTTCCAGCACCAATGCCTTCATTTCCTAGCAACCTGCTCAGCAACAGGGCACTTTTACTTTAGTTCCGGCAGCTGAAAGTGAGCTCATGGTTGGTCACCCTCCCTCACGAGGGCCTCCTCATATAAGAGTTCACTTTGTATTAAATTCGGACTTTATTCCTTTATCTCCCCTTGCTTGGAAAGCCAGTGTGATTAACATGTTATTTGTTCAGAGTATGTTATTTCTTCATTTTTTGTATTAAAAGATACTATCTTGTATGCTATTGGCTTGTTAAATTATTGTAATTCTCACAATGTTAAATATATTGTTGACAAACACAAAAGTCAGTTTATGGAGCATAAGTTTGCTGCACACACCCGCCCCCCCTGCCCAAACTGAAAAATGAAACAAGGTCCTAATGCAAATTGGTGAGGAGAAGTTGATGTCAAGTCCCTCTTTAATTACACTGTGACAAAGGGATTTCTGAGCCTCTGCCTTCCACACCATTGCCTTCCAGGGAAAGGAATTGCCTAGGAAAAAAAAAAAACAACAAGAAATGGCCTCCTTCTTACCCCCACAGGCTAATGTGCAAAAGGAGTTGGGCTCCCCGGACAAAGAATGAGCTTGGATGACCCGGGCTTAGAAAAAGGCACAAAATTCTCCCCTTTCACCCCATCTTCTATCTAACAAGAGACCCAGGGGCAGCCACATGGGACTAAGAAAGGGGAACTGAGATCCTTGTGAAAGGGGTACCTGAAGGACAGGACAGAGGCCCAGAGGCAAAGGAGGTAATGGTTACCACTTCCAGCTTCTCTACTCCGACTCCGTTCTCCACTCTCCCAATCCTGTGAGCACCACTGACCAGGTACGTTCAGCTCTTTCCCTCAAGCCAGTAGCTCCTTCGGTCTTCTCCATTCACCAGCCCCATGTGTGACACTAAGCACACTAGGTAATGACACACTCTCCTTGTCCTCTCCCTCAGCTCTGCGTGAACTCACTCCTTTCGCCCTGTGCCCCACTCTCCCATCCTTGGGCACCTTTGTAGCTCTGTGTGTCAAACCAAACACATTCCTCAGGGCCACCTTCCTTGGAAGCAGCTTTTTTTTACCCAACTGTCACCAGAGAGACTTTCAGGACCCTACAGGGATCCTTTGCCCCGAAGCCCAACACAAAGGAACAAGCCTGTGTGTGTGTGTGTGTGTGTGTGTGTGTGTGTGTGTTGGAAATGGCAGAAATCAGAAAGTTGCTGCTCTTATCCATCCACTGATTATTAAATTTTGCGCTGAAGACAAGTATTTTCCTTTGACCCCCATGTCTGCAGCTGCGGAACTGAACTTCAGTCAACATCAGACTATCCTGTACCCAGGGAAAAAGGTCCAATTTCCTCAAGGATTTGAAAATTCAACAGCTGGACTGTGGTTAGGACCAGATGAGGTACCATTTGGTGAAAGGAGGTTACACTTTGTTAGAGAAGTAACTTTTTGGTCGTTTTTCTTGTTTTTTTTTTGTTTTTGTTTTTATGAAACAGGATGAGCAAAGCAGCACCCAAAGTCTCTGGATTTTCCAGGGGAAGACGCCCCCATCCCCACCCATGCCCACAGCAACCCTTGAAAGACATGGAGGGCTTCCTTTCCCATTTTGAGGGAAAGGGAGTAGAAATCAGACACAAAGAAAACTGGAGTATGGGTGATCCAACCCCCCTCCCCCAAGTAGCCTTGCTTCTTAGCATCATGGGTTAGAAGTTTATAAGAATTCTGGATCCATGGTTTCCTATGGTCGCTTTTACAGATCTTGTTAATTTATTACCCGTGGTTGCACTTTTAATGGAAATCATGAAGAAATGGCAAAGGAAACATGAGCTAATTTTTTTCCAGTGACACATTTCACTGCTATTTAAATAGCCTTTTTGCCAAACCAAACACAGCGCTTACAGCCAGCAGTGACACATGAAGGAGATCACTGTGGCTGATCCTGCCGCGGCATCCAGAACAGGCGAGACTTTCTCTCAGCTTCCCTGAGGGCCGGCCGCCAAGGGGGCTGGGCTGGGGGCAGCTGGAGCCAGGGGCACAGCTGGAGTCCCGGCCGGGTGACTGCAGCTCCCACCCTCTCCCAGGCAGGGCAACTTCTCTCTAGCCTGGAGCCCACTCCTCTCCCCCGAGGGGCCCTGGTAGGACTGTTTCCCCCGCAGCCTGGGAGACCCCCCAGAGTGGGCCACGGCACCACCTGGCAATTTGCTTGGGCCTCTAACTGGGCACATGACCAAGTGGTGTACAATCAGAGGTGGACTTGGGGGAAAGCCGGGCCAGCTTTTGTAGCAGTTCTGCGGTGGCAGTGGCCATTACTGTGACCACGCTTGCACAGGGCGTCTTTGTTGGGCAAACCCGGAGCCTCTGACTGCTCCTCAGAAACATCGGCCTCGGCATCGTTCTTGCTCCCCAGCGCTGGGGCTGATGTCACCAAGCATTTATTAACTTTTCAAGAGGCCAATTGAAAGCTGTGGCATTTGGCAAGAGAGAAGCCAGAGTCTGAGATGTTGGAGAAGGGGAATAGGCCCACAGAGGCCCTGGTGACAGCTGGTACAGGGAGGCCGTCGGGGCGGGGGGAGCCTTCTAATACGGGCCTTGTCAGAGCCTCGCTGGGACTTCGAGAACACAGTGGGTTAGAGGGAAGCGAAGCACTGGCCCTTGGAGACTGGATGGGTCGTCAACCTCAGGGCCCCTGTGTCCTGGGGCAGGACATTCTCTTAGTGAGCTCCTCTGATGAACAGTGTGGGGTGGGATAGGGGCATTAACAGGGGGTGGGGGGTTAGCAGGGGTAGTGATTCAAGGAGGGGGCATGAAATGGGGAGACAACACCCTGGAGGGAGGAGCCCTAGCAAGCAGGAACCAGGGTTTCAGCTGAACCCAGTCCCCACTGGATCTTGATGGGCTACCTCTTTATTCCACCCCCACGCCCCCTGCAATGGAATGCTCTGTAGCCCCCAGAATCCCCTGCCAAGTGTCAAGGTGGGCAGAGCAGAGGGGCTTTGACAGAATTCGGGCAGCAGGCCTGCTGGCATATGGGGAGAAACCACTCTCCCTCCTTGCTTTCCAGGGAGAAAAGCCACTTTAGTGAGGCTCCGGAGAGAAGTTAACTGTCGTTTTCTCTTTGCCAAAAAGTATATTAAATTCACTGACCACATTTTTCCAAACCCGAGTACGGAGGACATTAGATGCAACGCACACTGGTTGGGCTCTGGTGCGCTGGGCACCACACATATTTCATTTTGCATTATTAATATTTAAACCAAAGCAGCTGTTCTCTATACATGCAGAGCCCAGAGCCTGCCCAAGACTCCTATGGAGGCTTCTCTCCCTGGGGCCAGATGTACCAGCTGGGAAGCCCCTTGTTAACCCTCAGGCCGTGGGCCTCCTGCGGTGAATTCCCCCTAAGGAACCACTGACTGACCTGCAGTGACATTTCTAGAATATTTCTGGGCAAGGGGCCTTGGTGGCTTGTTGGCAAGAACAGATTCTGTTGCTCTGGTTTAGCTGAGATTCAGTAGGGCTCACCCCAAACAGATTTTTGACAGGGGCAACATACCTCTTTGAAACACCAACTTCCCTTTAAGCCCTTTGCCCCAGGGATAGGTACATCCTGGGCTTTCCCTGTTCTCTCCAACTCTTCCTGCCTTCAAAACTTTTAAACCTCGGGCCCTGGCTGGTAGCACCGTGGATAAGGTGCCAGCCTGCGAACCCAAAGGTCGCAGGTTCGATTCCCCAGCCAGGGCACATCACCAGGTTGTAAACCAGGTCTCCAGTCAGGTCTGTGGCTGGAGGCAGGTGAAAAGCAACCATACATTGATGTCTCTCTCCCTCTCTGCCTCTCTCCCTTCCCCCTCTTTCTAAAACTAATGAAATAAAATCTTTAAAAAAATTTAAAAAAAAAACAAAAAACTTTTAAACCTTGGAGCCTGGGGTCCTCCTCCTTGGCATTTATATCTTTTTAAAACATTTTTAAGGCCCTGGATGGTAACAGTGAATAAGGCGCTGGCCTGCAAACCCAAAGGTCGCTGATTCGATTCCCCAGCCAGGGCACAGAACCAGGTTGCAAGCCAGGTCTCCAGCCAGGTCTGTAGCTGGAGGCAGGTGAAAGGCAACCATACATTGATGTCTTTCTCCCTCTCTGCCTCTCTCCCTTCCCCTCTTTCTAAAAATAATAAAAATTTTAAAAATAAATAAAATAAAATATTTTTATTTCTTTATTTTTAGAGAGGGAGGAGAAGGAAGAGAGAAAGAGAAGGAGAGAAACATCAATGTATGGTTGCCTCTCGAGTGCCCCCAGTGGGATCCTGGCCAGTGCCCTGACTGGGAATCGAACTGGAGACCCTTCAGTTCACTGGCCATGCTCAATCCACGGAGCCACAGCAGCCAGGCTAGGCGTTTATATCTTAAAGCCTCATCTCTAAGCCTGAGTGGGAAGATTTTCGCCTGAGTTCAGGGACAGCTTGGCCCAGCACTAACATAGCCTGATGACAAAGCCCCTTCCCAACCTGCCTCAGCTCTGTGCCTCACGATCCTGTGCTCCAGCCACCTGGGGCTGCCTGGTTTCCCAGACATACCAAACAATGTCCTACCCTAGACCACTGCTGCTTCTACTTGCCTTTGAAGTCCCAGACTACAAGTCAGCTCCTCTCTGCTACCACCCCAACCCCCACCCCAGGAAAAACTAACTACTTATCTTCTCTCCTCCCATAACAATTTATGTCTCCCTCTATTTTTGGTATATATCACATTATTTTGTATACTTAAACTAATATTTATTAAGTAACTTTTATGTACATGATGCCTTAAGTCAAATCACTAGTGTACAATTTTCACAATAACCTTATGAGATGGGTTCTAGAACCATACCTATTTTACAGGTGACAAAACTGAGGCTGAGAGGTGGTGAGGAGCTTGCCTGAGGTTACATAGCAAGGAAAGATCTGTTGCCTCAAGAACTGCAAAGCTCCTGTAAGAAGGGGCCATGGTTTTGTGCACCCAGGGTCTACCTAACACGCTGTCTCCTTACAAATGCTCAATGCATGTTTGTTGAACTAAAAATAAAGTTAAATAAAGCAAGCAGAAAGATTTTTCCAAATCAGGACCTGTTGAAATATCCTAGTATCTCCGTTTTTCTTAGGTGACTGTCCAGCTCTAACTCCTAGAGAATGAGGAGCAAAACCTTTGTAGTAAGCCCAACCAGGGTTCAAATTCCAGTTCCACCTGAATTTGAATAAACGAGCTACATCTCTGTTTTCCCATTTCCAAATACGTGAAAATAATAACACCCACCTATTTTAACCCTTACAACAACCAAGTCAGCCCTTCCTGCACAGGTTATTGGGAGAAGGAGGTCTTTGCACATGGAAAAGTTGTAAGGTTTAAGTGAATGGTGAATGGGACCATCTAGCAACCCAGCTCTTGCTGTGTTACAGACATACACCTAATGTCTTAAACACATAAGTTGGCGCTCTTTGATAGCAATGATAATGACACCTGGGTGATATTACACAGGCTCCGCAAGGCACAGCCTCAGAGGTCTCTTCATTTAACCCTCACAATTTTTACTAGGCAAATATTACTATTATGATCCTGTTGCAGGCATCTGGTGCTGTGTAACAAACTACCCCAAAACTGAATGACTTAAAACAAGAACAGCTCTCTTGCCCACAAATCTGCCCTTTGGGCGGGGCTCGGCAGGGAAGCCCTTGCCCTCTAAGGCATTTGGGACCAGCTGAGGCCACCTGAAGATGGAGGGTCAGAATCATCCGATGCTGGCTGTCCTGTGACCTCAGCTGGGACCCCAGCCAGAACTTAATCCAGGTGCCCTGGGCTTCCTCACAGCATAGTGGCTGAGTTCCAACAAGGGGAAGGGGAGGAAACATATATATGCCTTTTATCACCCAGCCTAGGAAGTCACAGTGTCACCCCTGACACATTTGATTTGTTGAGGAAGTGACAGTGACCTGTCCAAGTTCAAGGGGAAGGGACAAAGACTCTGCCTCGAAAAGGAAAGTAGCAAGGTTCTGGAAGAGCATGTGGGAATTTAAATACTGCCTCATCCTTTGGGGAACAGACACAAAGTCTCAAAGAACAGAGGTGAACACTGAGGCAAGGAGGCTACCTGACCAGAGTAAGAGCACAACAGCCCTGAGTGGCAGGACCAGAACTTAAACTCCAAACCATGGGCTCTTCCCACAAAACAGTGGGCTTTCCCATTCCATCTATCAGGCCCAGGCCCTCCCCACATAACAGGGTTTCTCAGAGCCACCTGCCACTTCCCATACACACATACACACGCACACATGCACACACACATGGCTACTGCCAAACTTCTCCAGCAGTCCCTTTCCCCCTGGGACGTGGTAAGGGGAAAAGCTCAGACCCCACCTTGCTGCCTCACCACTGGGCCAGGCTGAGCTGGAGGCCCCAGGCCAGCCCAGAGCCAAAGCTGGGAGTCCTGATGCTCAGGGGGTGGGGGGAGAGAATGACAGGGGGCAGTGTCTAGGATATGTAATTCCAGATGACAGCAGGAGCTAAGAAGACGGTGGGTAATTTGGGGAATTTTTGGAAAATGTGAGTGTGATGTCAGCCTGAGGAAAAGAGAGAGGAAAGCCAGGGAAGGGGGTGCGGGGGAAGTCCTGGGGGCCAGAAGGGAAAGACAAGGGCAGTGAGTTGTAATGGGAAGAACGGTTTACTAGTCTAGAAAAGCTTAACTTGAAGCTCTCAGCCTACCCCCAGGCCTCTGCCCAGCATGGACAAATCACATGGATATGATTAAACCCCATGCTGGTGAGTTCTGGTTGGATCCAGGACAAAAGTTGGAAATGCATTGATCTCTTCACAGGTAACTGAGCACAAAGCCGGCCCTTCACCAGCCCAGAGCTGGGGTGGACGGGGTGGGCAGCAAGAGTCACGCCATGAGAACCCCCTGCCTGGGAGCAGGTGGGAGGAGGTTACAGAGGTCGGAGTTGGGGCAGCCTGACCCTCTAGAGTCTCTGGGGAATTTGGTGCCTCTAGGAATGTTTTGACTGGCTTGTTAAAGCTCCATCGGCAGAACTGGGTGCTCTCCCAACACCCTGCCCAAAGGTTACCTCAGGCCTGAAGTAGTCCCTGATGTCCTAGTCTTCATGCGCTGAGCCAGGCAGCATCGCTCACGTGCTACGGCAGCCTGCTTATGATGACAAGGCATCATACGTTCACAGCCAGACAGCTGGAATCACAGTCCCCCACCCACCATCTCCCATCCATGGGACCTTGGGCAAGTCACTGAACCTCATGAAGACTCAGTGAAATGGCAGCAATAATCAACTCCAAGTGCTGTTGCGAGCCTTAAATAAGGTCATATAGACTAAGTGCCTACCCCAGGACCTGTCACGCAGGATTCAACAAGTGGCCATTCCCATCTCTCCTCCTTTTTCTCTTCCATTCTTCTACACACAGCCGGAGCCATGATGCCTCCTAAACTTCGTCCAGTCCAGACTAATAGGGCCAAAGAGAATCAAGGCTGATAAAAGTATGGGGGGTCGTAGACAGGGGGCCGAATAGGCACTTTGTGCCTTGAGGCATCCATGGTACAGGGGACCTTGCAGGGCGCTGGGACAGCTCCTAGAACTGGAGGGCCAGCCCCATCGTGGGGAGGGAGGAGCAGGTGGTCGAGCTCTCCTGGTCACCTTGGACTGCTTGTCCTTAAATCTAGGCAGTTCCAAAAACTGTTCCTCAAACATCCCACCCCACTAGTCTCCCTAAGAACAAACAGAAATGCAGGTGCCGGGAGAGGGGCTGCTTCATCCCTCTTTTGGCCTTGTGGTCCTGGCTCTCTCTGGGCCTTCGTTTCCTCACCCAGGCCATAGGAGGGTTGGATGCATGGGTAGCCTGATAGCATTTCCCTGTCCCCCTCTGTCTCTCCCTGTGACCCTCTCCCACCCCTTCCTATCAGGCCTCACCAGACAAACCAAACTATCAAGAGGGAGGGACAGGGTTGTGGCCTGTGAATATTTCTCTTAAGTCCTTTCTGTGGCTCCAACTTGAGGCCTTCAAGTTTCTCTTCTCTAAACCAGGACCGGAGGTTGGGTAGGGGGATTATCGTCCCTGACCTTTCTAGAGGGTTCAAGAATGCTGTTCTCACCTTTGCTTCTCCCTTGCAGGTTTCTGTCCTTCCAGGCTTCTTGGAAGGTTAAGACCACCTCCCAAAGCTCCTGGATTAAACTTCAGAAACGAAGGTGAAAAATAAACAGCCTCAGACTTTGTGGCTTTATTTCCAGATTACTAACAACTTGAACCAACCCTTGCCCCTCCCCTCTCCTGGCAGCTCCTGCATCCTCCAACCCAGGCCTGCCTGAACCGGATTAGGGAAGGGGAGAGGTTATGGTCCATGCAAGAGTCATACCCTGAACTTTATGGGGTTTGCAGCAGCCAGGTGCAGAACTGGGCTGTGCCCTTTTCCCACAACAGCCAGGGAAATGAAATGCAGACTCCGTAGTTCAAGTAGAAAGGGAGGGGGCTGGGAAGACAAAAGGGAGTTTTTGTAGGGGTGCAGAGGACAGCATTCAGGTGAGGAGGAATAAGAAGTGCTTACAAGGAGGTTGGTTGTGTCATCACCAATATGGATTGGCAGAAGGTCGCTTACCGTAGAAGTAGGTATCAGGCAGGTGTGGGGAGATGGACTGCATCTGAGAAGAGCCATACCTACCCTCCAGGGGCCACAGCTCACAGTCCCCATTGGACTCATGGCCACAATCTTCTCTCTAAAACCTGTTCCTGTTTCCCCCAACCTCAGACCTTCTGCTGCAGGGAGGAGGCCTGGGGCAGCTGGAGACCAATATTCCTGAGCTCTTCCAGCCCCAGCATTTATCTTAGGGTTATTTTCACTCCCAAGAACAAAGAATCTTTTTATTCAGCAAGTGGCAAGGACCTACACCTCTGACAAGCCATAGATCACCCTCAGGGAGGGCAGGAGGGCATGGTGGCCAGCACCTGAGGCTTCTCCCTCCCACCCAGAGCCTCAGAGAGGGGTGTCTGGCTCATGGTAAGTTCCCTGGACAGAAGGCAAGAATTGTGCAGGACAGACTGGTTGTGAGAGCCAGCAACCAAGCCAGGGCAGGAAGATGGAGAAGAGAGGGGATGGCTGACTGTCAGGAAGAAGCCCTGAGCAAACCCTGAGCCCAGACTCTTCTGGCTCAGTCTCCCCATCTGAGATACATGATGATCAACCAAATCACCTGGGGAGCTCTTTAAAAAGAAAGGGAATAAATTCCCATGGTATATTAAGGGCAACCATATAGAAAAGGTATAGTGTACTCAGCAGCCCCAATGGCCACCATTGTAGCTGAATTTCTTGTTTTCTTCAATGAGGATATTTGAATAACTAGCATATATAGGTATAGATAGATACCCATACAAATATGCATGGAGTTCAATATATAATCTGTTTTTATACACTTGGTAAGAAATAAAACATACTGTTCTACAATGTCCTTTTTACACTTATGTGGTTGTCACTCCATATTTGTACATGTAGAGCTTTCTCGTTTTTACTGACCTCATACTTCATTGAGTGGCTATTGATGGATATTTAGATAATTGTCCATATCTTCCTATTATAAATAACGCTGTAGTAAATATCTATGTAACAAACCTCCTTGTGCATAATTCTGAGGAAGACCAGGGTATATTCTTAGAACTATCAGGCAAATTAAAGGGCATGTGTGTGTGTGTTTTTGTTTCGATGGATATTGTTAAATTACTCTTTATAGAGATTGTACTTATTCACACAGACACCAACAATGTATGAAAGTGCCTCACATCTTAGGCTAACACAGTACATTACATTATAAAACATTTTGATCCTCATTAACTTTAGATGAGAAAATGTAACATTTTATTGTGGTTATAACTTGCATTTCACTCATTATAAAAAAGGTTGAACAACATTTAATGTGTTTAAAAGCCATCTGTACTTATAGGAGCTTTAAAACACATGGATTCCCCAAGTGTCAAAATCTAGTTCAATAAACCCAAAAATCCTTATTTAAAAAAAAATACTGAAGTGATTGGGGTAGATAAAGATTTTTTAAAGAGAACAGAATTTAAAATTCACTATCCATGTAAGATTAAATTGATAATTACTTCAATTAACATTGTAAACATCTGTTCATTCAAAGAGAATGGAAAGTCGGTTAACAAATTGGGAGAAATTATTTACAATTCCACAAGGACCTCAGAACCAGAATAATAAAGAATTTGTACAAGTCAATAAGAAAAATGACAACAAGGCAAATGATGGGACACAGTAGAGTTTACTTCAACAGACTCCAACTAGGACATATGCACCCTGAGGATAGGGGCACCGTCTGTTTTGCTCACCAGTGAATTTCCAGAGCCTTGCATGGTGCCAGGCACATAGTAAATACACAATAATGTTTGTTGGATGAGCTAAAAGGAGTGATGAACAGAAAAGAGACAAAGATGACACGCCTCTCCCTGGGTTAAAATAGATGAATGAAATGTATAAAATGCCCAGCACAGGGACTGGAACATATTTGGCATTCGATTCCTTTTCATTTCTCTTCCCTCCACGCCTGTGTGCCAGGCACCATGTTAGGATCTGATGTTTGGGGGAAGCGGTGCTGACAAATGCGACTTGTGATACAGCGGAGAGTATGAGGCCTGTGCTCCGGAACCATGTGTCAGGACTGGTGGGAGCACTCTAGCATCCGAAAACGCAGTGGCAGAGGCTTCAATTAGCAAGAAGATGGCAGTGACCCTGCAAAGACCTGTTTTAATAGGATGGTGGCAGGGTGGGGTCAGAGGGCAACTTTCAGCAGCAGCAAGAGGGAATGAGACAGAACTACCACTGAAGGAGTAACTACGATGACGAAACACCCCCAGGCTGGGAGCAAACTAAACATGTATGTGGGCACAGAGCCAGAGGAGAAAGCAAAGAACACAAGTAAGAAAAAATCTGGCTGATGGAGCAAGACACTCCAAGTGAAGGGTTCCACACCAGGAGTGACCCAGGTTTAATGACACGGATATAACTTGAGGGAAGATGGGGCTCTAAGAAAAGAGAGGCCCATTTATAAATACAAAATTGGATACGAAAGCATGTTTATTCAGAATATGAAAATGAGCCACAAGAAAATACAGTTTTATGCTGATAAAGACCACAATCACAAAATCTAGAAAAATAACATTATTGATTAATTAATTAACTACCTGACAAACCTCTATAATGCTTTTAGGAATAAAGTACTTCTTTTGCTGTGTACTCTTTATTGAATCTTTTATAGATATCAAGAGTTTTGTGGTATTATTTTTTTATAGAGAGGATAGTAAAATAACTTAGCTTTTCCTCTAGCATGGTTGGTCAATATTTGTTTTTTATTATGGATGGTTTAGAAAAATATTTTCAGCTTCACAACTTGATATTGGTAAGGTCATATAAATGTTCAGGATCATTGTCATATTTGGGAGAAAAACCACTATCAAAGTCCTTTCATATATATGCTATGGTATTTCAGAATGTGTCAACTTTTCTTACACAATGACTCATCTTTAATATTCTGTGAATTGACAATATTCATTAACCAGTTTGTTGATTTGTCTTTTAGTAGTTCATCTGAGTTTTATTTATTTTAATTAATTCTCACTAGAGGATATATTTTATTGATTTTAGAGAGCAAGGAAGGGAGAGAGAGAAACATCGATCAGTTGCCTCCCATATGTACCCTGCCTGGAAATTGAACCAACAAACTAGGTCTGTGCCCTGACCAAGAATTGAATCCACATCCTTTTGATGTATGGAACAATGCTCCAACCAACTGAGCTACCCAGCCAGGACTGTTTATGAATTTTATATTATTTCATTGGTGTCAACATTTCATGTCAAATGAGCAAAAAATTTAAATATTCTTTATATGATTCAGCAATAAGTTCAGAATCATAAACACATGACTTTAAAAACATTCTAGTTATTCATAGCATTACTACAAATTTGTGCCCTACAAATGCAGGAATTCTGATTAAATAATATTTTCATGAAAAAAAGAAAAATGTCTGGTGCATTTTATAATTGAGTTTATTCTTAGCATGAATGTACACCATCTTGACTTGGTATTAATGAGAACTAAATCTTGTTTACAGTCTTACATGTCTGATGAATAAATAAAAATCTTTTTCCTAGACTAGTTTGTGGTTCTGTAGCAAGTTGCCTGCTGGTATCTGAAAAGATATGTATATGCCCTAACCTCTGAACCCAAGAATTTGACCTTAATTGCAGGTGTGATTAAATTAAGGCTCTTGAGAGCACCCAGATTAACCGGTGGACCCTAAATCCAAAGACAAGTGTCCTTATAAGAAGCAAACAAGGAGGAGACATGGATACAGACAGGAAGGCCATGTGAAGACAGAGGCAGAGACTAGAATGATGCTGCCGCAAGCCAAGGAAAACACTAAGAGCAGGAAAAGGTGAAGACAGATTCTTCCCTAGAGACTTTGGAGGCAATGCCATCCTGTCCATACCTTGATGTCAGACTTCTAGACTCTGGACCTGTGAGGGAATACATCTCTGCTGTCTTTAGCCACCCAGTTGGTGGTCATCTGTTACAGCAGTCTAGGAAATTGAGACAGGTTCCACACATTACAAACTTTGTTTCTTCTCCACTACCCAAATATTTCTTGTAGGATTGCAACAAGACAGACTCACAATCTAAAATGCCCTCTAGCCATGCACCTCAAAGTGGTGGGTAGATCAGCACAGTGAACTGCAAAAAAACCCAACAACAACAACCCAGAAGCCCTTCCCACCATGGCTGGCAACAACCCCAATATTTACTAATTTAAAAACAATGACCATTTTATTATATCCCCCAATTTTGTGGGTCAGTAATTAGGGAAGGGATCTGCTGGGCAATTTCTCCCACGTGATATCCATGAAGGTCATTCAACAGCATCAATTGATAGATGATCTGGATGGGGGACAGGGGGTCTAAGGTGGTTTTGCTCACACTTCTGAGGCCTTGATGGTTAGGAGTCTGGTTCAGCTAGGAACACTGGTCTCAGTGGCTTTACCAGCAGCAGCACATTGTGCTAGGAATGGTTAGATTTTCTACGTGGTGGCTCTGAGACACGGTTCCATGGAAACTTGAGCTGCAAATTCCAGACATTGACTTTCACTGCATGCTATTGACAAGTAACTAAAGCTGGCTTATATTCAAGGGACGGGGATTGGACTCCACCTCTCGGTAGGAAGAATGTCAAAGACTGTTTCAGGCATCTCTAAGCCCCCACAATGGTGGACATCAGGGAAGTGATGTTTACCTTTTCACAATAGTCATCCTGGTGGTAGTGTCCAGGAAGGATGAAGAAGAAAAAAATTTGACTAGGGAGACCAGTTCAGAGCCTACTAGAAAAAGAAGTGCAATATGTTAAACGACAGTGGTATCAACTAGAAGGGGAATAAGGGCATGAATTTGAGAGATGTGTTAGGAAGCACTAGAGAATAAGAGTAAGAACATGGACTCTGGGGTCACACAATCTAGTCCTAAATTCCTGTCCCACCACATACGAACTGTAAAAACTTTGGAAAATTACTTATCTCCCCTGGGCCTGTTTCTTCATCTATAAAATGGGGATAATAATTGTATTTATTTCACAGAGTTGTTGAGAGGATTAAATGAGTTAATGCATTCAAAAAGTCCAGAAGCGTTTCCACATGTACTAAGAATACAGTAGATATAAGATATGAAAAACAAAATATAAAGAAAACTTTATAAGAGTCAGATTTTTGTCTAGAAACCCAAGGCATTGCCAGGGGAAACAGGAACAACTCCCTCTCTATATCTGTGTCCTGTTTGTCAAGGACATTGAGGAAGTATTTCACACTTCCAATTCTGCAGCTGCACGAGAATTTAGGAGTGTTGCATACCCCCGAAGCCCCCACAGTGGTGGACATGGTCACTTGTTAGATTTATTCACTTCAATTCAAGTGGAGAAGGAAGAAATTAAAAAACACACAGAGGTTTTTGAAGTATGAAGGAGTTGAGGGTGCTCCATAAAGTGACCCAAGGCTTCATAAAATTATCACAACTCATGGTGTTTTGGCTCTTCATCCTTTCAGAGGGCATGGATTTTGTGTTCGCTCTCTTCCAGCCCCTCTGTAAGGTTCTGGGAGGCAGTGGGAAGAAGACACTGATCCTATGTTTAATACACGAATAAATAAGTGCAACTCAATGTCACAAGGGTTGGCTCTTAGAAGATGAGGGGACTCTAGGCACATAGAGAGAAGGGGGTGCATTCCAAGCTGATGAAGAAAGCCATGGAGGCATGTTGGAATTGGGATTTAGGATAGTTTCAACATAGTAAGAATGTGGGACCCAAGGGTCCTGGCAAGAACAAGAGAAAAATGAAGGGTGGTGTTCGGACCCATGATGATATCTACCAGTGGCTGGGCAGTGGCACTGGGGACACATGGGTTCTCTTTCTGGGTCTGCCAGGTGCCCCTTCACAGAACTACCTCACCAAGGCACCAGGATGCTACCTGCCTATCTCTGTGGGATAAGAGAAGTAAAATCAATTTCTTACCATGCCTAGATTTGCTTGAAAGTTCTTGAAATGGCAGAAAACTGGTCAGCTAAACACCAAGGACAGAACCAGGTGGGGTCTGTTTGTAGCCTGAGGTGTCCCCAGGACCCAGCTGGCCATCTCTGTGCCACAGGTCCTCAGACTGAGTTCCACAGACTTGTCCCAACTACTTGGCAATGTAAAAGGAGAGACAAACATCATGGCCCCCTGCTTTTCCCGCCATCCCACCTCTGCAGGAGCCAGAAGAGATACACCCTGACACCAGGTCTTCCCAGGCTTCCCAGGAGGCTGCCATGGAGTTCACATGTGGCATTTCACCCCAAACACTCCCAGAGGGAAAATGGCATATCTGTATCTTTTTCAGCCCAAAACTGCACAGCAGGAGTAAGGGCTTGATCCAAACCAGCATGAAAATCCAGGTGTAGCGCAACCCTCAGATGGACAGTCTGCCCCGATGAGCTTCCCAGAGCTCAGCCCCAGTCCCAGGCCTAGTCCTGACACCAACAGCAACCACATACCGACCCAAACCCCACTTGGCCCTCACCCTCTTTGCAAACACCACGACCACCTGAACCCCAGCCCAGGCCTCTGCTAACCCAATGTGAACACTAAATAAAATAACAACGCAAACACCAACTTCAGCTCCAGCCAATCCCATACTGACCACCCTCAGCCCTAACTTGAGTTTCAATTCCAATCTCACTGTAGGTCAAAGAAAAGACAAAAAGGGATGATCTTTGGGGAGATAATCACCACTGCTCCAAATCTGGTGGCCTTGACCGACAGCTGTCTGCAATTTGTGGCTTTAACCTGCCTTGAGCAATTGTCCTTTGGGTTTAAAATCTGATAGGAGACTATTGCCATTATTAGCGGATTTAATACTCAGAAATGTATTTGGAAGTTCATAGCTGAGAAATAGAGGCATTTTAGTTACTCCCTCCACAAACGACAGACTTGGATGAAAGTTCTTAAGGAACCCATCTTCCCCCACCCCTGGTCTGCCTTGCAGTCATCAGGAAATGGGATTATCTTCAATACATAAATGATGAATAATTGCAAGCGGCTAAGAAGACAGAAGAATCCACAGGGAGAAGCTAGATTTTTAAAGAGACACCAGCACGTTTCATTCTGACCTAAATGTCCAGCCTTCTCCCAACCCTAGAAGGCTGGTTAGGGGTACAGGGTACCCCATGAGACAGGGAAAGCGAGTTTCAGAGCATGAGGCCAGAGGTAAGTCCCAGAGTTGAGCTCTGGTGGAGAAGGCAGAGGTCAGTCTGGAAATGTGACCCCAAAATGAGCTGTCAGTCAAGGGGAAACAAGACAAATAACTGAGACTGAGACACAAAGCCCAGGGGCTGGATGGCAGGAGTGGTGACAGCCAGAACAAGAAACTGCAGGTACCGGCAGGCAGGCAGGCAGGGGGCCAGCAGTCTGAACTCACCCCAGGGGCCAGAGGCCAGCACCCTAAGCAGTTTTGCACCTTTACAACCCAGGTTTGTGTGGGAAAGACACATTCCTTTTTCAATACCTCTTTTTTCTGATTCAAAAGAAAAAAAATTTTAGAAAGTTTGTAGAAACAAGTTAAAATTAACTACAACCTTTTGACTTGAGTCACGGTCACTTAAAGGGTTAAGACATTACTAGCACTTAATTATTTCAAGAATGTATCCTTTTACCCTCTAGGTTCAGTTACTAACATCTAGAAGGAAAAAACACTCCTGTTCCCTTTCTTCATCCAAGAGGACAAAACCTGGAAAGAAACCAAGGCCAGATTCTATTTCCTGTACGGCTCAGGGAGACAGCTAGTCTATTCAGAAAACATGTATTGATCATTTCCTGTGTGCCATACATGCTAGGCACTGTATTACACAACTGCAGACACTATGCCTTCTCTGGCATGTCCACCTTTTGCAAAGGCTGCCAAGGGTGTCCCAGGCCAATCCTACAACATATCACTAACATACTCATGTATGTACCTCACACCAGCACATACTTACACACTCCCATTCACAATCTCAGTCACACACACACTAGGCAGTCAGTCACCTGCTTTTCCCTTAGTCCTCCCCTGGTGCCTGGAGTAAAGTCAGCTGTGACATTGACCATACACAATGTGATTAACCATGGAACACCTCTCCTTCACCTCTGCCTCAGCCTGGAAACTTCCTGAATTCATTTCTGTAAGCCCATCTTCCCACACAGTACCTGGCACTTAGTAGGTATTTAATAATGGTCTCTCTGTTTCTCTCAAATAAAAGACTTCCTCTTGCAAATGTTTGCATTTGAAGAATTGCAGACTTTAAAAAAAATAATGGTTTTGCCCTGGCTTGGTAGCTCAGTTGCTTAAAGCATCATCCTGATACGCCACGGTTGTGAGTTCAATCCCCCGTCAAGGCACATACAAAAAGCAATCAATAAATGCATAAATAATGTTCCCTCCCTCCCTCTCTCTCTCTCTCTCAAGGTTCCCTCCTCTCAGCTCTAGACTTGTCCCAGTTCCCACCCTGAGGCAGACAGATGGCACCTGTGAGCCTTCCCTGCCAATGCAGCTGAACCTGTGACTTCGAGAGATAAGGCAAAAGAGACTTTGTCAGTTTTACATCATGGCCTCAAGGCACCCCTTGCCCAATCCTATGGTCTTCCCTTTTCCCATCGCAACATTACTTTCTAATAGACCTTTTGCACACTTAATTCTGAAAGAAGAAGGAGGGGGGAGGGAAAGGAAAAGGAAGACGAGAAGGAAAATGGTTACAACTCCAAAGTGTGTCCCATTGGTGAGATCGCCACATGCCTAGATCCAACCCTCAGCTTCAACGGGCCAGAAATGGATTCTTTGGCCCTCCAAAGGCTGAGCAGGTGCCAGGAGCCTGAGCTGTACTCCCCAGTTTCCCACAGGGGAGCGGACAAACGCAAGTGATCGAACAGCCTCAAAAGAAAAGAGAAAGGCTTTACCAGGCTTCACTTAGTGAGACTGGACCAGACTTGAGGGGAGGGGATCTGATGGGACGGGACTGGACGTGACGGGACTGGACAAGACAAGGAGCACTCACGCCAATGTAGGACAACAACAAAAGAGCCCCCAAAGGAGCAAACCGGTTTCCAGGGCTGCTAAAGCCCCACACAGTCACCCTTCTCTTGCTAGATCAGTTCCAAGCCACACCCAGGGCCCGGAACAAATAACGGACTTTTACCCCTGCCACAATGGCCACACCATGCACTAGCAGGATAGTTCATCCTACACACACACACACACACACACACACAGCCTGCAGTGCTAAGGCCCTGTGGTTCCTTCGGCCTGACCACGGGGGATCAGGGCTGGGAGCTGGGAGAGAGGGCTGCCAAGGGGCCAGCGGGGCTGCGTGACTTCTGTGGTTAGAGCTTCAGCTTTGAGCTCCTCCCCTAACAAGAGCCTGATACCTGGGGAGAGAGGGAAACTTGGGGGTGGCACGAGGACATTTGGGGTTGGTTTTGACCATCATCATCACGGCCAGGCACTCCCACTCCACAAGCTCAGCCCCAGAGAGCTGGCCCCACAGCACAATGTCTGGGGATCCTGCAAGTGGCAGACCAGGGCCTGCCTACCTCTTCTGCACCGCAGCACCACACACAAACACCGAGTGTCCTCTTCCCGTCCCCCAAGGCAGGTGGCCCTACTACAACCTTCCACCCTTTGGGACAGCTTCCCTTACTGCCAGGCTGCTGCGGCCTGCTCTCCACCTACAGATCCATTAGCATTTTTAAAGTCCTTATTCCCATCCACATCCTGTCCTGGGATTGTCCTCTTCCTGAGGCATTAGCACCTTCCACACGCCTTTTATCACCTGCCTGGGGTCAGCCTTCAATCCACAAGTGTATGAGGAAGAGCCGGGAGGGGAGGCCTGGTCACACTTCCCAGGCGAGTGTCACAGTCCATCCCTTTCTGTTGGCGGCAGGTTCTGAAGTCCTAACCCCCTCCTACCTTTTCTCCCTCCTCCCACAAGAGGTGTGCCCATAATCAGTAGGCATCAGTCGGCTCTAATCAACCCCCTGTTTTGACTATTTTAGCAGCAATAAAAGGGCCATAAAGAGAAAGTCAGTGGGCCCTCTAGGAGCAGGGATCCCCTTCGCTGTGATATAATGAAAAACACCAAGTGCTTCCTCAGAGCCCTAAGTGACAGCCCTGGCAGCAGAGCCATTGGAGGAAGCCTAATTATGCTATAAATTAAAGGGCTTTTTTTTTAACCCAACATTATGACCTTTAATAAGATTGTTTTTACAACCAGCTGTCAATAAATCATGCAGGAGCACCAGTGAGAAGCATTCTCTGAGAACTTCTGCGAATTTCATTAGCTGCAGTTTATTTGGTTTTGGCGAGCTATGATGTTTTTTAAATCTCAAATTAAAGGCTCTGAACCATAAAAGCTAATTCAGAAAAGTTCCTGTTTCAGCCTCTGAAAACAAGCTTCCCTAATTGCAGAAATTAACTGAGATGTGGCCAGGCCAGGAGGTCATTAGCTGGAAAGCAGTGACAAGTGGCTAGGACTTTACCAGGCCTGGCAGCCACGAGCCCCATAGAATCTGAAGGTGACAGTCCCAGGGGGGCCTATAGCAGCCAGCCCTGGGGGGTCCTCAGCCTGGGGACTGACCTCAAGAGCAACGGCTAGATCTAGATCGGCAACTGGGGCTGGAAGGGGCTAGTCCTGCCACAGCAGACAGGGTCTTCAGACCACCAGACTGAGAAGCTATTTAATTCCCTGATCAGAATGTTTCCCCACCTCAGCTTTCTCAGAGCTCATTTCTTGTCCTTTCAACACCACCGCTGACTGTATTGGTGTTATCATTTCCCTGAAATGCTGCATACAAAGAGATATACAAAGAATAGAATATAAAAGTGGCATATTTGGGGTATCACTACAGCAAAGGAGTACACTGAGTCGAAAGAGATGTGGTCAATGGAAGTAGAGATGACATGAGGTCTGTTGCCTACTTCTTAAAGAAAGCAGGTGGGCTGGCCTTATGTTTCAGCCCTGCTATGAATTACAGAACCCTGGGAATGAAGAGTGTATGGTTAACATGGTGAAGTCAGGCTGACCTTGTTCAAATACTGGCTTCAACACTTGCTAGCCAAATGACCTGAGGCAAGTTATTTTATTTTTCTGGGCCCCAGTTTCCTCATCTGTAAAATGGGGACATTACCGGTACTTTCCCTGGGAGGTTTAGGTTAAGGGAGCAGAGGTAGGGAGATCATTCAGCACAGTGTGGTGTTTGTCTACCAGCTCCCAGTCATTACCAGCTAGTAACAGTGCCAGTAAGGGGAATAGCAAGTGGTAGTTCCCTCAACTTCATTTCCTAAAAAGAAAGACTGGGACTCAATGATTTTTAAGGCAATTGTGTGTGTAGGAGCGATCCAGAGAGAGGTCAGCTCCCTGCTTAGAGCCTTCTAAAGCTTCCCATTGCCCACATATTTAAATCGAAGCAATTTGGAAAGAGCCGCTGTGGTTGGGCCGCTCTCAGGTCCGTCCCCTGCCAGTCGCCATCCCACCACGCAACGGAACCTACATTCCTCACGGCCTCTGCCTCTGCGCCCAGGCTCACAGTCTCCACCCTGCCTGGAATGCCCTCCAGAGCCTCTTTACCTGGCTAAGTCCTGCCCCTTGCCAGCCCCTAACGTCATTTCCCCCAGGACGCTTGCTAGTCCCTGATCTCCGCCTCTCCCCTCCCACAGGTGCTTCTGAAACCCGTACTTCCCATGCCAGGGACGGGACCTCATCACCCTACACTGCCAGCTTTGTCCAACACGCTGTCCCCACCAAAGCAGGCAGTAAAGACCATGTCTATTTCGGTTCCCCAAAGCCTGAAACCATCCTTGGTGCATGTGCATAAAATAGTTGTCAAAGGAATGTTAAACACAGCATTCAGGGACATACCTAGAATAATTATATGCAGATATAGAATAAGTTATATATTTCACTTGTAACTAGGAGTTGGGTTTCTTTATTTTAATGAAGTGATTACGTTGGATTATCAGGAAATAAAATTATGAATCCTTCTTACCACAGCCTTTCCCTGTTTCCCAGAGAATGAGGAGGGCAAAGGGAATGAAGCAGGGAGTGAATGCGGTAAGGCTGGCTCCGAAAAGATGACCTTTCATGACCGAGGAAAATGGAGACTAGGACTCAGGAGGGTCTGACCCCTTTCCTCCCCACTCCCCGCCCCGCCAGGAGCCAGGGAGTCCACAGCTCTCCTAAGGCAAGCACATCAGTGGTTCCAAAATTTCCGAATGAAAACCATCCGTGACGTTGTGCGTGGGAAATAAAATGCCGGCACATGGGCGTCAGTGACTGTGAGGAAATCAGGGCATCGCCACTCACCTGGCCTTCCTTCGGGTGCCTCATTAATCAGCTCCCCGGCCATCGGGGTGTCTCACCTCAGGCTCACGGGTCTGGTTTTTGTATCATACACATTCCCCCCAGTTTTTATTTCATCTGCTTTTTTCAGGCAGCCTTTCCATTATTTCTGAACATTTGAGTTGGTTTTTTTTTTTTTTTTTTTAAATGTAAATTACAGACGCCTGCGGATTGACGTAATGTGAAAAGAAGGTGGCTGTTTTCCCTCCCTCCAAAGAGGGAAACATAGCTCTTAAAACTAATAAACCCCTTAAACTTCACGAAGCTCATTTCGACCTTTTAAAAGCATTATTTTCAGGCAGGAAAAGGGACAAAGAAGAAGCAGGGAAACGTGTTTTAGGCAATGTCTTGGCAGGAGGGGGAAGGGGTGCCAATGGGGCCTGTCTCCTCCCTTGGGCCCAAGGTCATAGACCTTGAAGAGCCTGGAAGGGGCAGGGCTTCAGTGGGGGTGGGGAGTGGGGAGGTGAGCCTCAAATGTCCTGGTAGGGAGGAAAGACTGATGCAGGGGGAAAAATTTCCTGGTACAGAGGAGTTCTGGAGAAGGTGACAGCAAGGGGATCCAGAGGGAAATAGGAGGGAGCACTTTCGACATCCAGGCTGGGACAGTGTGTGGGAGGGCACTTGTTGGGGCAGAGGGTCAGAAATGAGCCAGGAAGCATACTTAGCATTGTCTGCCTTTTCTAGAAATAGGAACTGAATGTATAGGAGACCAGAGGGTAGGGGACTGCGGACTAGGGGAGATCTGAAACAGCGTAGTGAGGAGCTCCAGGGAGATAACAAACGCCATGTGCCAAAACTGATCTGGTGCAGGACGCTATACTGTTTCTGAACACCATCCAAGTAGGATCCCACTCAGTAGTCCTTTCAGGCAGAGTCAAAGGCCACTTTTCCCAGAGGGCCCTGGATGACTGTCTCCTCAGGCACTGAGTCCTGTTCTGCTTCCAGCCCTGAACCAAACGCCTGTCAGAGACTCATGGAAGGCATCCACGAATATTTAAAGAATAAATCAATGGCCCTGGCTGGTGGCACAGTGGATAAGGCACCGGCCTGCAAACCCAAAGGTCGCTGGTTCGATGCCCAGCCAGGGCACATAACCAGGTTGCAAGCCAGCTCTCCAGCCAGGTCTGTGGCTGGAGGCAGGTGAAAGGCAACCATACATTGATGTTCCTATTCCTCCCTGCCTCTCTCCCTTCCCCTCTCTCTAAAAATAATAAATAAAATCTTTTTTAAATATTTGTTAAATAAAAGAATGGATAAATGAACTAGTATATAAATGGATCAACGAATGAATGAAACTATTGTCTTCTAAGCAACTGTATTCCTTCTGGAAGGAAGTATGGGTGACTCTTCTCCACCAAAACCAGCCTTGCAGCCCCACCCCCCAAAAAAGGCTGCCAGGGGCAGTTGCACAGGTACAAGAAACCCAAATACACATTTTTTTCTTCCAAAGTGGCTTGTCATCCAGAAAGCAAAATATTCTAATAATCATTAAGTTTCTTGCTCTATGTCTCTCTTCTGGCTTCAACAGGTTGGGGTTTGGGAATCAGAGGTGCAACGGACAGCAGAGTCGACTGGGAAGCATTTAGCAAGAGCCTGGCCTGAGACACCGAGTTTTCCACTCAGGTTGCTGATCCTTGCTATTTAGAAGCCTCGGGAGGCAGAGAGCCAACCCAGCCACCTAAGGGATGGTGCCAGCTCTAACAGTTTCTGGGGTGGAAACAGGTTTCGAAGTTTCTCAATTTGCCTTCCAGGCTCAAGACAGATTCTTAGCAAAGTCAGCCAATGTCTTCCCTTAATGGAGTTTGAAAATAATTTCTCCAGTGCTTCCACCTCCCAATCCCCAGAGGAAGCTTGAAAATGTATCAAATTTAGCCCTTCTCTACCATACCAACAGCAAAGGACACTCTAGGGGTCTCCTCCTTCCTTCCAGTTACAATGGAATGAAGGGGGTAGATGAAGATGGAGATCATGTGAACAGAAAGAGAAACGTCAAATCCACCAACGTCCCTTGCTCAGCTGAATCCAGGGAGATGTGGACAGGTTGTCAGTCAAAAGGCAAATGCCACAGTCCCTTGCCTTTTGAACTAGCTAGAAAAAAGCATGCGCTTCATTCACCATTGTCATTCTGCTCTGGTTTATAACTTAGGGATCAGAGGATAAGACAGCTAAGAATTTCAAGCTAAAAGTAAAATTACTTTTAAAAAAAGGTACCACCGCTTATCAAGTTTATTCACCTCCTATTTAGAAGTGAAAATGCTCCAGAGGGAAGTTTCCTCAGCGAAGGCCAGGATTTCCCATGAATTTCTCACAAACAGGCTCACTGGCTTATTTGGAGAGAAATGAAACCCAGAAGACCCACCCAGCAAGCCTTTTGGACAAAAAGGAATCTAAGCCAGATTTAAAAATCTACTTCAGGACTTTTTTACTTCTGGGGTGGATTGGAGAACTGTCAACGTAGAGGGAAAGAGCACATCCGGGATGTGGCTCTGTCCCCTTTTTGGCTGGTATAACTCAATATGTACATTAGATCCTTCCGTCATTCCTTCTTTCCTTCCTTCCTTCCTTCCTTCTTTCCTCCCTCCCTCCTTTCCTTCTTTTGGCCAAGATTTATCTGGCTTCTATTCATTTTTTTTTTTTTAAGTCCAGGATGAAATATGATCATTACGTACTATACATTTACATTTGTGTAAATTAAAAGTCATATTTCACCCCTGGGTCAATCTCCTGTTTGCCTTAAAGGTACAAATGGTAAAACTAAGTTCTACCATCCAAGGCACTGATCACCCAGTTCACCCAGAAGATACTAAAAGACGAGGATCTTGTGATTTTCTTCACTAAAGCTACAGCCCCTTCGTGCCTTTATAAAATTGGGTTCTGGGAAAGCTGGCGCCAAGATGCTCAAACTGAAAGTAGACTTTTGGATTAATTTAGTCAGTCATGTTCTGACTGTGGCAACAAGAGGCTATTATATAGGCCCTTTTTTGCAGCAAGCAAATTGGTTTGTAAAATTGATAGAGCCATGTTAGCTCCTAAAGGGATTTGGGAAGAAAGTGAGTAGACCCTTCTGGACACCATGATCTCTCGCTTTTTTTTTTGGTCTGGGACTGACATCAGTTTTGACAGTAAGAGAATGCCTTTTTCATGGAAGTCCACACTTGGCGTTTACTCTTAAGTTAAAAGCAAGCGCAATGTAATAAATGTTTGGTAACAACCCCCCACATACTTAGATTTATTGGCTAGTTAAATTTTTAATGGTTAAAGTTAAAAACCTTTTATTTCAATGGCCTGGGGATTTGCACAGCTGGAAGGTTGTATTTTAATATATTCAAATTGGAATGGAAAAGCCAAAGTGACCAGGACATTGACTTCCTTTCTACTTTCTTGGCTACTCCCAAGCTGGTAGAGCCTTGCCCCCAGGCCCTCCCTCCTCACCCCAAGCCAAGCCCAGAGGGCAAAGAGGAGATGGGGAGAAGGAGCCATGTTTCAGGGGCCAATTTGAGTGGCTCCTTTCCTACTTCCACTCATTTGCTCTTATTTTCCAGCCAATCAAGGAGCGTCTATACTCAGGTTCTGCCCACCATCTTGGCTGAGTCTGCCTTGCCAGCTTTATCCTTCTGAAAACTACCTAATTTGGTGGCCTGGATTGGAAAGGTTGCAGCAAACAACAGTGGTGCAGGGGCTGGGGTGAGAGTTGATGGGGTTAATAATGTGATGAAGGGTGGTGGGGGGAAATGGAAAGCTATCAAGGCATAATGGAAATACAGAATTTGAGATATGAGGTCAGAGTGAGGGACATGACAAGGGGTGGTGCTCATAACCTTTAACCAAATACTCTGTGCCAGGTAATTTCTAATTGCTTTATGTGAATTATTTCATGGATTCTCCAATTTGGTAGCTTACTCTCCCCTTACAGATAAGGAAACTGAGCTATATAGAGGTCAAGCAACTTGCCCAAAATAACGTGGATAAAAGGAGATGTAGTCAAGATTTAAACCTGGGCAGTCTAACTCAAGAGCTTACATGTTAACGGGGCTTTCAAAGAATTGGGTATGGGAGCACCCAAGGTCTTAGAAATTAAGGGGCATGAGTGTTAGAGCCACTGGTTAAGCAAAGTCAGCAAGGACATCTCCATCACCCTCAGGAAACATGAGAATGAGGAAATTCTCTTTCTCCCATACATCCCACAAATGCATACTGCCACTTAATCCCAGCAGTTTCTCCTGCACCTTGACACACAGAAACACATTTGGAAAAAGAGATGTTATTCATTCATCTACTCACTTCATAGGCATGAGCTTCAGAAACACACACACATCATGGCACCAATGCTTTCAGATTCAGACTCAAATCTCATTTCCACACAAGTGCACACGATTACATGCATACACACACACTTGTGCATGCCAAGGGGTATACCAAATACAGTTATCTCTTGGTGTGTCCTTGGAACTCAGCCATGCCATTGTTTTTCAAATGTCCACTGCTGTCAGTCCTGCTGACAATCATGCGCCTGACCCAGGTTGGATCCTGAAGGATGAAGGATGATGCGTATGGATCAGGCAGCCAGGAATAGAAGATGCTCCAAAGGCCCCCAGGGCCAAAATAGCAATAAATAGGATCATCCGCCCACCACTTCCAATACCGTATCCTAAGAGCCCTGAGTCCTCACCTTGAAAAAGGTCAATGGGTTTTGCCAGCAACCTTTGTCAGGTCAAGATTAAATGTCAAACCTGGGTCTTTGGTCAGTAATAGCTATCTCAGCATCCAGGAGGAAAGCCGTAGGTGCAGGAGTTTGGGTCATTCTTGTTAAGAAAACTCAACTGCTGGGTCCCAAGCAGTTGGGAGACAAGACGCTTGTCTTGTCATGGAAAATGCCAGGTTCCCAGTGACTTTCCTAGTTTTGAAACACTAATATTTCTCAGATGGAGGCTCACATATTTCACAGGGTTTTCCATTTCAAGGCCATTTTGGTTTTTTATGGGGTTTGATGTTCTCTGCACAAACATAGGTTTAATAATTGACAGAGTGCCAGGCTGCCTACTTTGGCACTTACAGGCCTGTCAAGCAAGACAACGAAGCCACTCAGCTCATATGGCCCGAAAAGCCAGGACATTCTACTCTCTGGCCCAGAGACCTTGCCAATTGCAGGAAGTTGGGAAATAAAAGAAATGTTTCAAATAAAAAGATGTCAATTTAACAGGGACCTGGAAACAGATGTTCCTCGCAGAGCCCCAGAGCCGCCCACCCGCCTGCCCATCCATCCTCCAGGTTTTCAAAGTCACTTCTTGTCAGGTGCCCTGGTTAAGAGGGAGAATTAATGAGCTGTGCTCCATTTTACGGCTGCCGTCTGATGTGGCAGCCCTGCACGGAGCGGAGCGCGGGGCGGACTGGCCAGCCTGGCCCCCAGCCCTTCCTCCAGCAGCTCAGCCTGGATCAAAGAGGAGAGCAGCTCAGCTTTTATAGCAAAATGATTAAAACCACGTGGAGCTTGTTTCCTCACACGTGACCTCCCGACAAAGTGCAAAGGGGGAAGCAGAGGAAAGGTGAACCCAGGGGTCTCCAGGCTCAGGAAAGAGTAGGACCCCAGATGCAGACCCCATAGAAATGAGCACAGACAAGCGTATGCGTGTGTGCACACACAGATAGTGCCTTTTCCCTGAAAGTTGAAACCTAGCCTGAGAATGAGCACTTGGAGAACCTAATTAGCCCGGTTAACTAGGACCGACCACATGGCACTGGATGGATGGATGGATGGATGGATTGGATAGATAGATAGATAATTAGTTATTTGATTACTTCTAGTCAGTGTAGAAAAAGACAACTGCATTATATGACAAACTAAATCTCAAATGTCTCTGCTATATCCGGACAAATCATTTCTCACCCCTCTGTAGTCTCACCACACCTGAAAATCACAGCTCACTGGTGGCAGGCAACCTCACTTCTCATCACCCAGGCTATATCCCCCTGCCCTGGGATTCCTGTGTAATCTTGTTCTCCCTGGTGAGGACTGGATCTGGTGACTTGTTTCTAGAGAAAACAATGAAGCAGAGGTAGTGAGATACCACTTCCCAGACTTAGTTATTCAAAGACAGTGGTGGCTTTCTTCTCAGATACACTTTCTCTTAGTCTAAAGGAAGCCATGTTGCCCATTGTGAGCTGTCCTACAGGAGACCCACAAGCAAGGAACCGAGAGAATTCCCACCAGCAGCCAGTGGGAAGCTGAGCCCTACCAACAGCCACAAGGGTGAGGTTAGAAGGAGACCCTTTCCCATCAAGCCTTGAGATACCTGCAGCCCTAGCCAACACATTGATTTCATAGCTGCCTGAGAGACCTAAGCTGTGCCCAGACTCCTGACCCACAAAAACTGCAGGATAATAAGTACTTACTGTTTGAAGTTGCTACGGTTTGGGGTGGTTTGTTAGGCAGCCATAGTTAACTCATATACCTGCACACTGGAGAAACCACAGCTCCTTCAGCCTTTTCTCTTCTCCTGAGATATCACTGGGTGCCCAGGTATAATTTACATGGATCTTTAAATAGGGCTTCTACCTTCAGCCTCCCTGCTGCCTTTACCTCTCTGAGCTCATCCCAGCCACCTTGGTCTCCTTGGTGTGCCTTGAACGCACCAGGTATGCACCCACTTCAGGGCCTTTGCACTTGCCCCAGGCTTCCTTTCTCCTTCAAGTCTGTGCTTGAACAGCACCTACTCAGCAAGGCTTTCCTCCACCACTCTACTCAAAAAGGAAGTCGCTTCAAACCTGTCCCTGGTGCTCCTCATTTCCCTCTCCTGCTCAATTTTTGGCCAAAACCTTTATTATCATCTAGCTTACAATATATCTTATTAATTTTGTTTCTTATCTGACCACTCCCCTGGACCAAAGGGCAGGGATTTAAGGATTTTTGTCTCTTCTGTTCACTGTTCCATTCCCAGAGTCCAGCCTGGCACATTGTAGGCATTCAACAAGAATTCACAGAATAAGTTAACAAATGGATTTCCAGAGCTCCCATTTTCTAAATACCTCCTATTATGTACCAACTATATGTTGTCATTAATTCTCATAATGTTGTCATTAATCCTCATAACAACTCCACAAAGTTGACATTGTTTCTTGTTTTACAGAATTTAAAACCTGAGCCAGGGAATGCCCTGGTGTTTAAGGTCCCACAGCTGATACATAGAAATGCTGGGATTTGAGACGCCTGCATTCTTTTATTGTTATTATTATTATTAGATTTATCAGTGTGACATTGGTTAATTGTATTCTGTAATTTTCAGGTGTACAAAATCACAATTCAACACCTGTGTACCTACACCTTTATCTCTACATTTTTCCTACTATATTGGGTAATTCTTTACAGTTGAGGTACTTTCCTAAGTAAAGATTTTATCTAACCTTAACAATAACCATGTGAAAGAGGAACTGTAATTATTATCTCCACTCTGACAGAGATGGAAATCAAAGCCCAGAGAGGTGAAGGCATCTGCCCGGGTTGACACAGCTGGCAAACAGCAGAGCCAGAATTCCTTCGCTTTGTTCAACAGGCACTGACAGAGCAGCCCCCAGCTAGTGGACACCAAGAATAATAGAATGCGGGGCCCCCTCAAGTCCTCAGGTTCCCCACTCTCCCCAGTCTTAGGGCCTTCGTATTGGCCACTGCCATGTGCAGAGTGCTTGTCGGGGTAAATGTGGACCTCACAAATGTTACCTGTGCTGGTTGGATGTGGCTAATCTTAAGGGAAATGACAAGTGAGGGCTGAGATCTTTGGGAAGAGACCCAGGAGCAATTACAGAGAACGGGGAATTTTTAAAGACGGGGCCAGAGGACATTAAGCAAGAGAAGGTTAAGGTAGCAGAGCTTTTTAAAATCCCCTTTTGTCCCCATGCCTCACCCCCATCCCCACTCCCCACCCCAGGCAACCATCTTTATGAGCCAGATGGATATGTATCTTCTCTCTGGGTTATTTGTGCTTTTGCAAAGTGCTTATCTCTGTGTTTGTGCATAAGTACTTTTAGTTTATGCAAATGGTATTATGCTGTAGATCTCCTTTTGTTTTTTACTTTTCTACTCAGCACTGTTTCAAAGGGCCATACATGTTACGGAGTGTATATATAATCTGTTGCTTCCAACTGTGAAATAATAACACCACAGCTAACCCATCCCCTCCCCTGGTGGTGACACCCCGATGCTCAGCATCTCCCCCCAGTGCTGCGGTGCATATCACCACATTCCTCCAGGGCTGGCATGAGTGGGACTGTGGGTACAAAGGGTACAAATAGCCTTAATTCAGTGTCTGCTTACCACCCTGATCCCCTCCCACCAGCAGAGCACGCCCGTTATTATACCTTGGTATCCCAGCCAGCACTCTGTGTTATCCAGCTTTCTAATTTCTGCCTGTCCGATTTCTGTCCATAGTGATATCTCATTAGTTTTTTTGAACTTACACCTCTCTGATTATTCATTTACCTCTTTCTGATTATTATATATTACGCAGCAGATGCAGCAACACTTCATATGCTTGGTGGTGTTCAGGTTCTTTTGAGTGAGCTAATCAGACTTAAAGTGGAAGAGGGGCAATTAGTCCACTCAATTCACCCAGCTTCCTAAAAAGGGGGCCAGAGTTGGGTGTTCCCCAGGCATAGGAACCAGGGATTCTCAAGCAGCAACTCCCGCAACTGGAAGAGGCTTCAGGGTGAGCAGTTGAGGCCTGAACTGTGGGGTCTTCCTTGAAAACCATTTTTTTATTTCCCCCACAATGCAGGACAGAATATGAAAAACAGATGACTCAGGAAGGGAAAATGGAGTTAGTCAGAAAGATAGAAGCTGGGTTCAACCTGTCAAAACATATTTCCTGGAAACTTAAATAAATTGGATTCTACAAAAAGGAAGAATTTCTGTTTTTAAAAAGACACAAGAGACTGGAGAGGCAATCCAAACTGAGGGAAAAGTATTTACCGAATATATATGGCAAAGGACTTGGATCCAGAATATATAAAGAACTTCAAATCAATTTTTTAAAAAATAATAATTTTTTAAGACTAACTAGACCAACTATTTGATAGAAATATAGGCAAAAGACTTGAACAAGCACCTCACAAAAGAGGCCAATAACCATATGAAAACATACTCGATTTCTTCAGTCATCATAAATACAAATAGAAACATCAGAGAGATAAACCTACACTCCCACCAGAAAGGCTAAAATGAAAAAGACATGCAACACAAAATGCTGAAGGGAATATAAATTGACACATCCTCTTTGGAAAACTATTCAACCATATCTTCTGAAGCTGCCCTTTGGGTAAGCATACCTTTTGACCCAGCAATTCCACCCTAGGCATATATCCAATAGAAATGCATTCACCAAAATACATGTGCAGGAGTGTTCACAGTATACATAAAGACCCATCAATGATAGAAGAGATAAATAATTATGGCACAGTCACATAATGAAATACTACACAACAATGTAAATGAAAGTATACTTCACAAAACAATGTAGGTCAATTTCACGAATATGATGCTGAGCAGAAAGTAGCCAGATACAAGAGTACCTGTATCTAATATACGTTGGCAAAAGCACAAAAACAGGTGGACAAACCTATGGTGAAGTCAAGACCATGATTAGCCTTGAACAGACGTCAGCTGGGAAGGGTATGGGGAACGAGGTCTCTGAAGTGGGGAACTGTTCTGTTTCTTGATCAGGGTGCTGGTTACATGGATGTGTTCACTCGGAAATTTCACCAAGCTATATGCTTTGTATTCTTTCATGTATATAATTCATGCTTCAATAAAAAGTTCCTGAGTCCCTAGGGCCTCTCCTCAGCCCCATACTGACAAATATGGGTGGGAAATGGCCTGGGCAGGGGATACAGTCTACAGGACCATCATGCACATATAAGAACAGATGTCCCTTCTTTCCTGCTCTGTGAGCAGAGAACAAGTGAGTTCACAGCCAATCACAAGGCAGGAGTGTCTCAGATGTGGATAAAGCTTCTTAAATAACCACGCACTTCTATGTGGAATCTAAAATACAAAATAAACGAACAACAAAACAAACCAGCTCGTAGGTACAGAGAAGATTTTGATGGTTGCCAGATGGGAGTGGGGTTGGTGGGGGTGAACAGGGGGAAGGGATTAAGATATACAAATTGCCAGTTATAAAAACAGTCATGGGGATGTAAAGTACAGCTTAGGGACTATAGTCCATAACATTGTAATCATTGAGTAGGGTGTCAGATGGGCACTAGACTTATCTAATTACTAGGTTGTACACCCGAAATTAATACAATAGTGTGTCTACTGCAATTGACAAAATTAAAAATTACGTGAGAAAAAAGGAACAGAGCACCTTGACGTGTTTTATCCTGCTCAGTGCCCTTTGCAGCTGACTCTGGCAGCGCGACTTGCGTAAGGCCATGCTGCTACTAAGTCCCAGAGCCAGAACTTGTCCTCCTATCTCCTGGCTCAAGGATCTTTCTCTCAGGCAACACTGCCTGCTCTATCTGAGCTGGAACAATCAAGGGAGGCTCCTTGGAGAAGGAGCAAGTTACCTGGGATGTGGAAGAATGGAGGCAATTCAAGAGCAGACAGTGAAGGAAGCCAGAGCATGTGCTGGCAAGAAACTGCTGGGGCCAGGAACTTACCTGTTTAAGGGGAGCTCCGCCCCCTGCAGAAGAGCTGTCTCGGAGGTTCTCTCTGGTGACAGGCAGAAAGAATGGCCAGGCAAGTGATCGTGGCACCCCTAACCCTAGCCCTCGTGTCCCTTCTTTAAAGCCCTGAGGAGTCTGTCCTCCCAACAGCTCTCCGTGCCCCCAGATTTATTTTGCTTTCTTCTGCTAAATCAAACTTTATCAGACAGTTTTACTGTCAGCCGTTAAACCAAAATGTGTTTGTGCAACAGTAAACACCTTGTTACTGCAGGGAAGGATTACATAAACAATAGCAGAGACAGGCCCGACTCACTGTACCCAGCAGCCCCCGGGGGCTGAGTGGCCCTCTGTGGGGATGCGAGGGAGCCCTTCGGGGACATCTGGGAGCCCGAGGAACAAGAGACCAGCCTGAGCCACTTGCATTCACTGGAATGAAATGGCTGGCAAATATGCCTCCAGACAGAGGCGGGCATGTCCCCTAGTGCTGGGGTCCCCAACCTCCCGGCCTATTAGGAACCAGGCGGCACAGCAGGAAGTGAGCCTGAATGCAATGCATTTGTATCATCCTGAAACCATCCCCCTAACCCCAGTCTGTGGGGAAAAAACCATGAAAATGGTCCATGGTACCAAAAAGATTGGGGACCGCTGCTCTAGGGAGCTCCAAAGGGTTACACAAACTGGCCCCAGCCTCGGGGGAGCTGGCAGGTGGGAGGGAGGGGAAAATGCTAGGCAACGGTGGGATGGGGCTGGATTAGAATCCGGTGAGGACGGGCAGGCTGAGAGCCCCCTGTGGGGCGGGGAAACGTGAAGCCTGGAAGGAATAGGGAGAGGAGGGGGTTAGGGTTGGGCTGAGGAGACTAGAGGGTGAGAAAGAATGTGGCAGTGGGACTGACTCCTTAGGCTGGAATTGTTCACCGAGAAGTGGAGAAAGTGAAGCCTCCTTTGAGGCAGATGGAAGCATGGAAGCATAGACCAGCCTGGGATGCATGACAGGTAGAGATGCTTTGTGGGGAGGGGTGGGCAGCGTAAGCCAGCGAGGCTGCTCCCCTCACCAGGTGTGCCCCAGGATTCCAGGTCCGAAGGCCTCCTCTCAGGGCACCCTCCTCCCTCCTCTCACCCACACTCAAGATCTCTCCTCAGGGCTGCTTGCTGAGCCAGAGAGCCAGTTGCTATAAACTGTCTAGGGGGAGCTTGAAAGATAGGATCTAAGGATGGAACACAGGGGATAGCTGGAGCCCAGATGAGCAAACCGTTGACATTTGTGTCCCTCCTGGGCACAGGCACCATGCTAGGAGCTTCAGTGCCGCAGATACTATTTCATTGTCAGTCTCACTTTGCAATAGAAATTATTACCCCCCACACACCACACTGCCCATTCATTCTCTTATTCCTCCTACGATGCTCTACTCACAGTTATCATTTCATTGAGCACTTATTATGGGGCAGGCCTCTGGCTATATTTTTTCATTTAATCCTCACATCCAGTTTACGAGGTGAGTGTTTTCATTAAACTTTTACAAACAAAGAGAACAAGGCTTGGAGCAGTGTAGTCGCTTGGCTGGGGTCACACAACTGGTAAATGGCCGAGTCGGAACTGGAATTCAGCTCTTGCTGATGCCACAGCCTGTGCTCTTCCTGACTGTGTCCCTACCAAGAAGAGCCTGGAGGAAGGGGCAGCGGACCTGGGGGGAAAGGGGAGTGGAAGACGTGGGACACTCACAGAAGGGTTTGCCCTGGCTAGACACAGAGCATGCAGAGGCCCCCAGTGAAGGCAGAACAGCCGAGGCCCACGCATGGCCGAAAGGAGTGGGGTGCTCCTGGGCTGGCATGACCCTAAACTTCTTCCTAGAGACCAGACAGAAGCCCCGAAGCCACTGGCCAGTCCAGGGTAAGATTCCCACAGGCACCAGCCTATTTCTTGAGACATTTAACCACAGAGGCCATATCTCCCTCATCCCTCCAACGTCCACCTCCCAAGCATCCCTCAGCCCTGCCTTGGGCCTTCACCCCAGGTATTTATCTCCCTATCACCACCCCACCATCCCAGGTCCCCACCTGCTGCCACACACAGACCCCATCAGCCAGGCCACAGCCCTGGAGTCTGAGGCTCCGAAAGACAGGCCTAACACCTGAGGTTACGGTGGCCTCCGCCTAAGATCACCGGGCTCCGAGTGAGAATCAGAAACAAAGTAAGTAAGGAACAACTGCTCAAACACCTGCCCCGTGTCCAACATTGTACTAGATACGTGTCCGCTGGGAGGCCTCATTTAATTCTTTTTTTTTTTAAGATTTTATTTATTTTAAGATTTTATTTATTGTTTTTAGAGAGAGGGGAAGGAAGAGAACAAAGAGGGAGAGAGACATCCATGTGTGGTTGCCTTTCACCTGCCTCCAGCTACAGACCTGGCTGGAGACCCGGCTTGCAACCTAGTTATGTGCCCTGGCTGGGAATTGAACCAGCGACCTTTGGGTTCACAGGCCTGCACCTTATCCACTGTGCCACCAGCCAGGGCGGCCTCGTTTAATTCTTAATGTCAGCCTGTGAGGTGGAGATGGAGGTGTAGAGAGCAGGCCCTGCCCAAGGTTGCAAGGCACGTGAGAAGCGGCCTTGAGGTCTGAAGCAGGTTCTCCGGAGCCCTGAGCCGGCAGGGCGCCACCGCCCCTCCCTGCCAGGCAGCGTGATGCTGCGCGAGGGATGTGTGTGCGGGTTTTGTCACACGAATGTGTCACGGAGACAGAGATTCCAAGCATAGATGACATCAAGGAGGTTCTTCCATGAACTATCATTTACAGTCTCTCTTTTGGAAAAGAAGTTTTTCTCCAAAAGGGAAAGTATAATTAGAGACCATCCATGCTGTCTCCATGGAGCCTGTCCCACCTCCCCACCGCCCGCCACCCTGTCTGAGACAGAGCTGAACGGAAGCTACCATCACGTCTGGGGTGAAGGGTGCTTGGGGTGCCTGCCAGCCACCCAGGCTCTGCCATAATCCCACTGCATTTAGTGGCTTTTTTCTAATGTTTTATGGGTGTATAATTTACATAGTAAAAGCGCAAAAATTGTTAAGTATGTGGTTTGATGAATCTTCCACCGAACCAACATCAAGAAACAGAACATTCCCGGCACCCCAGAAACCTCTCTGCTGTTCTCTATGAACTGACTTCCAACACCATTGACTAGTTTTACCCATGTAAAAATTTTTATATAAATGGAATCAAACAGTGTCTGGCCTGTTCATCCGTTCTTATGCTTGTGAGTCATGTATACTATTCCATGCACACAGCTGCAGTCCGGCCATGTGCTGCACAGTGTTCATTCAGTCACGTGCTGTACAGTGTTCCTTTGCACCAACACACCGCAATTTGCCTATTCTGGGCATTTGAGTAGTTTCCAATCACTTAGAGGTTTTTAACGTCTTACGATTTTCAGCGACTAAAAGTTAGGCTCTGCAAAGGACTAAAACAGAAGGTTATGGTTCATTATTGATGGATTAAAAAGGAAAAAACAAAAAAACAAGGATGGTGAAGGTTTCTCAAGTTGAAGCATCACAATCAATTTATGCGATATTTTCACCTCCAATTGGAGGCCTAGAGAAATAATAACTCAAAAAATCACTGGAAACAAATACATAGATGAATTTTACAAGCATCCCTCTCAACCTCCTCTTGGAACCAATTACAGTTTCAGGAAAATGTTGAGCTTTCGTAGCAGCAAATTTTTTGATGGGAGAGCATAGTAACAGAAAAGCTTTGCCGAAAATGTCCCGCATGCAAAAGAAGGGCTGGGAAGACCCTTTCAGCTTGTCATTTCCACCCCCCAAAATATGGGAGACACACACGTGACTTAGTCATTTGCCTTGTCATGAATTTCTCCAAGAGCTTCTCAGTTGCTGTAAAGTACTTAGGTTATTGAAAATGCCTGAGAACTCATTTGGCACCAGAGTATTACTGAAATTTTAATGATTACTCCAGATATCTCTTTACAGTAACTCAGCATTATAGGAGCTGACATTTTTAATTGCCATCATTGCTAACAAGATGCTGAAAGCACGGAGGAGAAGGAAGCTGGAGATGAGGCTGGGCCGCTGTCAGGGCTCTAGTTGCACAGCTGAAAGTAAGAGGAGTTTGGATTCACTTACCTGGGACTGTGGATCAAGTTCTACATGTTTAAAAGGAAAGTAACGTTTTCAAATACACGGTAAACTTCCCCAAGTCTGTTCATTAGGCAAAAATACATCTTCTCCTTGTTGTTTAAATCAATGTGATCTTTCAAGTGTAAATTCAGTCTTCTGAAAACTTGCCGCAGAAGGGCCTACGCCACTTTTTAATTTTCTCTGTTTAATTAAAAACAATATCCAAGATGTTACCGTTGGGAAAAACTGGGTGAAAGACACATGAGCCTGAAACTTCCTATGACTCTATAATTATTTCAAAAGTGTAAAGGCAGTACTAACAGTTAACCAGCAAGCAGCCCGGCGAGGTAGAAGTTTGATTCCTGTAACGATCCTTCAGGCGCCATCTGAGTGCTTAGCCGGCATTTTGAAGACCTTGAAGCTGGAAAACCTTTCCTTTTCACAAGTTTGTTATCATTCCAGAGAGCAATATAGAAATATAACCTCCAAAAATGACTCCAAATTACAGACATTTGCAGCCATTCAAGACTTAGAGTTTATAAAAACGTCTACTTTCCTCCCATTTGGAACTTGGGGTGGAGGGATAAAAGGCTTTTGGAAACTTTTCTCCCCCCAGAATGATTACACTGAACAGCCTGGCCTTGTTCTACATGCTATGTTCATTTTTGGTTCAGTTTACATCTGGGAGTGGATTTTTTTTTTCCTGCCATACTACACTTAAAAGACAAAGATGGAATTAGGTGAACAATCGTTCCTTTAGGCGATCCTCGTTCACAACTGACAAGAGCAAAAATCTCTAAATATTTAAAAGATTGCTAAAAGTGGTCAAAATAGTGTTATCCTTTTTGGGGGCTGCCATGAGCAAGGCAGTGCCTAGTAACCCCTCAGAGGCTCTGAGGCCACAGCTCCCTTCAGCCCCTGAAATGGAGCCTCAAGGGCCGTTTATGAGCTGGGCAAGAGCAGGAAGTACATTAAGAGACCACGTTCAAGTTCTGGTTCATGCCTTGAAGAGCAACAATTGGATGTTCTTCTACAGCAGCAGACTAAGATTAGCGAAGTGAAATGCGCAGGAGCTACTATGGAAACAAGAGTTGCAATTTATTACATTAATATGGGGTGGACTCCCCCTCTCCCTGCCCAGAATACTAAATCCCCAACTAAAACTACCTGCTAGGTCTGCAAGCACAAAGAAGGGTTAAGAGTTGAGGACCTGGGAGCCTAGGTTTGAATTTCAACTTTCTCACTAGGTGAACTTGGGCAAATTAATTAACTTCCCTGTGCCTCAATTCAACCATCTCTAATATCTGGACAATAATGGTGACGTATATCATTGCTTATCATGAAGGTTAAATGAAATACTGCACGTAAAAAATTTAGAGCACTATTCTTTCTTATTGTTCTCTAAGTGCTAAGAAATTGTTCTCTATTATTATTAAGTTGAATCATTCACCGGAGGGCTACTTGGTGAGCGCAGAATCATAACAAAGGGTAGCTGAGGCGATGGTTACCCTTTAGTTTAGGAGACATAAGTGTAACCATCATAACCATCCGCTCAGCTGTTACAGGTCCCTTGTCCCACTCCACCCCTAAAACAATGGACACCCTCTGGTCATTAGGCTATTCAGGCCCTTCACATCCTGTGTTTCTCTGCTCTGGGCTAGGCTGGAGAAGCGTGGCATTTCTTCTTTCTCTCAACCTCTTTTTCTATGTGAACCACCTCGTGTCTGCTGCCTCATTTTTTCTGTTTAGAGAGCAGTGTGATTGTTCTTTCCACAGTCCTACTAGATAGCTCCACCCCACCCCCATCCCTGCGGGTGTTGATTCAATTAGAACCACTCTCCAAGCTCTGCCTGGGCGGCCCAAGGTCAGAGCCCATGTGCAGAAATCACATTACCTTCTCTATGAATCACAACCCATCATTTCTTGTTGGTGTCAGCAAGATTTAACTCTGAATAAGAGCTACACACGCATTTTAACACTTGTATAGTTCTTGCTTTTTTTTCTTTTTTTTTCTTTTCAAGCATAATTGAGTTTAGGGCGCATGTGATTTTATTTTAGTTACCATTGCTTTGTTTGCTTCTCATTATAAATGTTTGTGTATTTTCTAACATGATGGGCTGACATACTGCTGTAGCCCATGTCAACTCCTTTGATTTCATTTTTCTTGCTTAGCTGAAAGGTCACTACTTCCATTCTGAGCATCATGTTTTCAGATACTCTCCTGGCCCAGGAGCGTAACTGTTGATTTGACATTTTCCCTGAGAATGGCAAAAGCACCTTACATGCAATATATCTCAGGCTAAACTCATAATCTTACCCCGACGAACTAGGTCTTTCTTCTTTCAGAGTGTCTCATCTGAATGACAGCACCTCCAACTACAGTGGCAATTGAGTAAAGACTTGAAGAAGAGGAGAGTGAGATAAGCCTGCAGCCTAAAGTTCATTCTTTTTTTTTAATTTAATTTTATTGCTGTTGTATTACATCCATCCCCTTTTTACTCCCCTCTGTCCCCTTCCCCACCCACCCACTCCCCCGCAAAAGTCAATCCCACTTGCTGTCCAAGTCCAGGGTTCTTCCACACTCGTTCCTTGACTAAACTGCTCCCCTTCTTTGCCTCCTCCTTCCCCCTCTCCCTTGCACACTGAAGGTCTATTCATTGTAGAGTTCATTCTTGATGTCTTCTTTCCCTCACCAGCCATATGAAACCCATCTTCAAGATTTTAGTTCCTGAACATCCCCTGGATCCATCCACTTCTTTCTGTCCCAAATGACTCAACCCTAGTCAAAGCCATCCTTGTTTCTGAGCTAGACTGTAACAGTGGCCTCTTGACTGGTCTCCCTGTGTCCCTTCCTGATGCTCCATTCTCTCACTGACCATTATTGATGAAGGAGACGTGTTCTGTTTTCCCAGTTGTCTAGCTGCGGCTTCTTACCTTGGGGAACATCAAATCACTAGGCATCCTTGTTAAAATGCAGATGTTCTAATTCATTTGGTTTTGAGGGGGATTCCAGAACCTGTATATGTAATATACACCCACACCCCAACATTATTCTGATGCAGCTAATCTGTAAATTAGTGTTTGGGGAATTACTGGCTACAGCTTACCAGGACCGTACCAAACCCATTTAAGAGCTGCCCATTTAAGAGTTTCCTAATTGAATCAAGAATAAGCAGCCATCTGGGCAGGTTATTTCTTGAGCCCCCACTATAAGCCAGGCCATCCAGGCAGTCGGAACACAGTAATGGATAACATGAACAAAAACAACAAAACAAAACAAAACAAAAAACCCTCTTTTCATGGAGCTTTCATTCTGGTTGTAGGAGACAAAACAAAAACAAAATAAAATATATGAACTGTTAGTTGGCAATAGGTGCTCCAGAGAAAAATAAAACAAGTTGTAGGATGGAAATAGAGGTGTGGAGGGAGGGGCAGGTTGCTCTTCAGAATAGGATGGTCAGGGAAGGACTGGCTGGGAACGTGGCTATTGAGTCAAGACTTGAATAAGGGGAGAGGGGGGCATGCAGAATACTGGAGAAGAGCTTCCCAGACCAACTCCAGAAGAGCAAACACACTCTGCTCTTCTAGCACTCTCCATGAGAAAGATACTCTCTGCAGATACCATGTTCATTCTCCTAGCCCAGTAAAATGTGCTATTTCTCTCCTCTGTGTCATTGCTCAAGTGTTCCATCTGCCTGGAAATCTGCTCTGGATGGGACCCCTCCATGTTGAAGCTTGACTAACCCAGCTCTTCTATGCTCCACCCTATCCGGACATCTGCCACGCACCTAAAATGTTGGTTTACATGTTTGCCTCCACCAGCCCCCAGACCAGACTTCAGGCTGTCTTTACCTATTATAGTATTCTTAGTGCACAGAGAAGTATTGCGCTAGAATAGACTCTTGATAAGTGTTAAGTGTCTAAAAGAAAGAGAGAGGGAGGGAGGGACGGAGGGAGGGAGGAAGACCTAACTTTGTGGTAAATGTTGGAATAAGTATTACATTATGGTAGATCGGCCAACCAGGACTCCTGCCAACCAGTCCTGTGGAGGCTACACCCTCATTCTTCCACCATTCCTCCGTCGTCTCTCTAGGATTGCCTTCGGGTGCAGGGGAGTGATCATAAGGCATGGAAATAATAATAGCTGTCACCTGTCAGATGTAAGCAACGTGCCAGGCACAGCACTAAGTCCTTTACATGCATTACTACATTATCTCGTTTAATCCTCACAACAGCTCTGCGATGTACAATGGATCCAGTTATTACCCCTGTTTTAAAAATAAGGTGTCCGGTGTCTTGTCCAAGGTTTCCCAGCTGGCGAGGGATGGAGTGAGGATTCAGATCCAAGGAGTGTGACACCAGAGCCCAGAGGCTTAATTCCTGTTTCTGAGTCTATTGAGCAGTAATTACAAGAGGACCCACGTTCCAGGTTGAGAAGCTGGGGAGAGCAAGTGAAAAAAGAGGAGTGGAAGGATGGTCTGGCTATGCCAGGAGAGCCACCTGCTTATGAAGACTGAGGTCAGAGGTCCAAGGCTTCGGAACCACCCCCGCCCCCACCGCAGTTCTCCAGGGAGCTCTGCCCAGAGCAGAGGAAATGAGGCTGGGAATCCTCTGAAGGGATTTGAGGAGGATGGCTGGCCTGGCAGCTGTGCAGAGCCAGGATCCGGGTCTCGGGAGGCTCTGTGGGACTCGTGTCTCCTGAGCTGGCCACAAATGGACCGAAGGCTGCTCGACCCTATGGGGCTGCTCATTGCACGGTTCCAGGGTCAACACTCATAGTGGGATGCAGGAGATGCTTTTTTCCACCAAGTGAGCAGGACCGAAAGGGAGCATATTTGGTCCCTGTGCCCACAGGACTGTTACCTGACCCATGGACTTCCCTTCTCCACAGCAGCTCCCCAGCCCCAAGAAAGTTTCCTTCCATTGGATTCTTCCACTGCCTGAAGAACAAATTTTTACTACAGGGCCTGGGTCAAAGGATAAAAGACACACAGCCAAAAAAAGGCGGAATGGAGAGAGGTGAGGGGTCCAGCTTGAGCCCAGGCAGGCCTGTAGTTCTGGAAGCTCTGGAGAAACTTGACACCAGGGCCAGGTCCTGGGCCAGGAGGGGGAGGGAGTAAACCATCTTCCCGGAGCAGGAAGTGAGGGAGAGAGAGTGAGAGCGAGCTGGGGAAGCGCTCTGTTTTCTTTGGCCTCTGCCAGCCGGGGAGGGAGAGGGAGAGAGGCCGGAGGGAGGAGGATAGGGCTGGTGGAAAGATCCGGCCTTTGTGTCCTACCCTTCCCCAGGAGGTGGAGGCTGGAAGGAGGTTGGGGACTGGGGAGGGGGTGTCAAGGCCAGGCCACAGGTTCCCCCTGCCTGCTCCCTGTGAGATATGCAAGGGAGCTGGGGCCACAGAATCCTGAGTCAGAGGCCATTCAGGTGAGAATGTGGGGAGAGGTGAAGAGTGGGAGGGCTGGAGGTTCAGGAGGACATGGCGTTATTGTACTGGAAGGATGGGCGGAGCCCCAGAGCATAACCCAAACGCTCCCAGAGATGCTGCATTCTCTCCGGCCTTGCTCTCCAAGCCAACCCCCGAAAGGCCTTAACCTCAGGCACAGCTCTGTTCAGCCAACGGGGAGGTGGGCCGTATCATCCTGGGAAAGGTTCCTAGGATTTACAGAACCCCATGGGTCTCTTGAGTTTATGCTGGGATGTAGTCAGATGCAGTCATTTCTACTCCTAAGAGAAAGACTTCCTTAAGAGCAACTCCATCCCTAATCCTAATTCTCCCAGCAATTTCTATCCCACATGTCAGCTGAACCCCACAATCCATCCCTCATGGGAACCCCAAACCAGCCTCAACCCAAACACTCTTCAAAATGGGTGAATTTAACCCCACATTTTTATTCTTGGCCAAAACCTTACCACAGCCCAGCCCCTTCCTCACCCTCATCTATGTAAATCATAAACTTGACTCCCCAAAAGTGTTTGCTGTGGGGTGGAAGCTAACGAACAGTAAGAGTTAACACACATGCAGCACTTAGGAGGTGCTGGGCACTGCAATGGACTTTTTCCGTTGATTGCTGGATTAATATCAGTAAGTTAGGCCTTACTATTACTACCTTCTTATTGAGGAGAAAACCTGGCTCAGAAGGATTAGGTTAATTACTCTGGCAAAGTGCCCCCAGCCCCAGATGTGGCTGCTGGAATCACTGTCCCCCATCACCAGTGTCTCACAGTGTGGGGAAGGCAAGGATGCCCTTGAAGCCACACCAAGCTCCACATTTGAGATCCACATGGAGTCTCCACTCAGATATTGAGTGAGATGCTGAGTGAGGTCTCAGAGCCTCCACACGACTGCAGAGTGACACCAAGATCATGGTCCAGGAGGGAAGGATCTGATCTAGGAAGATGACCCCAAACCGTGTTCCTTTTCAGCTCTGCAGAACCCCTAAAGACCCAACCACCACAGCCCCCAGTCCACTACTTTGGGGGGTTCCTCCTGATAAGCCAACTCTATTTTGAGCTCAGCTAGTGTTCTGATTCATCCTGGGGAATGCACCCAGAGCCTCAGTCAGGATACGGACGATGACCTTCTATGCTCAGTGGTTTATCACGCACACAGACACACAGTCATAGCTGGCTTGTTCACACACGCCCGCAATGCCCTGCTCAGGACCTCGCCAGTTTCTCTTCTCTGCCCCAAGCCGTATGTTTTCTCCAATCCGGTGAGGGAAGCCATGGTGGGTGTACTTCATTCTGGAGGACCTCACTTGGGGGAATACAGGCCTACAAAGTTCCCAGAGCCTCAGCAGGTCTGGCCAGACCAACGTGACGGTACCGGCTCTTCTGAGCCCTCTATTCTTTTCCAGGTTAGCTATTGTGTCAGGATTTTTACAACCAGGTGTCTGTCCAACCATGAAGGACCACATCAAGAAATGCTTGGTGTACCTCACCTCTACCACCGCCATCCTCAGCCAGTCTTTTTTTTTTAAAGGTTGACTTTGTTTTTTTAAAGATTTTATTTATTATTTTCAGAGAGAGGGGAAGGGGAAGAGGCAGAGAGGAAAAGAGACATCAACGTATGGTTGCCTTTCACCTGCCTCCAGCTAGGGACCTGGCTAAAGACCAGGCTTGCAACCTGGTTCTGTGCCCTGGCTGGAAAGTGAACCAGCGACCTTTGGGTTCGCAGGCCTGTGCCTAATGTACTGCGTCACCAGCCAGGGCCTGTCAGCCAGTCTTAAGAAGGTGACCCAACCAGGGAACTCTGGCCACACGTTGCACATTGATATTACCTGGTACTTTTCCAAACCAGTCTGGAGACCTCCGCAGTAGCCCAAGGTGGCTTCCTGAAGCCACTTGTGCCCAGCCCCACCCTGTTCTCCCTTCTGCCGCTGCCTCCTGCCCACTCAATTCCCTCTCATATGCAACATGAGTGTTCTTTCTCTTCTGCCACCCCCACTTGTCATTTGGGAGCCATAACCTGGAGTTAGTAACAGTAATAAGTATAATTAGCTTCTGCAGGAGGAGGGACACGTGGCATAAGCAGAGTAAGACCAGGGAAGGGAGAGCGCATGGGGAGGGAGGTGTGAGGTTCTGCCAGGCTGGCTCCCAGCTGGAACCAAAAGGCCGGGAATCCATGCCTGCAGAGAGGCAGGAGCCAGTGCCCTCAACTAAAGCTTGTCACTGCATTTCCCCTGGGCTGGGTGACACGGAGTCCTCCCCAACCCTCTCCTGAAAACTGGCAGCTCCTGGGGCTGGGAACCTGCCTCCCACAGACCCTTCCTGATTCCACAGACACAGATAAAAGTTAGAATAGGAATAGCCGGCACTCCGAGAGGCCATTGCAGATGTGGCCGTGGCCGCCAGGCTGCTGGGGCTGCAAACAGGGATGCAGACCCAGATGGGGCTGGAGGACAAGGCCGGCACAATGCACAGAGCTGCTTTCTGGGCTCCAGGAGGGGTGCGGCTCTGAGAGAGGTCTAGTGCATGACTTCCCGAAAAGGCTCAGCCTGGTCCGGAGGAAGGTAGGTTCCTGCAAATGAATAATTCGTCCCTGTGTACCCCAAACCTAATTCCTCTCCCTCTGCACACTCCTCCAACTCCTGCTGCCTTCCCCACCTCAGCCACCAACCACAGATTCGGCTTCATTGGGACCCTGCTCTGCAGGTGGTACTTTTTGGGCACCTCCTGCTACAGGTGAGAGGGCAGTAACACTGCCTCTGCCTCCGGGAAATGGAGGGAAATGTCAGTGTCAGCCCAGCAGGTCACCTCCGCGCTAAGCCCCGCTAATACCCAGCATTCATGGCCCCGTAAAGATGAAGGGGTCTACAGCCTTGCTTGGGGCCCCGGCACATAAATACCCCCAATGATAAAGCCCCCTACGCCATCCCTCATGAGGCCCATTTACCTCCCACTTTGTTTTGAGTTTTCATCTCCGGAGAAGTTTGCAAACAGCCAACAACAGGAACTTTTCAGAAACTGCAGAATATGATCTGTGCGTTCTCAGCCTTGCCATCCAGTCTCAGACACAGCACCCCAGGCCACCATTACAATGAGTGGAGGAGGCAGAAGGCTGAAGGTGGTCAGCAGTCTGGGTGGCACAAGGCCATAAAGGCCTCCTTTGCCCAGCTGTCACCTCTGGGTGAGCTTGGCCTACACTCTAGCCAGCCCCTACCGCTGTCCTGTTTATGAGAATAAGAAGACCAGCCCATGTTCAGCTCTTCTAGGAGGATTAGCTAGCTCAACACAAAACATCTCTCCTGGACAGGAAGTTTTTCTTTAAATATACCCTGAACCCCACCCCCTGCAGAATCAGCCCTTGCCTTTACTAATGCCCAGGGAAGGGGAGCTGGAAGAAGACAATTGATTATAAAGGAGCCAGAGCCACAGCATTGGGGGTTGACAAATCTTCCCCCACCCCTGCCCCCTGCACTTCTGTTTTGCAGAGATTAGCTTCAGGATCTGGGTGGAAGTCCTAGGACTGGGTTTCTCGGTGTCACCCTGTTCTTTCGATGATCCCTAGGGATGACCCAATGCATTTACTGCAGAAACACAATCTCTTTTAGAAAAATTCAGCCCCTTTTTTCCGTCTCCTCCAAAGAGCCAGAGTAATCCTTCTTGAGTGCCTACTATGTGCTTTATACATGTCAGCTTATCTCATTTCACCTTCACAACCCTACCAGTGTAGAAACACCACCATCCCCCTAAACATGAAGAAACAGTCTCAGACAGGATAAACAAATCCACCTGCAGTCACACAGCTAAATAGGTGACCAGACAGGGCCAACACTCAAACCAAGGTCTGAGTCCTCAACCTGTGCTTCCTCCTCCATGTCACCCTCTCCCTGACAAGGGGACACCTGAGTGGGGTGAGGGCAGCAACAGAGGAGATGCATGCAGCATGCTGTTCCCTCATAGTCATGCTCCAGCTGTGACCCACCTCTGGCTGCCTTCATGAAGGGCGGGCATCCTGGCTTCACACCTGGACTTATCTTCCCAGGTGCAGGATTTCCAGCAGCCAAGCAAGGCTGGGGGGGTGGGGGGGTGGACAGTGTACGCAAAATCATATAACTCTACCTGCAATTGTAGATTGATAAGGGTTATCCATGTCAGAGGGCTTGCAATCAAGGCCAACTCCCTGGAAGAGGGGAGACCATGGCCAGTTTTTACAAAGAAAGTCTTTGTGCAGAAAGGAGAGAAAAGAAAGTGCCAGAGCAGAGAAAGGACCCATCAAAGGTTGGAGAAGTGGGCCTGCTACTGCCACTGTGGGACAGGGTGGGTGGCACCAGAAATGACACAGTATGTGGGGTTCAGCGGCCATCTGCAGCTCTTCCCTCCAGACCTCAGAATCCTGGATCCCAGAGGGGCTGCCAGGGGGCTGCCCAGCCCTCCTCCACGGTCTCCTCCACATTCCTCACATTCTTTACACTCAATTAAGAAGAAATAATCAGGGGAGCAAGCAAGGCCACAGCAGGGCGGCCATGTCCCACGCTGGCACTGCAGCATCAGGGCATCACATGTTGGGGAAGAGCCCCCCTGGGTCAAGCCAGACCAGATCTGGGACCAAGGGGCATTGGGGGGATGAAGAAAGCAAACAGTGAGGATAAGGGTGTCTCTTGGTACTCCATGGAGACAAAACAATGCAAAGGAAGCAGGGAGACGGGGCTGGGATCCGGATGGAAAAGGAGATGAGGAGGCAAGGCGCTCAGCCAGAAGACCTCAACCACCCGTTACTGAATCAAGTTACTACTTCGCCACAGAGGGATCATCATCCGCCAGCACCTTGAAATGCTCTTCGAGATGCTTCTGGATGCTTAGAGCATCCAGGCGAGCGCCTTTACCACTTAGTGGCATGAGTTGATTAAGTGTCATGAGAATAGTACCTGTCTGTGGTCTTCAAAAGATGCCATCCATAGTGTGCAGGGGGATACCGTTCCTGATCACAGTGGAATGTGTATGTCATTTCCTCCCTGGGGACACAACAGGCCTGGTTAGCCACGCGAACTCTTACTCCCTCAAACCTGTTCTGAAGGGCTGGCTGCCTCCACTCCCACCCCCAACCTCCACCTTCACAAAACCCTTTTCGGACGTCTCCAGCAGACCCAGGGTCTCCTCTAGGCTCCCCTGGTACATGTAACCAGGACAGATCTTATGCTGTTTTGTAATTTTTGGTGTGTGTGTCAATATATCCACCAAAATGAATAATAACTAAGCGAATGAGTATTATTTATTGAGCATGTTCCATGTGCCAGGCACTGGGTTAGTACTTGATAGATTTCCTCATTTAATCCTTTTTAACACCCCTAGAGGTCATTATTATTATTATTACTATCCCCCAATTTACCCATGAGGAAATTGAGACTTGGAAAGGTTAGGTAACTTGTCCAAAGTGACCCAGGTAGTAGGGGAATTTGAACACAGGATCATTACATGCCAAAACCTGTGCTCTTAATCTAACACTGAGATATTCGAGGACAGGGTCTGTATTTAGCCTTGCTGACCACAAACTATAGGGCAAAGAATAGATGTTCCATATTGGATGGATGGATAGACGGATGGATGGATGTTGTGGGCTCTAGAGTTTCAGCAGTGCAAGTAGCCCAAAAATTCTCTTCCCACCTTCCACATCAATGGATCAAATTTGTGAGATGATTTGTTAGAGCAAAGACCTATTCGATGCTCTTTATTCTGTCTACTGTTAGGACACACTCTGTGGCCACTTTAGAACTTCAGTCTATGACCACATCTACACTCCAACCTGCAGTCAGAGGTGGTGGTCAGTTCATAATGAGGATGGGGATCAATCTGGAGCTAGTGCAGAGGGTCGGTCTGTGGCTGGTCTATGGCCAAGGAAGAGCACGCCTCTCTGTCAAGCTGACTTGAAGCTGAGTAGAGAATGGACAGTTCTTAAGCCAGAGCGCCTTGTTCCTAAGCATCTAAAGGTAGAGAGATGTGTGAGTAGGTGTGTGGGCCAGTACAGGAGGGATTGTCCTGGAAACGGGGTGAGAGAGGAGGTACCCACTGAGCGAGCACCATGTCCTCTTTGTGAGTCCCACATTAGTGTGTGTGCTGTGGGTGGAGGGAAAAAGGGGCTGGGTAGGGTGTGGGAGAGACAAGCACACACCTGTAATAACATTGGCTTCAGACGCTAAGAGAGAAGAAATTCCCCCAACTGTTTTATCAGAGCTGAAGTTACCAAATTACATTGTTGTTTTAAATTTGAGCTTCCCTGCCTGCAAATGGGGGGTGGCATGGCGGATGGGAGCGGGGGTAGAATCTCAGGTTCATGAGCTTCATGCTTGGCTGGGTCTGAAGTTCTACCTCCCCACCCAGCCTGGCTCCCAGAACTCCCTGGCCCAAGGAACAAAAGTCTTCTCTCTCAGGGCTTTGAAGTGGAAACACTAACGGCTCCCTTTAATTAGAAAGAAACCCCCTATTGTTCCTGCCTTATTACTGATGGATGAAGACATGGGGAGGGGGGATTCTGAAGAACAGCAGTTGGGGGGAGGAATGGAGAGGACACAGAGTCTCTCTGGAGAATAGAGCATCTCCACACTCAGTCTCCATGCAGCTAAGCAAATCTCTTAGCCCACTGATCAACCAAGATTTTACAGGGCATACAGCCTTTGATTAGCTGTCACAGGAAAGATAGAAGGCAGGGTAAGAAGCCTGAAAGAGTTCATAACCTAGGTAAGGGAGGCAGGGCAGGAGGACAAGAAATGAATGATAATTGATACTAAATCAGTGCTACCAATACCAGCTAGAAGGATTTAGAGCCAGGAGACAGTCCCATGGACAACCTTCTGAGAAAACTCTGGGGTGGTATCTAGGGACTTGCATTGAGTCCTGCAAGCTGGAGAGAACTGACAGAGTAAGAAGAGGCTGTTCCCACTTCAAGCAGGTTAGTGGCCTGTGCAAAGGCACAGAGGTTGAAATGGGCACAGCTTCTTTGGAGACAGCAAGGAGGCAGGACGGACTGTAGAGGAGGGTGGGTGCAGGGAAGCAACAGGGAGCCAAGCTGCAGAGAGAAGATGTAACAGAGGAGTGGAAGATTTCGACAGCAAATAAGGGAGACTGGCCTTGATAAAATGATTAGGAAGCCCCTGTGCAGGGGAGTGACCTGATCAAAGGTGGCTGTTAGGGAGGTTAACCTGGCAGCTCTGTGCAGGGAGGCATGGAGTGGAGAGGGAAGAAAACTAGGGAAGCCAGTTGGGGAGCTGCTGAGGAAACCTAGGTAATGATGGCATAGACGAAGGTGATGGCAGTGGCGCCGGGAAAGAAAAGGTGAGTCTGGGATAGATTTCAAGGGAAGAAATAAAATGTGAGACCCTGGCTGGTGGCACAGTGGATAAGGCGCCAACCTGCAAACCCAAAGGTCGCTGGTTCGATTCCCAACCAGGGCACATAACCAGGTTGCAAACCAGGTCTCCAGTCAGGTCTGTGGCTGGAGGCAGGTGAAACACAACCATACCTTGATGTTTCTCTCCCTCTCTGCCTCTCTCCCTTCCCCTCTCTCTAAAAATAATAAATACATTCTTTTAAAAAAGAAAAGAAAGAAAATATGTTGACAGACTGGATATAAGGGGATAAAAGAGTGGGAACAAAGATACTTCCAAGGTCTCCAGTATGGGAGAGTAGGAGGTGGTAGAGGGGGGAAGTGAGTAGAAGTCCTTTATGAGAAGTGAGGAGTTAATAAGCAAAACTCCCCAAAGCTTTATTCTCCCTTCCAAAACCCAATGGCAAAGATGCCTTGTACTTTGAGAATAGCAACTCCAGGGCCAGAAAGCCCTATTCCATTAGACTGGGAACATCATGATGAACAAACGCTACTTTTATACAATCTTTCTTCACGCACGTCAAAGTGATTTTGTGCCCCAGCTGATCTTCAAAACAACCAAAGCATCTCCCCATTTTTGAGATGAAAAAACTGAGGCCTTGAAAGACTAAATAACTTCCTGTAAGTCACACAACTAGTTAATGGCAGAGCCAGGAGAAGAAGCCTTCTGACTTTCCGCTCAGAACCTTTCCCAATGCCTGTTGGCAGCCCAGAGGAAGGGATAGGAGGGTCCTGGAGCTACATGTGGCCTGAGTCACCAGGGCAAAAGGAGTCTGGGCCTCAGTGAGAGGGTCCACCCCGGACTTCAACAGCACCTCCAGCCTGCTCCTCACACTCACAGAGGGCGTAAGTCGGGAGCCCAGGGTTGGAAACGCCAAGTCTAATCAGACCTCACAAGCCCACAGATGGTTTGAATCAATGTGCTACCTTGATAGGAATAATGAGGAGTCCTGAAGACAGTCTTCTGCCAGCTCCATCCGTCTGGTCAGAGAACCACGTCTTCTGCAGAATTTCCCCAGCCTGGGTCTCACCACCGTATCAGCTGGGCAAACCCTTCATGAGGAAGTCCCTCAGTCCCCCATCACATCTGCTCCCCAGCCCCTACCAGTAGAACCACCCACAGGTTTTCCCAAAACTCCAGCCTCAGGTTCCGATTGGACTTCTTAGGTTTTTCCTGAGGCTGAAAATGGTTCCTAGGGAAAAACAGGCAAGCACGGGTCACCAGGCTGGAGGGGAAGGGTTTGGGAGGCAATATGGTCAGGCGGATGGCCCTGGATCCAGACAAACAGAGAACCAGACAAATGCCCCTCCCCCACTTCCTAGCAGAATGAGTATCCCCAATGTTCATTGTCCCATTCATTCAACATGACAAATGTCATCCAGACATTTCTTTAATGGGACACCTGACCTGCGGCATCCGAATCTCATGAAGACTGGGGTTAATCGATCTATAAGGTCACAAGAGTCCCAGAAGCAGAAACAGACCCACAGCTTAGAAAACCCTCACCTCTGACTGGGTGAGTTACCCCTGACAGCCAGGCCCCGGAATGGCAGCCCCGGCCTTTCTCCAGGAAAAGCTCTGACTTAGGATCTCAACGCGCCTTCACCCCCCGCTCCCCCCACGCACACACCAAAGGACGGCTTTGTGGGCAGGGACCTGCTTTAATAAAAATTTGGCCTGCCCACCCTCTTGCCTAGCAAAGCTTAATTTGAAGCTTAAAAAACAATGAAGTTAATTTTTAAAAACCTTTCATTGAGTTCCATGAGACCCCTATTAATTTTATTGTTTCAATAAAGCATTTATTTAATTGTCTCCAGAAGGGCCCTGTTAAATGCACAGATGTTACCTGAGTCAGAAGGAAGGGAGCTGGGAGCCTTTTTTCCCCTTTTCTTCTCTTCTCTTCTCTTTTCTTTCTTTTTTTTTCTTTTTAACCCTCTCCCATTAGCACATTAGCAGGATTCTGTCATTGGATTAACTGATTGTCACCTTTAGCGTCACAAAACAGAGCCCTGAGGGAATGAGACCCAAAGACAGGTAAATTCTGGGGAGCAGTTTGGGTCCCAGTTGCAGGGACCCAAAGCCAGACCCATGCTAAAGAGACTGGGTTTGGTTAAGAGGAAGAAAAGAATTTTTTTTTCCTGCTTATGAGGAGCCATTTGTTATTTAGCCTCTCGCGTAAAGCTGACATTCCTGAAAAAACGTGAGAGGACAAGCACATCACTAGATGTATGTTGTCCAAACCGTAGGAGGGGAAGGGCTGGGCTTGAGCTGGCAGAAAGGCTCTGGAACGTCATGTGTAGCACTTCCACTGTTATTTACTGTGTACCTGCTAAATGCTACCACTGCTGAGAGTTTAAGTATCCAGCAGTGGACCGAACAAGACCCTGCCCTCATGGTGCTTGCCTTGTAATGAGGAAGACTAACAATGAAAAGCAAAAATAAACGGACACATCAAGATCATGCCAGATAATAAGTGCTCCGAGGACAGAACAGTCAGGTGCGAGAGAGGAGTCAGGGGAGGCCTGTCTGATAAGATGACATTTGAGCCAAGACTTAAATATCTAGAGAAGGAGCCAGAAAGAGCCAACTGCAAAATGGGGGGCCCTGTTTTGAGAGGAGCATTATCAAGTGCCTGCATAATCAGAGGAGCACGACATGGGGAGAGGCCCAGGGGACCCTCTTACATCAAGAATATTTCAAAAGCTACCTCAGGACAGAGACTCCGTGATTTATCTTCGTGTCCCTGGTTATGTGCTTGGTGTCTAGCACAGGTGATAGACAAAAATAGGATTGAAAAGGGCGAAAGGAATGAGAGGAAGGGGAACATTGAAACTTAAAGGGAACTTCATTTCGTCAAATTATTTTTTAATTCAACAACCAATTAAAACAGAAAAAGGGGGAAGAAAAGCTCAGTCAACATATCGGTTCACTCATTACCAAGCTAAAGGAGGGGCCCCTTGGAAGGAAGACACAAAGGATATATGTCTAGATCCATCTAGGAGATCAAAATGTAATTGAAGAAACAGTAATTACTTCTAACACTATTGTAGGCTCTGATTCACAGCTTACAAAATGCTTACGCATACATTTATTCTTTCCAGCCACCTTGTGAAATAGAAAATAACAAGATGAGTCAATCTTATCTAACTGCTTATAGGCCTTGGCACAGTGCTAGGTGGTGGGGATATATTAGAAGCAGAAATCAAACAAGGCCTTGCTTTCATGGAGCATATAGTCCAGAGTAGACAGATTTCAACCAAAGGACACGATGAGAGAAAGTACAGCCACAATGAGCATTTCAATGAATAGGCAGGCACACAGGGTGACAGGAACCCCTACTGGGAGTGACCTGGAAGACTTCCTAGATGGTGTGTCTCAGGAACGTGCTCTGGGGTGAATGGAATAACTAGGTAAAGAGTGGGGAGAAGAGTGTTCCAAGCAGAGGGAACAGTGTTTGGAGGGGGGGGTTGGAGAGCAGGCTGCAAATAAGGGGCAGGGGAGGGTAAGTGGGTCTAAAGCAGAGAAGGGAGGCAAGGCATAGTTAAGGGGGAAGTGAAAGAGGTAAATGAAGTTAGTGTATGGGGCCTCAGTGGACGTGGAAGCCAGAGGCCAATGAAGATTTTATCTTCAAATACTTGACCAGCTGTCTTGAGGAAAATGGAGTAAATTCACTACAATCAGCTAACGCTTGGCTCCCCTCTAAGAAAGTGCGCTTGATAGTCACCAGGGTGGAAGATAAGGGTGAGTGGGTTACTTGAATGTCAGGGAGGAGTCCTGCTTTGGTCAGAAGAGTGGTCAGGATCAATGACTCCAACCTTTCCATCATCAAGGGTCCCTTTTATTCATCCTGCTGCCTCACAAGCCCTGGATTCTTTAAAGAGTCTGCCTACCAGGATATACGTATTTACATAACATAATCCCTTCCCCCCTTTTTATTAAAAAATAATCAATGTCATTCATGAGCATGAGAGACCCAGTGCATGATGTAATTCTGACCTCAAGCAAAGAAAAGTCAGTGTTTTTCTTGATTGGGTAAACTAATCAAGAAATATGTATCATTTCCTATAGTCTTTCCTGAAATATTGACACAGCTCTCTCCCCTCCCCAACACATCGGACACATTTGGTTGGGCTCCAGGCTGGGAACTGCTATTTTGTGGTCAGACCCCATGTCTCTCATGTCTCTTCCAACCACTGGACTCTCTGAACCATGAAGTAGGTATAGGCTCCTTGTGTTCAGGCATTTGGGGAAGTAGCAATGGGTGTGAACTAAAGCAGTCAGGGAAGGCTTTCTGGGGAAAAAAATAAAATAAAATAAAATCTTGAGAAGGGCCTTGAAGGATGGGCAAGCTTTGGAGAGATGAGGAAAGGGTGTGTTCAGGAAAGAGTAGAAGAGCATGCTGCTCCAAGATGGGTGAAGCCACCAGCCAGGCTGCAGCAGCGAGGCAGGAAGTACTTGAGGATACAAGAATAGAACGAGTGCGCGTTGCGACTGACTTGAAATGCCAAGCTAAATTATCCTCCAAATGACGGGGAATCATCAAAGATTTTAGAACAGGAAAACGATGTGTTGGAAGCAGTGTTCTTGGCAGATGTATCTGGTGCCCATACATACTTTGAGGTGGGAGAGGAACATGGAGGGGACCCAATCAACAGACCAGATGTGAGAGCAAGAGCCTGAACTGGGGAGGTCTGCAGTGAGGAAATAAAGGAGGAAAAAACAAAACAAAAAAAAAGCCCAAGAGAAGGCTTTTTTTTTAAAGCACGGGACTTGAATTGTGCTTGGAAGCATCAAAGAGACTCTGAGGTGACTGCTGGTACAGAAATGAGACAGTCGCCCAGGGAAGCTGGTGGGGAGGAGGAGGTGGTGAATTCAGGAGGCATCTTAGGGACTAAATCCTTCCCAGTGGTTACCTCTGCAGGGGGGGTTGGCGGGGCAAGCAAGGTGGCTTTCATATCTTACCATATGCAATCTCTTTTAATGAAGGGATTTTGTGTAATTTTACTTCCATTTTTTGTATTTTTTCTAATTTTTCAAATAATAATTTTAATTCCAGGCAGACTCCTGGAGTCTCGTTAACCCTCTGTAAGCCACCCCTCCTGATTTGTTCCCTCTCCCCTGCAGTGAAAGGAAAAGAAGGAATGATTTCCAGGGTCGGCTGGAGTCTCTGGAAAATATTTCATAAGGGTTTTGTCTCTGCTCCTGAGCCTGTGGTTTTCCCTCTGGTGGGGGTGGGGGTGGAGTCTCCTCAATACCCCTCTCTCTCCCTGCCTCCCTCCCTCCTTCTGTCCCTGCTGCCTGCCCTCTACCCGGACCGGGCCTGCCTCTGCCCTCAAAGACTCAAACATCATCAGATCCTCACCTTGGAAGCCAGATTGCAGTGCTGGGCTTGGAAGCACTGACCTTGGGTTTTTTATAGCTGACATCAGCCCAGCCCATAATCGACAGGCAGCAGGACAGACCATGCAGGAGCCCCAGCACTGATGTCAAAGGCATCTGTGTCCAAATCTAGCTCTGCCACACTTTGCTGAACCTCCCGATGTCAATTTTCTCATCTTGAAAATTGGAGATAATAATAGTATTTATCTGCTAGGAGTATTAAATGGATTAAATGATGATGAAAGGCATTTAATAAGTGTGCTCTATCATTAGCGTTATTAAGAATGATAAAATAATAAATCTATGACCAAACTTTGTTGCTTAGAGGCAAAAATATCCTTTAATACACTTCTATCTTGGTTCCCACTGGTGGCATTTCTTTGCATCTCTGTCTCTCCCTTTGATTGGAATTATTTTTTTCCCCAAACCCGCAATGAGCTGAGAGAAGAGCTAAGTCAGGGCCTGAGTTGCTGCTTTCTGATTCTTGGTGGTCTACCCTGACACTTACAATTTGTGTGACATTTGACAGATTCCTTAATCGCATGAGCCTCAATTCCTTCATCTATACAACGGGCGTAATAATGCTGACCTCACAGCCTGTGTCAAAAGGCTGGGCAGTTCCTGACGCACTGCAGGCTTTCGGTAGGTAATAGTTCTCCATCGGGTTTCAGGTAGGGGCCAGCCCTTTCCTGCATGCCACCCAACCCCCAGGCCCTGCATAATTCTTTGTGTTAGTTAGTAGTCCCTGATGGTTTGGGGTGAATCTTCCCAATTATCCCATAAGCTCCAGAAGGCCAAGGAAGTCCAAGGCAGTCTTCCTCCTGGACCTGGCTCCAGGCCAGCCTCCCCTGGCACCAGGGAAGAGGGAGAGAACTGTCAGCCCTCTAAAGGCCCAGAACCAGATGCACAAACTCAATAGCTCTCTTTCTTCCTCTCTTCTCTGTATTTTGCAGAGCCCCGAGGCTGCTCGAAAAGAACCAGTTCTTTCTATTAGACCATGGTCTAGAAGAAAAGTTGCCCCATTGACTCAGAGTGCATTTGGCTTGATCAGAGAAGATGTGATATGTTAGATCCAATCACCTGGCCCCTATGCCCATCTCTCTCCCATGCAAAGGCCTCTGGGCGTAGACAAAAGCCTTCCTTCTACCCCCTCTGCTCTACTCCATCTGCCCAAGGGAACACAGGCCCTGGAATGTAGCCCTCACTGCTCTCTGTCATCTAAAGGGTCAGGACAGAGTCTCTGTTCTGGGCTAAGTCCAATGCTAGGTGATAGCTTTAAACAGGTACCTCCCAGCCATCTCTGTCCTCAGTTCTCCGATCAAAGAAAAAAAAGAAGGAGACAGGAAACACATCTCAGACAGGCAGGAAAGGGAGAGAAGAGCAGCTGTCACAGAGCCTCTCTCTGGGCTGGTGGGTGAGGCTGAGCAGGAGGGAAGGAGAAGAAAACGCCAGACCCAAGCTGGGAAACTGAGAGAAACACTGGACCATAGATCTAGAGGCCCAGACAGACAGACGGATCAGCCCAGGCAGTGAGAGTTCTGGGAGATCACGGAGCCTTCTGATGTCTGGGGTCCTGAAGGGCCTTGCCCTCTGCCAGGGTCCTGGAAGCACAATAGCTCATGTTCTCACCTGGTGGAGAGGCACTAAGCTCTTTTCCAGAAACGGGTGAAAAGCGCTCTCCTGAGCCAGGGCTTTGTGTTCTGTCTTTGTCTGACTACTCTTTTCAAGATTCAGAGCTTTTTGTCTGTCTCCATGTTGCTGCATCTTTGTCTATCTTGTCTCCTCGCTCGTGTGCGCTGCCCCCTATCTCTGTCTCAGATAATTTCTTGGGGACTCTGCCTTGGGGCTCCCGCTCTCCAGTGTGTAGGAAACCTGACCTTCATCATCTGTTTTTTATATTTGGGTAACAACCGCTTAACTTCCTACCTGAGGGAAGTGGGGGTGGGGGAGAAGGCTGCCGGGCTCCCCTTCCCTCCCCCCATCCTTTTCTAAATCCGATCCTTCCCCCAGTTCCTTGACCCCAGAGCGCGGTGCTGAGGCTTTCCCTGCTCAGTCAGGGTCACTGTGGCATCGGGAATGGGGCTGATTCACGATCCTCCCTCCACAGCTCACCGCAGGGTGGGGAAGGCAGTGAGGCTTCTTCTGATCCTCTGCTGGTTTGCTGAGTAGGGAAAAAGTGAAAATTCCAGGCACACAGAGAGCCCAGGAGGCTGAGAGATTTCACCAGTAAAAACCAAGAAAGTCAAGCCATTTCTGCCTCAAGGCAGAGTTATAGCCACCCAGGTTGCTGGGTGGCTATTATTATCTACCATTTTCTTTTACTTTTTTTTTTTTTTTTTAAGATTTCATTTATTATTTTTAGAGAGGGAGGAAAGGAGGGAGAAAAACATCAACATATGGTTGCCTTTCACCTGCCTCCAGCTACAGACCTGGCTGGAGACCTGGCTGGAGACCTGGTTATGTGCCTTGACTGGGAATTGAACCAGAGACCTTTGGGTTTGCAGGCCGGCACCTTATCTACTGAGCCACCAGCCAGGGCTTATCTCCCATTTTCTTAATGAATGAAAACTAACACCACATAGAGAGGTTAATTGGCTTGCCAAAGTAACCCAGCTAATAAGATCTGAACCCAGGTTTCTCTGACTCTAAGTCCTAAACTCTTTATTCCAAGTTTTTTTAAAACCTGAGAAATGTATTTTGTACATTTCCTTTTACAGGAAGTAAATCCACAGAACTCAGAATAAACCTGCAAGATCCCAGGGAACCATGTACCCCAGTTGAACAGACATTGTCTGGGATGCACTACTTTCTGGGAGACCTTGAAGAACCAGCTAGCAAAGATTATGGGCAAAGGCTAGAAGAGGACGTACAGGAAGGAAGAAGTGGGAGGGCAATGTGAAAAAACTCAAATGATGGTTGTGAGTCAGAAGACAGTGCTCACACCAACCTGGGGGAGGCTGGTCTATGAATGGCAATGCAAGGGAAGGGAGTGGACAGAGCTAGGTGGAAGGCTGGGGCCAGCTCACAGAGGCCTGGAGTTCAGTTTTTGAGCAGGAGAGGGGTACAGTTGTCTTCATACCTCAGTTCGGCCCCCAAGGACTCAACCAACCATGGATAGAAAATAGTTGGGGGGAAAATGTTACATTGTTGCTGATGTGTACTATGTAATTTGGCCCATAATGGCTTTATCTATACTGAACATGCACAGAAATTTTTTGTCATGAATTCCTAAACAATATAGCATATCAACTATTCATATTATATTAGATATTATAAGTAATCTAAAGATGCTTTAAAGTGTATGGGAGGATATGCATAGATTACATGCAAATACGACGCCATTTCTTTTTTTTAAATTTTTGTTTATTTACTTTTAGAGAGAGGGGAAGGGAAGGAGAAGGAGAGGGAGAGAAATATCAATGTGTGGTTGCCTCTCGCTGTCCCCAATTGGGAAATTAGCCTGCAACCCAGGCTTGTGCCCTGACTGGGAAACAAACCGACGACCCTTTGGATAGCAGGCCTGTGCTCAACCCATTGAGCCATACCAGCCAGGGCACTATGCCATTTCTTAATAAGGGACTTGGGCATCCTCAGACTTTGATATCCATGGGATTCCTAGAACCAATCCCTCCATGAATAGCAAAGGACAACTGTTCTCCAAAAGAAGTGTTTGAGACCTAGGCTAGAAGAAAAAGATAGACAACGAAGAGGGCTGTTGACAGGTTAGTATTACAATCCAGGCAGCCTAGGATGATCAGACAAAACACTTAGAAACTGTTTATCTAAAAAAGCATTTCCAAAGATATTTAGCATTTTGAAGTCTGGGCCATCTGCTTCTTTCCCAAGGATTGCTATCTAAGTTAGTCTCTGGGTGGTTTGGGGGTGTGACAGGCAGAGGGAAGAGCAGGACAGCATGGTGTACCTGCAGCGCTGAGCCTTCCCACTTCCGGACAGACCCTCCAGCCCTGATGAGAGCACCAGCACTCTGAGCCCGACCCTGGCCTGAGGACTTTGGTCTGGGCAACCCAGGATACCGGCCTTGCCAGTTGGGGCGAGAGGACAGATTGTGGATCTGGAGCCTGGAGCAGCAGTTCTGTGTCTTTTTCAATTCTTTGAAAGGATGATTCCTCTCCCTGGGTGGCAAAAAAAAAAAAAAAAAAAGCAAACAAGCACAATTTGGTTAAGAACTCAAGAACTGCCAATTCAGAAACTCTAATCTGTTCAGAAAGTTAAGTCCTTTTTTTTTTCAGAGGCCAAAAACCTACTTCCATCCAAAGATTGTATATGTCTGTGTGTCTGGGAGCTGGCGAGGGAGACAGGGTGAGTGTGAGAAGGAGGGAGTTGATATGCCTTCGTTCCTGTGTATGTGCTGCTGCTCCGTGGGTTTGTGTGTGCACATTGTACATACGTTTGTGCCTGCTCTCAGGCCCCTGTGTGTTTTGAACTTTCAAACCATAACTGAAACACTGAAGCTTGGCAAAGAATAATTATCTAATTTTGGAACATGTTATTATAATACCTACACGATGTGTAACGAACTTAACAATGTTCGTGTTATATTCACCAACGCTGAGTTACAGACCCACAATGCCAAGTCCTACCCACTTCCGAGGCTTCTCCAAGACCCAGGAGCTCAGCAGGCCCCAAAGAACGCCCTTTAAGGAATAATCAATCCCCCTGCAATGGCTTCCTCCTGGATCAGAAGGCAGGAAGATGGGCAGAGCTTATCTTGGGATCTCCTTTTCTCCCCGGTAGAGGAACCTCTGGAACTGGTAAGAAAGTGGCCCTCTTGGGGCCACAGAGGCAAACAGGCTTTCCCTGACTCAGCTGCGGGCCAGGGGGCCTCCTGATCAGCAAGGCTCTCTCTCCTCTTCCCCAGGGGCCTGGATTGAACTGAAGCTGAGTGTGAAGGGAATGTTTGCTGTTTGCTGCTGCTCCCTGTTGACTTTAGCCAGTAGCTCTGTTTACAAACCCAGGTTGGTTTTCCCAGCACAGTTAATTAGACCAAAGACATCTGGTGTGAGGGCTGGGGAGGGCATCTGCTCAGAGCCTTGCACACAGCCCCCCAACCCCACGTGCACCCAGCAGCCGTGGGACAGCACAGGGCAGAACAGCTAAACAGAACCAGACCGAACTTCAGCAAACCCAAGGTTCTCAGGAGAATCATGGTTTCTCTGATTCTGCCTCGCCCACGCTTGCTAAGTTAGACTGGGCCCCAGCCATCTGAGTCTTCGGGATCCCAGGAACCAGGGCTGGGTGCCCCTACCTCAGTGGGATCACAGGCTGGAGATCAAGGACTCAGTCCTCTCTTCCAAAAGGACTGGTCAGAGATTCCTGCCCCCTCTCCCATCACAGTGGCTCTGCATTCTGTAGGAACGCCAGATTACTTCGGCCCCTGCAGGAACCTCCCCTCCCCAGACAACCCCCTCCTCGAAAGGAGGCCCTTCTCCCCCTCCCTGACTCCCCTTAAGGTAATCTCTGACACTACAGGAAGGAAAGAGATGAATCAGTCCAGGACCAGAGGGAGGCAGGAAGGTGCCCGGGAAGGTGAGAGGATCTAGGTGGACAGTTCCAGGGCGGCGGGGCAGTGGAAAGCTGCGAGGGGGAGGGGCAGCGGCTTATCTCTCCCAGGAGGGGGGAGTTCACTCCAAACAGCTAATGCACTGGCGTGTGAAAGCCCCTCAATTAGCACTAATGATGCAATCAGGGAGGGAGGAGGAGGGACCAGGAGTTCTGGTGGAGTCAGCACCAGCTTACACACAAAGTACCCGCTCCCTTCCCCCGATACAGTGGTCTCTGCGGACACACCGATGCACACCCTCCGCAGACTGGGCCACGCACGTCCGTGGGTAAAAACGCACTCCGCGCAGAAACTGCTGGCATGCGTGCGGTTCACGATCCACTTCGGACCGCGCGGATCCCGAAGAGGAAGACGGGGTTAGGGACAAGGAATATGAGAAATCAGAAAGTCTGGGTCTAGGAGGTTGAACAGGGCATCTCTGAGAACCTCAAGTTTACTCCTCTGATCCTAGCGTTCCCGCCCCACGCGCGCTCGCAGGTGCAAGCCCCTCCGCGCCCTCCTCCCCGCCCCCACCCCGCCCCGGAATCCCCGACTGGGCAGGGGGCCCCCACCCCAGCCCCTCCAGCTGGAGGCGGGACCCACGCGCCTTCCCCGCGCCCGTCCGCCCCCCCGGCGCGGCTCCCAGGGAGGACGCTCTGGGATCACCTTTATCTCCAGCACACGGACCCAGTCGGTCGCCCCCTCCGGAGTCCGTTAACCCGAACCCTGGCCCCTTTTCCACGACCCCACCCCGCCCGCCCGGCTCCGTTATCCGCCTCCGGGTCCCGTTATCCGGCCGCCACGGACCCGTTATCCTCCCGCGCTCTGGGCCTGGAGCCCCCGCGCCTCGCGGGGCCGCCGCCGGCCCCTCCCCTCCCCCTGCCGGAGTTCAGGGGCCCGGGTCTGGGCAGGGCCGAAGCCGCCTCCGCGCCGCTTCCCAGGCCGGGACGGCTGCGGGAGGAGGTCCCGCTGTCAGTCAGCGGGGAAGGCCGGGCCGGGAGGCCGGAGGAGGCGGCGCCGAGGACGCTCTCGGGCCGGGAGCTGGGAGGCGGGGGCGGAGGGGGCGGGGGCGGGGGCGGCTCCGGGCCTTATAAGCGGCGGGGGCAGGGCGGGACGGAGGCAAGTGTCAGGCCGATGTGCCGCCCGCGAGGGGCCGGGGTCGGGACCGCCGGGGCCATGCGCACGGGCTGGGCAGGGGGTCGGAGGGGCGCAGAGCGGAGCCGCCTCGGAGCCTGAGCCTCCCGGGGCCGGGGCCGGGGAGCCGCGCGGGGCCGGCCGGCCGGGGGGAGGGGAGATGCGGCGCCGGCGGGTGGCGGTGGCCGCGGGTTTCTGCGCCTCCTTCCTGCTGGGCTCCGTCCTCAACGTGCTCTTCGCACCGGGCTCCGAGCCTCCGCGGCCGGGCCAGTCCCCAGGGCCCTCGCCCGCCCCCGGCCCGGGCCGTCGCGGGGGCCGCGGGGAGCTGGCCCGGCAGATCCGAGCGCGCTACGAGGAGGTGCAGCGCTATTCCCGCGGGGGCCCCTCGCCCGGGGCCGGCCGGCCGGAGCGGCGGCGCTTGATGGACCTGGCTCCGGGCGGGCCGGGCCTGCTGGGTTCCCGGCCCCCGCGGGCCCGGCCCCTGCCCGACGGCTCCCCGGGCTGGCCCCCGGCTCCCGGCCCCGGCTCTCCCGGCCCGGGCCTGCGCCTGGGCTGCGCCGCGCTCCGCAACGTGTCCGGCACACAGTACGTGGGCTCCGGCTATACCAAGGCCGTGTACCGGGTCCGCCTGCCCAGCGGCGCCGCGGTGGCGCTCAAGGCGGTGGACTTCAGCGGCCACGATCTCGGTAGCTGCGTGCGCGAGTTCGGGGCGCGGAGGGGCTGCTATCGGCTGGCGGCCCACAAGCTGCTCAAGGAGATGGTGCTGCTGGAGCGGCTGCGGCACCCCAACGTGCTGCAGGTACGAGGGTGGGGGTAAGCGGGTAAGGGTGCTGGCTGGACGTGCTCAGGCCCTGTCACTCGGGCTGGAAGAGAATCCTTGCTTTTATTAAGAAAAAAAGAAAAAAGGAAAAAACCGGCACCCCAATGACCGTACCGAGATTAAGAGCTAGGAGCAGAACCTGGACCAACCTGGACCATGGCTGCTTCTCCACTGCACCACCCTATCTCCCAGTCCTGGGTGGGCGTCCCCTTTACAGCGGGACTCCTTGGATTTTCAGCTTCCACACCATGTCCCCTGGAAGGCAGAGGGTCCCACACTTGGGGTGACAGGTCATGAGGACTTAGAACAGGACCCTGCTTCTGCCTAGAGGTAGGGTGTTGAGCACCAGGGAAATGACCCCAAGCCAAGACATGGGACAGCAGTCAAGACTGAGTCAGGATCCCAGCTGCAATGCTAGGGTCCCCTTTCTTGATGGAATCTGAACCCCATTTCTCTCAACTTTCAAACAGTGACTTGTCTGGCTTTGAAAGTGGGGTGGGACAGCAATGGGGTAGGGAGGGCTAGAAAGAGACTTTGTGTCCAGCTTGATTCCCAGAGAATATTTGCCCCCTTTACCCCATCCAGAAATCCCTGGAGGGACTGAAGGAATCCCTGGGTAGTAGGCCGGAAAATGCACAGCCCTTCCCAGAAATAACCTGGGGTACTCAAGGCCTTAAAATGGGTCCTTGAACCATTGGAGAAGCCTTAGGGTCTTTGGTCAGTGTTCAGGGGACAGTCTTGAGGGCCTGAGGTCTAAGGGTCACATTATCTGAGCAAATACGGCCAGGAGGCAGAAAGACGGAGAAGGCCAGATGCCCAGGTTTCTATTAAATGGGATTCTGTCTCTCTGGGGGCATAGGGGAAAGATGAGACCCCCCTCCCCCACCTCGCTCCCTCCAGGCTACAGGAAGAGAGTGGGCCAGTCCTAGTCCCAACACTGCCCTAACACAGCTGCTGCCTCCTCTCCCTCAGCTCTCCCTGTCCTTGAGTCGGCCCTAGGATTAGACAAACCATTGCTTTGCACAAGTCAGCAGACTGAGAAGGCAACCCCTGACTGCTGTTGGCTCACTAACCTATGGTGTGTGCAAACTCCACAGTGGAGGAACCTTGCCCGCATCTCCCATTTCTTAGCCCCCTCAAATTAACCTTTCTGCACCCTGTGGAACTGATCAGAAACCCAAGAGTCCCTCCCCCTTTCCTGAGGCATGAGATGAACCCCAGGCCTACATGGGCATTGCAGAATTGGGTAGGCCAGAGGGTTGTATACGGATAGTCCTGCTGCTTCTCAGTCCCCTAGCCCTGGACAGACACTTGTGACCGAGTTCTGGGCTCTGAACTAGTTGTTGGAGGTCAAGCAGAGCCAACAGTTGTGAGTGGTTCTGCCTGGTTGCAGGGCTTACGGGGGTAAGTGGCTGGTTACGTGGCCACTCCGACTAGAAGGATCCTGTTCCTTTCACTTCCCAGGGGATCTTGGAAAGCCCCTACTTTTTGGAACCCTTGGGGTATCAGCCAGATTTTAAGTCAGTGGAGAAGGTCTTGAGTGACTTAGTAGGACAGGACATTAGTGTTAATTGACTTAAGGCCACCCCACACTTTGGACAGGTTTGAAATTTTATGTGCTTTCCTGTCTCTTAAGGAACTTTTCCATCTCTCACTTAACCCCACCCAAGCGTCCTGACAAGCATCCAACTAACCACCCCCACACATATCACAGGATGGACCTCCACTGTAATACCAGGCCCCCAGCCCAATTCTCAAGGCACCAAAGGCAAAAAAAAATTACAACTGAGTAGTTTTCACCCATTCCTTCATTAAACCAAGATTGGTTCTGTCTGAGGTTGGCTGTGTGATTCTCATAGGGTCAGAGACCCGGGTTAGTTGCCCGAGGGCACAACTGATAAGGTGGGTGAGGTCTCAAGTCCTTTTCTGTCGGGGGATGGATCAAAACTGACCATCAGCGGGGAGCAGTGGTCCCTTAGTGTGGGTTTCGGGACTGCTTTGGTAGTGGGCTCCCCAGTTTATTCCCCAACCCCAAGCCCAGTGCCACTCTGACTTTTTCAGCAGTGCCACCTCTGCTGCCAGGGAAGCCTGCATGGGATCTTCTTGCTCAGGAGGCTTCCGTGAGGCTGTGCAGGGAACTAGAAATGTTGTTTTAATACCTCTTAACCATTTACAATTTCAGAACCATTTTGACTTTGGGGAGGAGCCTGGGGACCGTTTCTTAGAGCTTGGGCTCCCACAGGCTGCCCTCTTCCCCACCCTCTCTGGCAGCTCCAAAGTGGGTGCTTTGGGTTCTAATAAAAAACGCCCAGGGGAGCATATCCCTCCCACAGGGCACCTTCCAGCACCTTGCTGTGGTCCTCAAAGGCTGCCTGAGGAAGATTTCTCTACCCATCTTCAGTGACCCCTGATATACACGCACTCCCTCATGTGCTGGATGCCTCTGTAGCCCAGGGTCACAGGCCACAAGGGTCTTCCCTCAGCCTCACTCCCCTCCCCAGGCCAGCCTGGACCCAGATTCTAGCCCTGCTAGAGTATATTTATTCTCCCAAATGAACAAAAGATGCAACGCCTCACGCTTCCTGGGGGTGGTTAATGGTGTCTTTTTATTTTTTCCTGAGGGGTGTTGATTAATACCTCGTTAACAGCGCATTTAATGACCTCCGGGTGTTTAATAACCTTCAGAAGTTTCCCACAAAGGCTCAGACTCTGGGCAAGAAAATGAGAACCAGGCCCCAGGGCTGCTCCCCTTACCTTCCCCCTCCCCACCAGGGTCTGGGGCCTCCCTGGGCTGAATGAGGAGGGAGGTGGGGGTGGACAGAGAGGGAAGAAGAGGGTACCTAGGACTGCCCCCATGTTCCTAATGATCTGATGGCAGACACTGAGTGGTGCCTTCCCCCATGCCAGCAGGATTCGGACAGCAGGCTCTCGGGACAGGGAGCTGAAAGGGTACTCCTGGGACGGAAGGAGGCGTTCGAGGGCCTGGAGTGGAGCTGGGAAGTGTGAATGATGGCATGAAGGATAATATGAGGGACATCTAGCTCATGGGCTTGCCTCCCCCTGCCACTCCCACCCGCATTGTACAGCTCTGCCTTCTCCTTACTCTGCCCTGGACAACTCTGCCTTTGTGTTCCTACCCCACAGGGTGCTGGTTGTGTTGAGCACAGTTTGACCCCAGCTGATACGCAGTGTGGTAGAAGAGGCCAGGAGAGGCAAGGTTCTCTGTGGATGCTGGGTTAGGTGTTACTGACAAAGTCAGGCTGGGCTTCCCAGCAGCCCTTCACCAACTGAGCTATTCCAGACTCCTTCCCATATCTTACGGCAGGCCTTTGTGACCATGCCCCCAAAGAACTGACCTTCCAGGAGCCACCACTTAATACCACCCCCACTGATGTATGTAGCTGCTGCTCACCAATTAATGCAGAGGACACCCAAGGACATGCCCCTTAGAGTCTTCGTTCTTAATGCTTGTTACCAGTCCTGAGGGAGCTTGCTTCTCCTCCCATAAGACCTGGGCAGAGAACAAAGTGAAACTGGCAAAAAAAAAAAAGTGGAAATAATGAGAAATAGACAAGGATTGGAGCAGGGAAGGAGGTGTAATAACCATTTGCTGGCTTGTTGATTAGCAAATGGTATTCTTGGAGAGAATCAGGCTGTAGAATCAGTGGGATAAATTTGAGTGTGGTTCCTCCATTCATTTGCTATGTATGTGACCTTGTGCAAGTAACTTAACCTGAGTTGCTTTCCTTACCTGTAAATTGGAGATAATAATAGTACCTAGTATGCTCATTTGAGGTTATTATAAGAGTTAAATTATGCCTGTAAAATAGTTACAGGCATAGTTAGCTCATAGTTAACACAGGGTGGCCAGACTGGCCCGTTTGCCCGAGTGGCAAAAGGTAAGCCACTGATACCGCCAGTAGGGACTCTGGCTACTGGGACAGGGCAGGTGTCCCAGGCAGCGCTCCTATTCTCTCCTGACACCAGCTGAAGCAAAAGCCTAGGAATAGCCTAGGGGGAGGCCTGGTAGCATAGGGAGGGAGCATATGATAGCCCAACCCTTCTCTGCCCCACTCCCAACCCTGAGCCTAATGACCCACCCTGGGCCTCCCCCAGCTCTATGGCTACTGCTACCAGGACAGCGAGGACATCCCGGACACCCTGACCACCATCACGGAGCTGGGCGCCCCTGTGGAGATGATCCAGCTGCTCCAGACGGCCTGGGAGGATCGATTCCGAGTGAGCAGGAAGGAGGGCCAGGCCTGGGCTCTTTGCTGGGATGGTTCTCCCTTAGAAGGCCAGCCCTCCAGAGCCGCTTCAGCTCCTTCTCCGTAGAGGGAGAGGGAGAAAGGGAGGGAGGGAGCAAAGCTGACTCGGCCACCAGCCAAAGGGTTAAAAAAAGAAGTAAGACATAGAGGACCCAGGCATTTTTTTTGTGCTCCAGCTGTACACTCACATGCATGCGCGTGCACACACAGTGGACACACACACACACACACCCCTCCACATTCACTTTAAGCTTGGTTGCAGAAGGGTCAGTGTTGTACAACTAGAAAAGACCTTAAAGCCACCTTGACCCTTCCCTCTCTTTGCACACACTGGACTAAAACTACACTCAGGATGCAGCTTCAGGGAGAACTACTTCCCCAGGCATCCTTGCTGCCCCCTTCCCACTTGCTCCATGTTACCTTCAGGGTCAGGCCGGCCAAGGATTAATAGAAAAGCTCCGGCTGGCTCTCTAAGGCCCCTGGCCTCAATCCTTGGGGAGCACTGAGGCCTTTAAAAGAAAGGCCAGCGCCAGAGCCCTGAGCTGAGTCCGGAGTTCCTAAGGAGGGAGCCCTGGGGTCCTCAGGCCCTCCCTGGAGAGAAACCCTGAGCAGTCTGGCGTCTGCCCCGCAGATCTGCCTGAGTCTGGGCCGCCTTCTTCACCACCTGGCCCACTCCCCACTGGGCTCCGTCACTCTGCTGGACTTCCGCCCCCGACAGTTTGTGTTGGTGGACGGGGAGCTGAAGGTGACGGATCTGGACGATGCACGCGTGGAGGAGACACCGTGTGCAAGCAGCGCCAGCTGTATACTCGAGTTTCCAGCCAGGAACTTCACTTTGCCCTGCTCAGCCCAGGGCTGGTGCGAGGGCATGAATGAGAAGCGCAACCTCTACAATGCCTACAGGTGACCTCCACCCCCCACTCGGGAAAGCCAGCGAGGGAGAGTGGGCCCGGGATGGCATGGCTGGGAGAGAGCCCGCACCGGGTCCAGCAGGCCAGCCAGAGTGGGAGGCTTAGCCTTGGCCAGTGGAGGAGCAGGGAGGGGAAAGTCTTCCACCCGTCAAGAAGGGAACATTCAGGCTCCTGGCGGCGGGGCTAAAAATAGCCGGCTCCAAGGAGAATCTGGGTTGGGGGTAGCAGCTGGAAGCTTCTTAAAATAGTGTCCGACTCACAGCTTAGGGCTGGTGACACCGCCCTCTCCTCCCCTGGCCCTTCACCTCTGGAAGCTCCTCTCTGGGCCCCAGCCATGGGACTGCTGTGACACTGGTCATGGTCAGTCAGTGCATAACGTGGGGCTGAGGGCAGGGGAAAACGGACCTCTAGATTTGTTTGGCAGGTTCGTTGTGGCCTTAGCACGTGCCCAGACCCCAACGCTGAGTCTGGGTACACTCCTGCACACTGGGGATACGCCTCGTTGGTAGGCCTGAGGGGTCAGGCTCCCTGGAGAGACCAGGGTTCTGTCCCATGTTGGTGTAGAGGAAGGTTGTGTCCCCAGAGGCTGGACCACTGAGCCCCTGGTTTCTCTCTACCCCAGGTTTTTCTTCACATACCTCCTTCCCCACAGTGCCCCACCCTCGCTACGGCCTCTGCTGGACAGCATTGTCAATGCCACAGGTGAGCTCCCCAGGACCGTCTGCTTCCCAGCACCCTGCCCCTCCCCCAGCAGGTGTGGGGACAGGAGTGACCAGGACACGGTCCGGAAACCATCATTTCCTAAAGTGGCGTTCTGTGGCAGGCCTCCTCCCCTGACCACCGGTCATCAGGGCCCAGGCCCCAGAGGGAGAGAGGGAAAGGCAGTGGGCTCCCTGCGAGGGGAGGAATAGGAGCCCACGCCCCGCCTCACCGCCACCCTGCACCCTGCAGGGGAGCTCACGTGGGGAGTGGACGAGACGCTGGCTCAGCTGGAGAAGGTGCTGCACCTGTACCGGAGCGGGCAGTACCTGCAGAACTCCACTGCAGGCAACCGGGCTGGTGAGTAGCCCCCTCGGGGATCCAGGGGCTCGGGTGACGGGAAATACACGAGGGGCTGACCAGTTTTCTTAATTGGACCAAGTGGCTCATGCCCCTTCTAAAACTCACTTGGCATGACACAGAGACTGCTGGGTAGCCGTCACTTGAGTCTCATATCTGGCTGAACTAGAAGTAGAACTTGGCCCTTCAACTGGGGGATTGGCATTGACACCCTTACTCTGAATGGCTCCAGATTGTTCGATGTACAGTCTGCGTGACTTTGAGCAAGTTACACCTTGAGCTTTACTTTCCTCATCTATGAATTGGGTTGAGTATTACCTGCCTCACAAAATTCTTACGGGGCTGCAAGACCAGGTGACGTGTGTGAAAGCAATTAACCCAGTTCCTATTCCACAGTTGGAACACAACACGTGTTTGCTTCCCTTTCCTTCCTCTACGCTTCTGGGGCTAGCAGGGCGCCTGGAGGTGGAGGGAGGCAGGCTCCGCATTGAAACCAGCACAGAAACCCTGGAGCAGGGGGAGGATTCTAGTCACTGTTTAGGGCCTGTGGTCCCTCCGCTGAGGCCCTGGGGTTTAGCCTGGTTGGCCCGGGGGCGGGGGGTGGGCCGCCTCTATGTTGGAGGAGCTGGGCCAGTCTTAGAGGTGGGGGAGCCCTCGTTAGCCCTGTAAATAAAGTTTAACGAGGTGAACAATGGCTGGCTCTGTCCCTGAGGACTCCGTTTATGGGGCTGTAAATCACAGCCAGCTCTGGACTTTGGTCTAGTCCCTGGTAGAAGAAGGAGGCAGGAGGGCGGGGTGGCCGGAGGCCCAGGGCTTCTGCATTATCAGTCCAGAGCAGGCCTCCCCAGGCAGCGTGGGGAAGGACTCCGGGGAAGGGTGACAGTCTGCAGCCAAGCTAAGCCTCCTTCCTGACTGGAGCAGATTTCAGAGGCTCTTGCTGTGGAATGGGGAGAACCCAGATTCTTTCTCCAGCCCCTCCCCCAAACACTCACGTTATGGATTTGCAAATGGTCATTTTGTGAATTACATTCATTTGCATGCCTCCTAACTTCGGAAACACCGTGACTGCCCCGGAGGGCTTGCCTAACCTCTCCCCCAGAGGCAGGAAGGAAGGACACCCTAGGGCCTATACCTTCTGAATCAAAATCTGCACTTTAACAGTATTCTCTGGAGGCTCACATGCACAGTGAAGTTTGAGAAACCCACACTAAATGTCCCAAATGTCCCGACCTCAGCCACCAGCCCGGGCGGCCAGTGACTCCGGGTGTGCATTTACCCCTCACACGTGCCCATCACCACGTGCTGTCTGAGCCAGCCACAAGTTCTTAGATTTGGGAGATACGTGTCTCCCCAAAACTTAACTCGAGCGCTGCTCTTCCTGAAGAGTCAGCCCGTGTGAGTGCTGGCTACTGCCAACGTCTCACCCCTGGGTACACACAGTTCTCATTCGAGGTCCGTGCCCAACCCACAGAGTACCAGCGCCTGCCGGACAGCACCATCCCGCAGGAGGACTACCGCTGCTGGCCGTCCTACCACCACGGGAGGTGCCTCCTTTCTGTGTTCAACCTGGCCGAGGCCGTGGACGTCTGTGAGAGTCATGCCCAGTGCCAGGCCTTTGTGGTCACCAACCAGACCACGTGGACAGGTGAGTCAGTAGGAAAGGGCATCATGAGGGAGGCGACTAGACTTTTCCAAAAAAGATTGAGAAGTAGTAGCCAAGAGAAGAGACATGTATGTGTGTCCTCAAGGCGGGCACATTAGGGAAAGTGGCCCTGCCTCCAGGGAGAGAAACATCCAGACCTAGTTACCTCTCACCTCTGCCCCCAGGTCGGCAACTGGTCTTTTTCAAGACAGGATGGAGCCGTGTGGTCCCTGATCTCAACAAGACCACGTATGTGAGGGCCTCTGGCTGACCTGTCTGAGAACTCGGCTGACCAGCCGCCCATCCCCGCCACCGGGCTTGCCTGTGGAGGCAGTGACTTGCACTAGCAGCGCGGCATCCCAGACAAACCAAGGTGACCAGGACAATGTGCAATAATGCCAAATGTTAAAATGTGAGTTTACCAGCCTAGGTATGGGACTGCTGGACCCAGGGCTCAGAGTCCTGCAGGGAGGGGCGCTGCCTGCCTCTCTCACCCTCTGGGCTGCCAACAAGGCTCAGGCTGGTCTTCCTTTGGGGGCTCTGCCCCTCACTGGGACAAACGGTTCCATAGGCAGCTCCATCACTGTGTTTGTAGTGTGAGACTGTAGCCAGACCCCCGGCTGCTGCTGCTGCTGTTGCCACAGGTGCCATGGCCCAGCGGGGGCTGCGTGGGGACAATCAGTTAAGGAGCGTTCTTTCCGCTGAGCTCCAGACAGGAGACTTGACGGGGTGCTCCGGGAAGTCAGTGATTCTCTACCTGGAGAGGCCACCTCTGGCCACTGGACCAGGGACTCTCACAGGCCAGCCCAGGGACGGTGGCTGAGGGGCACACATAGTATGAGCCAAGACGTGGGGTCAGAGCAGGTTGCGTTTTGAGCCAGGACCTGGGGTGGGGGTGAGGCCGGGGCCTGTCTGCCTCATTTGCTTTCAGTGAAAGCCACAAAACAGCCAACACCAGCCTCTCTCCCTCCTGGAGTTTGTATATCCAGAAGCTTTTGTACTTCTTGTTCATTAAAATGTTTATTTTTGTAAAAAAAAAAAAAATCAATCAATTAATAAAATGACATTTCACAGAAAGGCCTCTTCCCAAGCCATAGTTTTTTATTTTACTTTTTTAAAAAGATTTTATGTATTTGTAGAGAGATAGGAAGGGAGGGAGAAAGAGGGAGAGAAAAATCAATGTTAGTTGCCTCTCTCATACCCCCAACTGGGGACCTGGCCTGTAACCCAGGCATGTGCCCCGACTGGGCATCAAACCAGCAACCCTTTGGTTCACAGGCCAGCACCTACTCCACTGCGACAGAACAGCCAGGGCCAGAGCCTTAGTTTCTTGGGCTGGCTTACTCGTCCTCAATTATGTCTTTGGTATATGTTTGGGAGGAACAGGCAACTTGTCATGAGGGGTGACCTTTGAGGTAGTGAAATCTCCATGGCAAATACTGAAGCTGGAAGTATTTGCTCTTATGCCCCCCTCCCCCCTTCTTGGTCATCCTCACCCACATCCCGAAAAAAAGGCACAAGGGACCCCTTCCTTTAAGGAGGCTCACATTTCAACACATACTGGCTTCTTCTAGTCTGAGCCTTTTTCCAAAGGAGTGATATTCTAATGTCAACCATCTCAGGGGACCCCAAGCAACCTCCAGTCAGGTCAGCTTTATCTCCATCCAGGGTTGGGGCCTGGCCATCTCCTCCACTGCCCTCCACAAGGTAATGGGCACTTTTCCCTTTCAGAGCCTCTCTCTGAACAAGAAATATATGGGAAGTAAAGAGAAAGGAAGGCCTAGGAACAGACCAGCCCCCTCTTCGGGCTTTAAGAGAGCGGGTCTAGCAGGAGAAGGCCCAAGTGTACAAAAGCCCAGATAAAAAGACTGACACGTTCAAGACCACATAGTAGCCAGAGAGAGCCCCAGAGTGGATGCGAGTCTTCTAACCTGAAACCCCACCTCTTCTTTCCGGGACACTCTTTGGCTTCTAGACCATTCTCAAAGTGCACGAACCTTTCAGAGCTTTAAAAAGAATAACCAAATGAAGGAACCATGGACATGGACAACAGGTGGGATTGACTCTGTGGGGGAATGGGTGGGTGGGGAAGAGGACAGAGGGGAGCAAAAAGGGGATGGATGTAATACAACAACAATAAAATTAAATTTAAGAAAAATAATAATAATAATAACCAAGGCCCTGGCTGGTGGCTCAGTGGATAAGCACAGGCCTGCAAACCCAAAGGTCACTGGTTCGATTCCCAGTCAGGGCACATAACCAGGTTGCAAGCCAGGTCCCCAGTTGGAGGCAGGTGAAAAGCAACCATACATTGATGTTTCTCTTCCTTTCTTCCTCCCTCCCTGTCCTTCTCTCTTAAAGTAATGAATAAATTTTTTTTTAATTTTATTGTTGTTGTATTACATCCATCCCCTTTTTGCTCCCCTCTTTCTCCCTCCCCCCAATTTTTTTTTTTTTTTTTTTTTAAATGAGTAACCAAATTTGAACTCAGCCCAATTTCTCCTCAACAGATGTGGTTGGTGTAATTTTTCAAATACAGAATGTCCTTGTTCTAAGTGATGGAGGAGCCGATGTTCGCTCTGGAGTCTTTATCATGGACACCACTTGGGTAGTCAAGGTTGCACCTACCTCACCACCATTATGCTTGACCCACCCTACCACACACCCCACATCTTGCCTCTGGCTACCTGGGCTTGCTGATTGTGCTGGGTAAGGATCAGTGCTTCCACCTGTTCAAGGAGGACCCCAGCTTTCATCGGCCTCCAGACCTTTCCTCAGCTAATTCATGCACAAAACACACGTAGACTGCCCCATGCCCTCTTATCCTCCCACTGCCAAGCAGCCTGGGCTGTAACCAATCCCTAAGCCTCCACATTTGCATCTGCAAATTTTAAATGACTATTATCTACTTCACAGGAGTGTTAACAGTAATTGAACAAAACCATGATGTAAAGGTCTTAGCCAGTGATCAAAAACAGTGAGTGCGTAGGAAGTACTGGATGACACTGGCATGGTTATTGTCATGAGTGAGCTGAGCCCTTAACATCCATCCGCTGCCTGGCCTGGAGGAGTACCCAGGTGGGCTAGGAAGACCAAAGCACTGCCAGACTGACCCCAAGCCCCACCTATAGCAGGCACAGCATCGAACCCTGCAGCTGCCCAGAGTGGGGGGTGGAGTCCAGCTCTCTGGGTCAGTGCCCTGGGAGTTGGGTGCTCAGCTAACAGAAGGAGGGAGAGGATTAACGTGAAAGCAGAAAATGGGATTAGGTGGCCTCAGGATACTGTGCCCCCACCCCCACCCCCCATCTATGACAACAGCTTCTTGCTTTCACTTTATGGCTCCTGGTGTCCCCCTGCTCCCAAGGACAGAGCTGGCATGGTCAACTCAGAGCTGAGACTACTCAGTCTGCTAGGAAGAGGGGGCTGCCTCTACACTTTCCCTGCTGTAATCCTCTGGCAACAGTGAGAGGGTGACAGTCCTGGAGGTGAGGAGCCAGGACTAAAACCTAGGTAATTTCTCCTGAAAGCCTGTGTTTCTTTCCCATTACCCACCATCTCACTTAGGAGCAGTGCCCTCCCGCCCCACCAAGGCCCCAGAGATCAGTGACCCACTCAAATCTTCCACTTTCCTGGAAAGGGTTCCCAGACTCTCAGCCTGCCTTTCTCAGGAACCCCAAAAGACAACTAAAGAAGACCAGGCCTGTCTCTCCAGCATCATCCCATAGGGGTGAGGGGTACTTCCCCTTGGAGGGTGAAAGTGCTCAATCAGTCCCAACTATGTGAAGGAAAGAAATAGACCATAATACTCATTAAATTACTTCTCAAGCACTAGTGGATCTCTGATGACCATGGTGGCGGAAGTTTAGTTTCCCATCCCATCAGACTGAGATACTTTTTTAGCAATATGGCTCCTTCTGCCTCATCTTCCCCAGCCCCTCACCTCTCACCTGCCCTCTGCTCACTTCGTTCCAGCTCCAGGTCTCCTCAGGGTGCAGTGACAGGCCCTCCCCACTCTATCATTTGGGTCCCCACAGAACTTGGAGAGCACAATGGACATAAGCTATATTTACACATGTGTGGGTGCAGGGGAACCACAAGGGATTATCACTGAAACTGGTCACCGTGGAGCTATTACTGTCTCTACCCAAGGGAAGGAGAGAGGTCTGTGACCAGGAGCCAGAAGGAGAACCCAGAAGGAGTCAAATACCAAAGGCCTCACAAGGAGGGAACCAGAAGACAAGTGCTCTCATGCAGGCACTCCTTCCTCCCTGCGACTCTGTCACCTATGAAGCTCTTCACTGGTCAGACCTGCCTTAAAGCCAAAGGGAGCTGGATGTGAGGTCTGTACTTGCCAGGCTACTAAGAGAGCAAGGAAGAAGGGAGAGGGCAGATCAGAGGCATATGCCCAGCACACCCCTCTATTTCTCATTTGGGCTTGAGGGAAAGGCAAGAGAAAACTTTTCTGTGCCTGAGTTCCATTTTTAGATGTTCATTCAGCTACTTGTTCTTCTGTTTGGATGAAGGAACATACTGGGCCCAAACCTTCAGGGAGTCCTCCACAGCATACATTCTCACCCTAGCTGGGCATGGTCATCCCCAGGAGACCGATTCTTGGGAGACGAAAAATGCTTAGCAATCACAATGGTTTCTGGCCCTCCCAAGGCCACAGCACATGAACAGATATACAGCATATCTGTGCTATTAAGGTGTCATGAAGGTGGTGGCAATTAGGACGAAGAAAACCCACAGGGGCAACAATAAAAAAATAGGCTAAGAAGCACTTGGACTGCTGTCACTGAGAGCTTTGAATCTGTCACCCTTAAAAATGTGGTTTAGCCAGTTCGATTCCCAGCCAGGGCTCATAATCAGGGCTCCAGCCAGGTCTGTGGCTGGAGGCAGGTGAAAGGCAACCATACATTGACGTCTCTCCTTCTCTGCCTCTCTCCCTTCTCCTCTCTCTGGAAATAATAAAATCTTTAAAAATAATAATAAAAAATATAAAGTCTCTTTATCATAAGTCATTTTAAAAATAAATACAAAGCTATGAACCAATCATTTTTTTAAAAAACAAAAAACGTGGTTTATACAATAGTTTTCTAAACTGATGTATACCCTTAGAGGTACTCTCTGTGCAGTTCATGATGAAAATAAAATGCAATTTGGATTATTTTTTCACCTAGTGCTTTGCTCAGTCTACCCTTGCCCCTGGTGGACATCTTGGGCTACCTGAAGCCTCCTGCGTCTCCCTGGAGCTTACAGCCTTCGGTTGTTATTTCCCCACCCACACGGAAGCGTTCAGGGCATTGGCAGGACAGGGGATTCCATGTGTGTTCATTCTTCTCTCAACTGCTCTAGCCACAAAATATTTCATGAGTGCTAGTCACTGTAATGAATACCGATATATCAGACCTGCCCCCTGCCTTGCAGGAGCTCACAATGCCCCTAGAGATGACACGAAGTAGACAAATTCAACACTCAATATACGAGCTGTGACTGTAGGGCAATGAGGCTAATTTCCACATGTGGCATGTGAAAGCAAAGGGCTTGCTGGTCACATCTCAAATCACTAAGTGTCAGTTAAACTTGTCCCCTATGAGCATCAATTCCCCACCAGGCGCCCCACCATTAACTCTTCCATCCAGAGAAAGGTTATCTATCCTTACTCTGCATTTATCTTTTGTTTTTGGTTTTTTTTTTTTTAAGATTTTACTTATTTTTAGAGAGATGGGAAGGGAGGAGGAAAGAGAGGAGAAAAACATGTGTGGTTGCCCCTCACACACCCCCAACTGGGGACCTGGCCCACAACCCGGGCATGTGCCCCTACTGGAACCAAACTGGCAACCGCTTGGTTCGTAGGTGGACACTCAGTCCACTGAGCCACACCAGCTGGGGCTGCATTTCTTATCTTTAAGCCAGTTAGCTCCCTATTATCACTAGGCATTCCCCCCATTCCCATGGCGACTCAACAGGCTTTGGTGTGGATCCTGTCAGAGGCTTCTTGAAAGTGTAAATAGAGTGTGTGGGCTGTTTCCCCCTTATCCATACACTTATTTGGCCCTTCAAAGAGCTCTAGTAGATTAGGGAGGAGATTTTTCCTTACCAAAGACAGGCTGCCTTTCCACCAGAGGCGGAGTTTGCTCAAGTGCTCCATAATCCTGCCCTTAGAGGTTCTGCTGACTTGCCTGGCGTGGAAACAAAACTTTGGGCCATTTCCCAGAAGCCCTTCTGGTGCCCTTCTGTTTTTTGGTCTAGAGGTCAGTCTCAAGAAACGGCTCTCATTCTGTCCTGCCTTTCCCATAATCTCAGTCTGCTTATTTGTTTGAGGGAAGACATGCAGGCAAAATAGAAATAAAATGCACAGTATACTTTGCTTTCCATTGCTTGGAGATTTAAGGCACTGTTATTAATCTGAACTCATACAGAATATATAATAGGGAGGTTATCTGTATCACATTTCATTTTATTACATATCACCTTGTTTACACTGCTCTTTAGGTTGTTTATAGGATATAGATTACCTTTAAATGCTCTGGTCTCGTTCAGTCATTTTTCTTCTCCTGTCAATAAAAAATTTTAAAGGCAGCCATTACTCTAAGAAATGACTATGGTACTTAGGGCACAAAGATGCTTTAATCGGGAGAGACAGTTTGTCTTGTGTCTTGGCCTCCCATATCTTTCTGAACCAGGCTTTGATGCTGTGTGGAGTTCGTGACTCCATCGTTGAGCTATGCAGCATTTTGCAGTTATTAAGAGCAAATGAGTTTCTTCTTTAAACATAGGCCTCTGCTTAACACATTTAGTACTATTTGACTTGGGTCTCAGGATAGTGCTATTCCTGGAATGGACTTCACATGCTGAAAAAAAATTTTTTTTTAATTACCCACAATCCTATCACATATGTTAAAATGACCTTTTCTTTCCTATAGCTGCTCCAACAATTTGTTGAGGTGAAGAGATTTATACAGGGTACTTTTGGGTTAGGAATTTACAGGTTAACTCTTTAATGAACAAGTCATCATACAAACCATTTGTGCTACTTCTGAAAATACATTCTGAGCAAATAATTCAAAATACTCAAATGCCCGCAGATGTTTCCTGCAACAATACTTAGGATAACAAAAACTGAGGATTATATAACAACATGATAAGATACATAAATTAGAGTATCAAATGAAAAAAGCAGAATATGTATGCAACTACGCAAAAATGAATGTGAAAAAAAGACTGGAAGGAATACATGGGTTTGGCTAGGGTGACAAACTAGTACTTTTGTAAATGTTCTAAACTTCTCTTTTAGGTTGTGATGTCGCTTGATTTTTATTTTTAAAATTATTTCAATTTGTAACCCTGGCTGCTATGGCTCAGTGGACTGAGCACTGGTCTGTGGACCCAAGGGTTGTGCATTCGATTCCCAGCCAGGGCACATATCCAGGTTGCAGGCCAGGTCTCCAGCCAGATGTCCAGCTGGAGGCAGGTAAAAGGCAACCATACATTGCTGTTTCTTTCCCTTTCTTCCTCCCTCCCTTGCCCTCTCTCTAAAAATAATGAATAAAATCTTTGTTAAAAAATGATTTCAATTCAATAATTATTTCAGTGGATTAAAAGAGTAGCTCAATCTTTTTTACCTAACGTGGAAACAAAATCTCTCCCCTGGGTTTTAATATAACCTTTATTTACATTGGACTTTTGGGGAGTTGGCCCCACCAACCCCCTGGTCCATAAAAAGTGCCTGATGCAGGAGTTGACATCACAAATGGCTGCAGAAGCCAGCAGGGAAGGCAGTCACGGTGCCTGCCACCATCTGGAGAACTTAGGCCTCAGTGCATAGGCATTTCAAGGGAATCAAAAGTTTTTTTGTGATTCTCCTAATTTATGCATTTTTGCCACTAATTCAAATTCAAAAATTAAATCAAGACATTTGTGAGCTAACGAGAACATGTCTCGAGCTGGATCCAGCCAGCTGGCCGCCAGTTTGCAACCTGCTGCCTGAAACCCATTTCTGACGTGCCAGCCCGCTGCCTGGTTTCTGAGCACTCAGGCCACGCACCTTCCCCGTGTTCTCCCTTTTGCTCCTCCTCAGGGAGCCTGGCACTACTTCTGGCTGTTTGATGAGGGTGATGAAGGATATTAGTCCTCAGAATTACGAAGGCTTGTAAATCTGCCCCTCGCTGGAAGCAGTGCTGTTGCCAGAACATGAAAGCTGGTGACATTTTTAATATTAATTTGTTTCTTTGTCTGTCGCTTGCATTTAATGTGTCTGTGAGGAACGGATTTGATGCTGTTCAAATATGCTCCATTTCATCCTCGAGCCTCTTCACAGTTGTCAAATGGTGCCAGCTGGGCCCGGGCAGCTTCCAGCTTGTTGTCAACCAGACTTGAGCAATGTGTTCATCATTGTTTCTTCCGATACCACTGCCCTGGCACCTCTTACTGCCATCAGAGGACTGAACTCAAGATGTAGCCACCTTTTCCGCTTCTTCTCCACTCTCTCTCTCTGTCTCCCTCCCCCTCTCATTTTCCTGGAAGCTCTGTTGGTACCACAACAACCTCTGAGGGATCCTACCCGCTTCCGTGCTGACATCTGCCTTTGATCTCTCATGAAGGGGTCCAGGTACCCCCCCACCTCTGGAAAATGAGCCTTTTCCCTGAGGGAACCTCACTGGCTTTGCCACACAGATTTCCCCACTATTTTCAGGCCTTCTGGATGTTTGTCCCTGGACTTTCTGAAGGGTGCAGCTGACACACCAGGAGTTACCATCAATTCCCAGCCTTGCCGCGCCATCTGGCCCCACCAAGTCAGTGTGACAGCCCTGACGCACCGGCAGGATCTTTGAGGAGTCTTGTGCATTGATCAGTTAATTAACCACCCATCAATAAGCAAATGGAGTTGAGGCTCCCCAAGAAGCAAGCCTTGGCTTCTACAGAGCAGACCACCCTTCCTTTCTCATCCAGAACCTATTGTGGGTGCAAATGCCTCCTATTAGTTCTTGATTTATTTTGGGCACTGCACTTGCTACCAGATGTTTACTTTTAACATAAGGAGAGTCATGCTGCTTCTGTTGTGGGGGTAGCGGGGGGCTCAGGGCTATAGGCAAAGCTGGCAGGCCCCTCCACAGCCCCATCTCAGGAGCGCCTTTCCCTCTCCTCTCCAGATGTGGGCTAGCCCCCACTCCTTTTCACCAAGTCAGCAGATCCAGGCTATTCCAAGCATGGAGGGCCCTGAAGGCTCCAGAGCCCAGGCAGGAGCGCACATGGCCTACCATGTGGGGCACATGTGTGTAACTGAGGTCAGGCCTGAGCTCCACTAGCCGGGGTGGCACTCTGAGTGGGACTCCTCCCCACGGAATTCCCTTCTCACCTTGACTCCACTTTGAAACAGCCCCCTCCTTGGCAAGATGGAAAGGCAGAATTCCCTTTGGAGTGACTTGGACTATGTGAAAATGACACTTTGGACAGTTAGGGCCATGGCGGGACCTGAAAGGCTATCCTTGGAACCCCACAGAGCTTGACTCATTTTGTAGCTACTACCCTGTCACAGCTTACAGGGTCCGGTAGGATTTGTGGGGTCTTGTGATCCTCAGGGGAGATGAGGTTAATGGCAGAGGCTAGCACAAGTACAGGAGCGTCCCACCAGGTTCCAAAGTCGTCCAAGGGCACAGCAGGTCATTATCTACAATCCACACCCTTCGAAGGAAATTTCCTAATCCATGTGGCACCATTATCTGTGCTGCTAGACAGGGAGAGACAGCCTACTCCTTTGTCTGCCTATCAACAGGTCAGGTCCATCTCCTATTCCTTTCAGTCTTCTTGGGCTCTAATAACCTAGAGGCTAAAAATCTCTTTTTTATTTTTTCCTTGCTGATACCCCAAGAGCAGGACCCAAAAGCCGAAGCTCGTAACTAGCCTGTCCTCCCACAGAGAAACGGATCTGGAAGGAGACAGGAGTGAGTCCCAGCTCCCAGCCCAGGCAAGCTGCAGTAGCCGTACAGAAGAGAGGCCCGGGCAAAGCCACACATTTTTATTGAGGACTTGTTATATGACATCATACAAGTAGGATCGTGACTGGGTTGGCTACAACCCACATGCTGGATTCCTCTTAAAATTCCTAGGAACTATTCCCCTCCCATTCTTGAGCCCTTTATCCTGACCTCAGCAACGACTCAGAGCTGGTTAGGAGGAGGGGAAGCTGCCTTGGTAGCTTTCTCAGGAACTTGTTTTGCCAACAGTAAATGGGAGGCAGAATCACAAAGTGGTGTTTTAATAGGAAACTGTACCCAATTCATGCCTGTATCCAGCCCCCCCTAAACTCCATCCTTCACCATCTCCATCCCCTGCACCCTCCCCTCCCCTCCCGCAATATATAATTATCCAAGTGGAAATTGAAGTACTTCCAGTCTGGTGCGCATCCTTCCTTCTCCTCTTCCCAAAGTTACTCTGGGGCAAAGCTAAAGCCATGATGATCTTTACCACAGCTTCTTTCAGGAGGCCCTCTATCTTTTTCCTCAAAGACTCTGCTTTTCTGCTCATCCTCATGAAGTCTCTACCCTTCTGAATAAGTAGACCCATCAATTGGCAATGTATTCATACACCCCTGTTCTATTTTTCAGCTTTGTTTAACAATGCTACTGCCTGGTGGCTCCCCTGAAAACTTTAAGGACTCCAAGGGAGGGCACATAAAGGGCAGAAGGACTTAGAGAGGACTGGGGAAAGTGTGGCTCTGGTGGCCCCCTCTTGAAGGTGACTGGGAGGGAGTTTATGCTATCATTCTCCTTGAAGAGAAGCAGGAATTATCCAAAGGTTTGACTGAAACTGTAGCTTTAACCTCAATCCCACCTCTGTGGGTCAGTTGATCTCAGAGCAGAAGAACATTGTTGGAGACCACAGAGAAGGTTGCTGGGGTCTTTAGACAGAGGTCATGAGTCACCAAGAAGGGACTTTGGTCTAGGAATTATGAAGTTGGGCTCTGAAGTCAAGCACCTGATTCTGAATCTTAGCTCCATACATTATGCCTTATGGAACCTTATGCAGATTTATTTCATATCATTTAGCTTTGGGTTCATCATCTATGAAAAGGGGATATCACAGTACTTACCTTGTAGGGTAATTGTGAAATATACATGGAGAAATGTTGATAAATCATGGAGCCTGTCACATCATAAATCCTCAATAAACATTAAGGATTCGTATCATTATTGTCTTTTGGTATTGGGCTCCAGACCTGCTCCAAGAGGTCCTGAGGGAAGATGACCAGCTTTCTGGAAGTCAGTGTGTCAGGGTCCCATCCGGGCTGCCCTGGCTCAGTAGACAGCCAGATGTGGTTCAGTATGGCAGTGGACAAGGCAGGCTCAGCACCTGGGACCAAATAGGACCACTCATCTTGGCAGCACGGGGGCAGGGAAGCGACGGATCTTCTAGCATTGGGTGGTAGCGTGTCCCTGCCAGCAGGTGGTCCACAGCAATGGGCAGTCCCAGAGTGGTCTTCTAAACACAAGCAGGCAGGCAGCATCAGGAAAGCCTGTCAGCAGATGTCAGCACCCAGCAAAGGCCAGATCTGCTGGGGAGAGACCATGAGCAATGCAGGGCCCCAGGCCTAGAAGGGCAGGCAGGTTATAAAGACACAGCTGCAAGTCCAGGACACAGGAAGCAGTGACACTGACAGCACACAAACTCCACCCTGAAGGAGGGGCTGACTGTGGGCAGACTCTGATGTGGTACAGCCTTACCCCGGGCCAGGCTAATTGCCAGGGCAATACGGGCAGTCCTGAGACCGTGTTGTCCCCACAAACTGGGTGCAGGAGCAGAAAGCTGGAGGTCATCATGTGACAACCCCTCTCCCCTCTCTCCATCTCTCTTTTTCAATTACACACAGAGAGACACAGACACACATGTATTCTCTCCAGCTACTACTCCACTTTTCCTCATTCTTGTCCTTTGTCCTGATTTTTCCTCCCCTAGATCCTTTGGTAAGGAAGGACCAAAATAGGTAGGACCAACTTTTTTTTTTTTTTTAAGATTTTATTATTTTTATTTATTTTATTTTATTTTTTAAAATTTTATTGTTGTTGTATTACATCCATCCCCTTAGATTTTATTATTTTTAGAGAGAGGGGAAGGGAGAGAGGCAGAGAGGGAGAGAGACATCAATGTATAGTTGCCTTCACCTGCCTCCAGCTACAGACCTGGCTGGAGACCTGGCTTGCCACTTCATTATGTGCCCTGGCTGGGGAATCGAACCAGCAACCTTTGGGTTCGCAGGCTGGTGAGGACCAACTTTTTATTATTATTATTATTTTTTTTTAAATGGCTTTTTTTTTTTTAAGATTTTATTTCATTATTTTTAGAAAGAGGGGAAGGGAAAGAGGCAGAGAGGGAGAGAGACATCAATGTATGGTTGCGTTTCACCTGCCTCCAGCCACAGACCTGACTGGAGACCTGGCTTGCAACCTGGTTATGTGCCCTGGCTGGGGAATCGAACCTGTGACCTTTGGGTTCGCAGGCCGGCAGCTTGTCCACTGTGCTACCAGCCAGGGCCAGGACCAACTTTTTAAAAATGAAAAGCCCTGCTTATCAGGCTCATGATAGTCCTCGCAATGGTCATCTGGCAAGTGATATGTCACTAGGCTTCTGCTTTGTGCCCCAGTAGAAGAAGCATTCTTCTGTAGTAGTAAACAGAGCTGGAAGGAGCTGGACCCCAATTAAGAGAGAAGTGTGAGGGTCCCCATAGCCTGAGTTGGGTTCAGCTCCTGTGTGTCATTTCCTTAGGCTCAGCTAACAACTCCTCCATAAACTGCCCTGGACCCAGGTCTTGCCAATGACTCCAAAGACTTTTTGTCTTAGAGACCAAATGACCTTGAGAGCAAGGTTCAAGTTTCATCTACTCTAGACCCACATCCTTACAAACACGGAAACCTAACCCATATTCATCCATGTAGGCCATTAAGCTTCACACTTGTGTATCTACATTGGCCCCTAAGCATTGTATACACACATGTATTTATACTGCATCTTAACTCTACATACATTCTTAATCATGGTCTCCAAAACATAAAAGTACAAGCAATGAAGATGGGCACCATATCAGAGACCTCATAGGGCAGTAAGCAGTCGCTAGAGCACCCTCCAGCTTCTGGGCACATTTGCCACACTGTCACTTTACCTCTGTCCTGGCTGAGAGTACTGCTCTTTTGCAGGACTGCAAAATGAAAAATGGTCTGGACAGGCTAGTGACCTGGACAGGCCAGGCTGCCTTCTCAGTTTGCTCTCAACTCTAGAACAAGGCCACTGGTGTGCATAACATGCAGATCTACTTGGACCTGAGCTCTGAGAATCCTTCTGGAGTCAGGGTCAAAGGACCTTTCCTCACCGCCCTGGCTTCCTGGATACACGGAAGGCAGATAACCAATGGAATCAGTCAGAGAAAATTTAACAAAGAGGTTACCTAGGTGACAAACTGAACTAAGAAGCCACCAAAGGGATGATAACAACCCAGATATGAGCAACAGCAAGGAGCCACTTGTGCCCTAGGGCTGGAGCAGGGAAGGGAAGAAAGCAGTTACCAGAGTCCAAAGCCAGGGCCGGAGCCATGAAGAAACACAGATTCTGTCAAAGACATCATAAGAAGCAAGAATACCCCAAGTTTCTCCCTCCTACTGCCTCTTAATCTTTCGCTAACACACCCCATCCCCACCTTAGGTGACCCTACGTGGAAGCCAAAGGGCAAAGAGGCTGGAAAGTGTAGACGTGCAGAGGAACCTTTGAAGGTCAAGAAAGCAATCTGAGAGCAAACAGGCAATTGACCAACACCAGCCAAGAGTCATGACCCTCTGGACCTTGGATGGGCCAGTTGCAAACTGTCTCTGTTTTAGAGAAATACTAGAACCAGCTTCGCAGGGAGCAGCATCCTTCCTAATCTGATGCCCTACTAAAGGGCACAATCAGGGGGTTACTTTACACGTTCATCACGGCAGGGAGATATCCCTAAAGGAAACCAGGCATTGTTTGCAAGGAATTGGTGCCCTCCCTCAGGGGCTTTCTAGCTTTGTACCCAGTTAGGGGCTGGGCTGGGTCCAGACACTGGAGGGCCTTGAAGCCATTTTAAAAAAGGTATGCCCTGCATGTCCGGGAGGGGTGACATACTGGTTGGGGGCTAGGAAAAGACATAGTCCAAGGCACCAGAGCACTCTGCCTGCTCCTTAGAGGAGATGAGACAGGCGCCACTTCTTACCTCTCTATCCTCTCCCCTAACCCAGACCATGTTTGGCCTAGCTTCCTTCAGGCCTCTTCTAGTGACTCATTCAAGACCTTCAGCCTGAGCTGCGCATTAGGTACCTGTACCTCTACATCTCCCTTCCCCGCTATACCCACCCCAAGAATAGTCCTGATATAGAAAGATCCTCCCTACAAGATCTGAAGCACAAGGGTCCTGGGAATAAGGGTAAGAGAGGAGGTAGGGTGGGGAGAAGAAGAGGACATTTCCATGATTTCTGGAAGCTTTTCTAGCCCCAGATAAGGAAGGCTTTGCCCAGCATAGGCTGAGTTTGAATATGGGTTTGAGACCAAGACAACAATGAAATGAGAGACTCTTCCCCCACCCCACCCTTGGCCTTTGTTCACAGTCTCAGCCAAACTTCTACCAGCTTCAGTCTTTAACGTAAGCATTGTGTCCCAGCCGGGCAGGTTCTTTATAAGCAGGCATCCCATCTGCATAGCACAGAGTTCCGCATAGCCCCACTCACTACTCTGCGCAAACCCTTCACAACGGGCCCTGGGCCGCACCAGTGGCGGAATTAGCAAAGCCCAGTGCAAAATGAAATATGGGCTTCTTGTCAAAAATTATTAAAATGTTCAAGATAAAGACAACAGAGCATTAAACCAAGCTCAGCACACTTCTAAGCATGGAGCTCTGTGAGACTGCACCTTTCACACACCCATGGCCCTGCCTCTGGGTGACATTGGGTGGTAGCTTGTCACCCCTCCAAATGCCACCATTAATTCTTTACCTCCTTGTGCCCACAAGCCACTCCCACCTCAAGAGGTGGAAGGTAATTCCCCTCCATTGAGTCTGGATGTGACCAACAGAACACAATGGAAATGACATTCTTGTACCTCGGACTAGGTCATTAGAAGCCTTGTAGGTTCTTCCTGGCCTTGGGAATGCTTGCTCTCAGGGCCCTCCCTCCCAGAATGCAGCCAGCATGCTGTGAGAAACCCAAGTCACCTGGAGAAACGAGGGGGTAACGCAATGGTCTGGCTGAGCTCCAAGGTAGCAGCCAGTCCTGTGAGTGAATCATCATAATCACCAGCGCCACTAAGTCGTCTCGTGACTGCAGTCCCAGCGACATCTAACTGCAACAATATTAGAAGCTTCAAGCAAGAACCACCCAGCTGAGCCTAGGCAACCACAGAACAATGAAAAATAACCATAAATTGTTTTTGTAAACCACTAAGTTTTGTAGTGGTTTGTCCTACAATAATAGATAACTGGGACATGCTCCAAGGAGTGACAATGTAAATGGCGTGGGTTATATGTTATGACACTACTGGTTGAGCACACAGTAGGACCTTAAGAACAGCTGGCTGCCCTTCCTGACCACCAGTACATTGGCACCAACTTCATGGACCCCCTGACCCTGATGATGCCTTTTGTGATAAAATAGTTGCCCTCCCACTGATGATGCCTTTTGTGATAAAATAGTTGCCATCTGGTTTCAACCTGACATCTTGGCTGATGAGGATTTGGATGCTGCTGTCTCCAGAGATTCATGACCACTTCCTCCCGTCCCATTCCTTCCCTCCCTATCTCAGGAAATGAAAAAGCAATTTTTCCCCAGGGCCTGTTTACCCATAGCAACATAACAGAATTTCTAAAACCAGTCTCACAGCCAGTTCCAATATCTGTCTTCACTCTAATAATAATACAGATGCTGCACCTGCTCCAGATTCCGTCTTCTGCCCTTGCATTTGCTCATTTGTTTCTCCAGGATCTTTAAACATCTGATTAAATGTCATGCTTCAAATGAAAAGTTCTGAAGATGGGAGATTATCAGACTTTGTAACTTTCATCAGCCCTCCTCTCTGCTCAGCGGCTTTTGGCAACCCCTGTTTTCTCTCCTCTCACCCTCGGCCTCCCAAACGCCCTCTGTGTCCCACGAGTTCCCCTCCCAGTTGTTGGTCACACTATGCTCTCCCTGAGAACCCTGACAGCAAGAGGAGGATCTCATATCAGCATGCAACTGGAGGCTGATCAAAGGTGCAGGGGACAGGGTCCCCTCTATGTCAGTTGGACAAAGAAAGAAGGCTCTGAGATTGCAGGCTAACACAACCCTCCCTCCCTGCAATGCCTCTGACCATAGGGACCTGCTCCTTAGAGTACAACTCCCCCCAGATTCACCCCTGCCTGAAGTGGGCAGACCGTGCAGGCAAAACCAAGTGACCAGAGACCCAAGACACTGAGGCTGAGGTGGATGACCATGAGGAGTCCTGAGCCTGAGTCCTGCACCAACTGGCCCTACTGTCCCTCAGGAAAGCAAAAGCAAGCAGTGGGACCCAGGCCATGCTCAGTCTGCACAGCTTATCCTTATTTTCCTTTTAGGAACATAAATTGCCTCTTGAGAGATCTTGGTTGCAAGATAGGTCCCCAAGTAGTTCTCAAGGACTACATTGCCTACAAGTGGCATGCTCACCTACCAGGTGGGTGGTGGTCTCGAGGCCAACAACTATATTGCAGCAGGAAGCATTTTTGAGGTAATGACCAATTTTTTCCTCCCAAGAGCTCCCTTCTGTCCTGCCACCCCCGCCCCTGACCCCCCACCACAGCCCATCCCATATTCAAGCTACCACGCTGTTCCGGCTGGGCTTTTGGCCTCAAGGAAAGGATGCATTAGGGAGAAAAGGGAAAACACACGCTTTGATGTCTGGGCAACAGTAAACTATTTAAGAGAAACAGCCTGTGTGAGAGCAGGGCCTCTCCACCTGTCCTCTGTTCTCCCCAAGAACAAAGTGAAGATTCTCTGACATAGTGAGGGCAGGAGGGAAGCTGATGGGAACAGAGAAGTGGCAGGCCCCTGACCCGAAGGGTGCACACACATGGGACTAAGAACATGCCAGCAAAGAGCCTCTGTGAAGGATGCCCCTGGCACCCTAGAACCCTGAGCCATACCCATCACCAGCACCCACAGGCCCCATGGCTGTCTTTCCCAATGGGCCCACTGGTAACTCTTCTTTCTGTAGCAGCCAGAAAGGATAGGAGCCATGCTTCGCTGTCTCCCCATCCAGGTTACCTCCACCCAGCCCCAGCCCCAGCCCCAGGACACCTGAATCCTCAAGGAAAGGAACTTGGGTCCTCACCCCCCACTACCATCACCACCCAACACGTACCCACTGTGAAGCAACTACGAACCTCCCTCACTAGCCAGAGCTGGAAGAGGGTTAAACCCTCCCTCAGTTCCAACACAAACAGAGCACTTGCTAGGTGGCAGGAATCTACATGCGGCTTTTTGTGCCTTAACTTATTTGGTGATAGAACAGGTGGGCAAATCCCTCCCACCCATCCTTAAGCCTGGGACTCCCTGACAAGCCTTTCCTTCTGCATTGCTTAGCTTCATAGAGCAGTTACTCTTTCCTTGGCGTTACATCTGCAACCTTTCCTTCCTCCTATCGTTCCACTGTGACACTGTCCTGTGATTATTTACTCACGGGCCTACAGCTATTGCTGGACCATCTTGAGAGCAGGGCCCAAGTCTTGCTCATTTTTGCATGCCCTGTAATTGGCATATAATAGGCACTAAGTGAATGTCTCTCTAGTTAAATTGAATTGTCTACCCAATTCTCTTTTTAAAATTAAAAACAGAATTCCTTATTAAAGCAGCCCCAGAGTGAATGGGATAGGCCTAAAGAGCCAGAAACTAAGGAAAACGCAATTTGGTAAATCCTCACCAGGTTTCACCCGTTTCTAAGCGCTGCTGCATTTTTCCTAGAACAGCTGCTCCGAGCCACCTCACCTTGGTTCTTGTCGCTGCTAGTCTAACCCCTGAGGCCCTCAGTCTGAACTCTGGCCAGGATCTCCCCTCAGATCTCATTCAAGAATACGAATGTGTCCTCTCTGCCTTGAAATCTCTTTGAAATGGCTGGCAAAGAAGTGAGGGAGAAGGGGGGCCTTACAAAATCTTCTTGAGGTGCAATTTGGTGAAGGGCATAACCTAACCTTTGACCTAGCTATTGAACTTCTAAAATTTTATTCTAAAGAAAGAATTGAATGAGGGCACTAAGAAATCCACCAAGATGTTCTTTGCAGTGTTGTTTATAAATATACCTTCTGAGCCTTGTTTCTGTACCACCTTTACTTCCTAGGTTTCGGCTACTCCAGCGCTCACTTCGGCTAGTATTTCTTTCACTTTCTCTTTCTTCCTCCTCTTTCTCTAATATCCTGAAAGGCCCCTCATCTATGTCCCTTGCCCCTTTCTACTTTCTTCAACCTTATTCAGATTCTCCATAAGCCACTTAGAGACAACCAAGCTGGCTGCCTTGGAGAGAGAGCATCCTTGTGAAAGGCACACAGAGTGGGGCTTGTGCGGGACTCTCCACGGGGAGAGTCAAGGGCAGCTTAGGCAACTTGCTAACCTTCAGCTGCCCAGTCTCTGCAACTGTGCCACTCAGCCTAAACCAAGGCAAACTCCTTTTCTCCCGAGTTCACCTAAAGCAATTGGAAATTTTTCAAAAGGAACTTTTTTTAAGGGAAGGAGATAAATTCTGATATATGAAACATTAGGAAGGAAGGAAGAAAGGAAGGAAAAAGGAAGGAAGGAAGGAGGAAAGGGAAGAGGGGTTTGTATGTTTCCTACCTAAAAACAGCCCTAGCTCCTCGCCCTTCAGCCCCATGCACACACCACTTCTCTTTCCCACTGGGACAGGTGGTCACCTTGGGTGGCTAGTGGAAATTGCACCTTTCTTTGTGGTGGTTGTTCCAAGTAATACTATATTTTATTTTATTGTAAATTTTCAGTTTTAAAGTTACTCCCTGACCATGTCTTAAATGGTTTTCAATGATACCAAAAGCAGATATAGTGAAAAAACTTGCACCCTCTCTTCCCTAACCCAGGCACACAGGTACCTTTTTCAGAGACTGACATGGCTCCCTGGCCTGCATGCACAGAGATGTGCATGTGGCCACACTCTGTGCACCCGCTCTCCCTCCTTGCCTTTTTCATTTAACAATATATCTTAGAGAGTGTCACAGTACATACATGAAGGCTGGCCTTATTCTTCCTATTAGCTTTATGGGTGTGCCATCATCCGTACACCAACTCCCCTGCTGGTGGACATTTAGCTTGTTTCCAGTCTTTTGCTATTGCGGATCTGCTGCAATCAATATCTCTGTATGTTTCCCTTTGTAGATCTGTTAGAAAGAAATGCTAGAAATGGAATTTGTGGGTCAAAGCAAATGTATATGTAATAAATTTATAATAACCATTGCCCTGTTGCCTCCAAAATGAATGTTCTAATTTATACGACCATCAATAGCAAAATCACTGATTTTCTCCCAGTTTTGCCAATTATCCACCAAATGTTTTTATCTTTGCTGATAGGGTATATAAAGAATGATGTTTTGTTATATTTTTAATTAGAATTTTTTTTTTTTTTTTAAGAATAAGTGGCATTGAGCAGAAGGTGTAGCATAATATCTAAGTAGGACAAGCTCTGGTCCCTGAGTTCAAATCCTCACCTAACCATTTATTAGTTGGTCAACTTTGGGTAATTTTCTTAACCTATATACTCAACTACTCATTAGTAAAATGGGTATCATAATAATAACACATTCTTCACACAGTCATTGTGAAAATTAAGTGCATAAAGATAAAGCTTTATATGTGTTATCATTATTATATTTTCATGTTGAACAACCAACACATTTTTTCCCTGAGAACTATCCACTCACATCTTTTACCCATTTTTCCATTTTTTCCTGAAATATAAAACTCTTTAATATATTTAGGAAATTAACCCTCTGCCATTTATGCAGCAAATATTTTCACTAGTTTGCCCTTATCTTTTGACTTGATAGCATTTTTGTCATGTAGAAATTTTAAATTTTCATGTAAATTAAATATGTCAACTTTTTTCTTTTATGACTTTTAAACTTTCAGCTAGGCTCCAGAAATATCACATTTCTTGAATTATGAATGAATCAAAACTAGAACTACCTCTTGTTATCATTCTCTGCCTTTCTTCCCTTCCCTCTCTCCTAGTTCTGTGAATAAGTCAAAGTTACCTCCTAATACCTCCTCAGTGACTTTTCCACATTAGGTCTTTCCTTGATGTCACCTGAAGTTCCTTAAGACTAACTCTATTCAGTGGACAAGCGCCAGCCTGCAAACCCAAAGGTTGCTGGTTCGATTCCCAGCCAGGGCACAGAACCAGGTTGCAAGCCAGGTACATAGCTGAAGGCAGGTGAAAGGCAAACATACATTGATGTTTCTCTCCTATCCTTCCTCCCTCCCTGCCCTTCTCTCTAAAAATAATGAATAAAATCTTAAAAAAAAAAAAAAAAAAAAAAGAGTAACTTTGATCAGGGCACTCCCCTGCCCAAGAGTGTTCAGTAGCACCCCATCTCTGACAGAACTAAGAATGAGCTTCTCTTTAAAGGCATATGCCTAGGTAACACCAATGTACATTGCCAGGTGATGATCCCTCTAAAGTCTCCTAGCCTCCAGTCCAACCCCACTTTTCAACATCCCCTAAATATTCTTTCCCTCCACCCTGACTTCCATCACACTGTCATTTACCTGTAAAACCTTCTGTCCATTGCTACCTACCCAAATTCTCCTCATCTTTTGGGACTCATCCCAAACAGCCCCTCTCCATGAAGTCTCCGATGGTCCGCCACAATCAGAGGTGAGCTCTCCCCCTGCCCTCTCAAAGTACCATGTTTGTTCTTTCCCTGAGACATGCACCTCAAGCTGCCTTAAATAAACCAAGAAATGTTGGGGGTGGAAATATGAGCTGTGTTTTATTCATCTCTGCATCTACCACTGCTCCTTAGTCTTTTGTTGAAATAAATTGCAGGCACAAGTAGTTAGATTGATAGCAAGGAGGGATTATGAGAAAGTTACTATTCCCTGGCTAAACCATCACATGCAGACATCTGTGTTGGAGGCCACAGGCCTGTCTTTTCCAGTCGGGCTCCCCTGCTGTGTGAGATGGTTCATTTGCTTTCTTCCAAGAGCAAGTGGAAGAATCCCTAACCCTTAAACAAAAAGGGGACTGATTTGTTAAGTAGATTCAGGGGCTGTGATGCCACCAGAAGTCAGATTTTTCTCCCCAGCACTTAGCCTCACTTCCTGTGTGTTAGCTCCAACGTCACACAGCGAGATAATGGCAACAGCTCAAGTGGTCTCCCACTTCATCTCAAACTCAAGTTCAAAGAGAAAAGTCAACTGCCTACTTCCTAGCAGGCTGAGCAAAGGTCTCATTGCCTTTCCTGTCTCTTAATGTGTTAGATGCCCACCCCTGAGCCAATCACTATGACCATGGGAATGTATTGCTCTGATTGGTCAGCCCTGAACATATGTCCTCCCTGAGAGCCAAAGTTTGAGTGGATTCTCGAAGCACATGGGTTCCGCAGGAGGAAATTAACATCCAGTTACCAAAAGAAGGAAGAACAGATGCTGTTGACCAAAACCACCAGACATCGTCCATGTGGAATGCAGAACACTACTGCTGCCCTCCTGGAAGGAGACAAGCCTGAAGCCCCAGCACTGAGCTGTTTCTCCCCTGCCTGCCACTCTCCCCTACCCTGAAGGCAATGGTTCTAGCTTCCAAACACAACATGGTCCCCCAAGGTTTGTGGCTGAGCCGCAGGACCAGTGCGAACAGATCCTAACCAAACCCCAGACCAGGCGATGGCTGGCGTGGTCCAACCAGCTCCAAGTTATTAGAACCAGGAGTCCCAGCCCTCGTCCCAACAGTTGTAGGATTGTTTATCTTTGTTGGGGAAAAACTGCAGCCAGAGCCATAAATCACTGCCCAGCTGGATGGCTGCGCTGAAATGTTTGTTTAAACAATGAAATCTCCTGACGGACTGAAAATATAGGATGGATCACCCTGTCCTTCTCAGGCCCTCGTCTCACAGGCTGGAGCCTGGGGCCTGTGAGAGGGGCTCAAAATTGGTTTCCCACCCCCAACTCTCCATCCCTCCCACCCCCAATATCAGCCCTAAAGAATGAAGCCACAGCATAGCTAATCTGAAACAGCAGATAATGCAAAAGCCATGTCTATCAATCTTTGAAATGCAATCTCTGGAGTGGTTTGCATTGGACGTGCCTTCCTAATGGAAGTAGCATTTCTTGGCTAATGTGCACAAAGAGGCTGCTTGAGGGGTGGTCTCTGGAAGGACACTGCGGGGAGAGTGGGAGACCTGCCTCCGCCCTGACTGTTCTCTGGCCTGGGTTCCCTCGCTTGTTACATGAGTTACACTTGGTCTTTTTTTTTTTTTTTTTTAAGATTTTATTTATTTATTTTTAGAGAGAGCAGAGGGAGGGAGAAAGAGAGGGCGAGAAACATCAGTGTGGTTGACTCTTACGCACCCCTAACTGCGGCCCTGGCTGGCAACCCAGGCATGTGCCCTGACTGGGAATCAAACCTGAAACCCTTGGGTTGGCAGGCTGGCGCTCAATCCGCTGTGCCACACCAGCCAGGACTAGACTTGGTCTTTATGTTGTCTTCAGCTTTTGCCTGCTAAGTGGGTTTACATTCCCAAAAGAGGAGGGGGCAGAGAAAGGAGAGAGAGGAGGGAGAGGAAGATGTTGATCTCCCATCCAGCTCTGAGGTCCCTTCCAGCCCTGAAGTCCCTCTGTGACCTCTGGCCCTTCAAAGAAGAGAGGGGAAACTTCTAAGAGCTTCCTAGGGGACCACCTGGCAGACCCATGATCAGAAGCCTGGTGCACCCTGAACAGAAGCTAAAGGGGTGACCACCAATGGATGGGGGTGACATGGACCAAGTCAGACGCAGGACTGGGGCCTGTGCCCAAGCAGTACCCAGCTTGAAGAGGAAGGGGCCCTCTGAGCCCAGGGGCCCAATGGGGGAAGGAGAGCACCTTCCTTCTTAACCCTCGTTCAAAACAGAAAAAGGTAACAAAGGCCTGAGCCTTTCCAGTCTGGGGGTTGTAACCCTGGCTCCATGATGGGAGCCATGACAGACCTGTCATAGAGCATGTGATGCAAGGCATCAAGTGGTCTGGATGCTGGTTTGTCAAATATTTTCAAGACTGTATTACTAGTCGGGAACCGTGGGAGGCTTTAGGGGTGCAAGGATGAATACAACCAGAGCTGTCTGAGAGTTTGGGGTGGGATATTCCAAAGTGACGGGATTTACAACAAGGATTGAGTAGGAGGCTGGGAAAGAACCTTAGAGGGCCCTGTTAATGGTTGTAAGAGGGAGATGTAGGGGGTAAGGTCTGCAGTGGCATCTGCGTGGGGTTGTATGATGGGGAGCAGGATGGCTGTTTGGGGGGGTCTGTCAGCTGCACCATGGGAATATAATGAGGTGTGTGGTGGAAGGTGTAGCAGGGTGGGTGAGGGAGCAGGGGTTGTTAGGATACGTGAGGGCTTATTAACAAAGAACCTTTCCTGACAGCCCAGATGAGATCACATTCTTCTTCTTAATATGGTCTCAACAGCACTCTATGTTTATCCTTTATCACACGTTCCACAATTGAAATGAGTCCATTGTTTCATAATTATCTGCCTAATTCTTGTCTCCCTTACTTAGGCTCTAAGAGCCGGGGAAGGAGTAGCCTTGGAGGATCTTAAATCTTGTTCACTGTTCTACGCCACCCCCCGCCCCCGCACCCCAACACATAGCCCAGAGCTGGGCACATAAGTCAGCTCGTGGTAAATGTTGAGTGAACACACAGGTACGTGGTGTAGCTACCTCCCCAAGTCCCTCGAGGCAGCTGGATGTCCTCAAAACAGGTAACAATTTTGTGTTAGTGGGAGTGGGGTCTTGTTTGAAGGGAGGTTTTGCCATCTGGTGGCAAAAGAGGAAAACACACTGAGAGGAGGCTAGCACCCTGCCCCAGTTGGAGCTCTCGCTCCGCTCCTGGCCTGACGCCCGGAGCCACCGTCCAGCTTGAGTCCCAATCCCCAGCCACACAGAAGGCCGGGTCCAGCTTCCCCCACTGCCTCAGGAGCGGAGCAAGACAGGGCTGGAAATAAAGACCAGGCGGGCTGTGTGCTGGCTGGCCCCTTGGTCAAGCCTTCGATCCCTCCATCAACTCCCAGGTCTTGGTGCATGGTGGCCACTCAGCCCTGCCTGCCACTTCCCCCTACCTTTGAACCTAACCTTTCATTCTGGGAAGCAGCTCGCCTGAGGAAGGGGGACGATGCCCATGAAGCTTTGATTCCATGGCTCCCCTATGAAAATTTCTCATCATCTGAGGTTTCACGTGGGGCTTGGACCAAACCCTGTACACACGTGGGCCGGAAGGAGGCAGCTTGAATCGGGACTCACTGGCCTTCTTGCCGAGCACAGGTGCTGCCGTTTTAGTGAGAAACTGGACTGACCCATCCTGGGCAGTGGGCGCTGGTGAAGCTGTTGGCAGCTACAAGACTCCTTCCCACATCCTCGCCCTGGCCGGTGAGTGCACTCACTCCTCAGCACTTACCCTCTCCCTCCCCTCTGTGCCTCCCTTGATACCAGACACCCCAGGGCTCACGTTATAACTGGGCCCAGACTTTTTAAAAGTTCCACATTCTGACCAAACTTATGAAACAGAGGAAATGGAGCTTCACCTGCAATATAAAAGGCTTCGTTGTTTGACAGCATCACTCATTCAGCAAATAGTTGTTGCACACCTAACGTGTGCTACATGCTGTTCTGGGCACTAGAGACTTGGTCATGGAAAAAAGAGAAAAACAAACAAACAAAAACCCTGTCCTAGGGGGCTTACCTTCTACCGGAGCACCCTTGAATTACATAGTGTTACCATGAAACTCCTCATCCTCAGCTATAAACTGGGGTAACACCGTCCTCCAGGCTACCACAAGCAATGCACGTGTACAATAGTAATAAGAGAATTGCACATGGAAAGGATTGGTTCACAGGAACACAGCTGCTCTGTCAGGTGAGTTAATAACTCGTTTGCGTTTTGTCCTTGTCTTTTTCTAATTCCCAGTAACGTTTTATTCTCACCATTGCAATTGCATGAGGGATAGCAGCAGTGTCCCCAAAAAACCATCCCATAAAAGTGTGCCAGCTGAGTACAAACAGTGCCTCTCCTAAGCAAACCCCGGTACACCCCTTGCCACTCCCCACTAAGGCCCCTCACCCATTCGTCCTATGGGCATTCCAGCCCAGGGTGCGCCCTAAAGGTCACGGGAGCATCTCTGAGTGTCTTCCATCAGCCTGATGCTCCCTGGTGGGTAGACAGCATCCCAAGCCGTTCAGAGTGATGAAAGATTCCCTTCTCTCCAACACCACCACTCACTCTCTGCTGGTGCCCAGGTGGCCCGAGTCAGCACTGCTCCTAATGCAACAGTCCTCACCAAGGTGGGGGAAATGCTCACCCAGCACACATGGCTTTTTGCATTCGTCTTCCAGAAAAGTAGTCTGAGTGCTCCCATTTCACCTCAGCTGCTTCTTTTCATTACCTTTTAAACCGTCCCCAAGGCAAAGTTGAAGGACACAGATTGCAGCTCACTAACACCACCTGACAGCATCCTGGCGCTGCAGCTCTGAACTTCAACCCTGCCCAACCCTGAGGTACGTCCTCACCCACTGCCCCCAGCCCCTCCAGGAGCAATCAGGACCAAGGGAGATTGTCCACAGCCTTGTCCCTCACCTTCTTCATTCAACTTGGTCCTGACCATTGGTCCCAAATGTTTCATCACCATTTCTCTCATTTCTTTCCAGAGGCCCACCATATTCCATCCATGGGTCCTACAGTCGCGGGTGTGTAGAGTCAGCCTCCGAAGGGGGCACTTATTGTAAATAGTAAATAATAGGTTAGAGAAGTGGAAAGGACCTTGGATTACTAACACAAGTAAATAAAATAAGATGAGTCAGAAGAGAAGAAAAATGGGTGGGTTAATAAAATAACTCTGCCAGGTTGAAACTCACACATACTCACAGCACTTTCTCTGATAACATAAAAGTGAATGTCCTGTGTTTAAGGTGACAAAACTAGTATCCTTGACAGGAAAGCACTGGAAGGGCTCAAAGGGAAGGTAAGTACCCAGTCAAACAAGCCTGGCTAGACAGAGCATAGTGGGCCATGAACTTTCAGACCTCCTCATTGGGCCCACTTCAGGCGGAGGGTACAGACACTAGACACGAGCATGTGCGTGTGTCACAGAACAGAGAAAACAGCATTTCTCAGAACACCTCTCAGAGAGAGTCCGGGATGTGGTCAGGAAGAACACTAGAAGCTGTTTGGGTGGAGGTGTGGGTGGAGGGTGGCAGAAGTCAGAGCACTAAGGGCAACAACAGATGCTCAAGTGACAGAGAATGGATGTCCAATGAAGCTCTAAGGAGACAGGCTTTTTTGTGTAACTGATGGGATGCGCACATTTGGGGCCAGAGTGCAGTTTGCTCAGGCCAGTGGGCAGGAGGCTGAGGCTGCAGGGAGAACCCACATGGGAGGCGAATTTCTAAACAGAGGAGCAAAGATAAGACTTGCATCAGAAACTCTTCAGGCCCATGCAGGGGTGACATAATTTCAAGCTGAAAGAAAGAAAAATCTGTCATCCCAGAATTCTATGCACAGTAAAATATTTTTCAAAATAAAGGAGAAATTTAAAGGGTTTTTTTTAATAAACAAAAGCTGAGAGAATAAAATATCACAGTAAGTCTCTATTATGAGAAATGTTAAAGCAAGTTCTCTAGGGAAAGCAATTACGATATCAAACAGAGATTGGGATCTACACACACACACACACACACAAATTCAGATCTCCAGAAAAAGTTACAACCAGTGTAAATACAGAAGATTTTTTCTTCATTTTTAACATTGCAAAAGATAATTGATTGTCTAAACCAAAAATAGTATTAAAACATTGTGTGTTTATAGCATAAAAGTGAGGTGGATGATAATAGCCTGCCTAAAAGTGAAAAGGAAAGAATTGGGATTATATTATTGAAGGTTCTTATACTATAGATGAAGAAGTATAATATTGCTTGGAGATTAGCCATGATGAATCAAAAATGTATATTTTAAATCCTAGGGCAAACCTAAAATTGTGAGTGATTAAATATATGCAATTTAAACCTGAAGGCAACATGAAAAATTTTAGGGTATAAATAATAATAACAATAGTGGAGAAAAAAATAAATGATAACAAATTCTTAATCCAAAAGCAGGCATAAAAAGAGGAAAAACTGAACAAAAAACAGATAATAAGTAGAAAATAACCAGAAAGATGTTAAGTCTTGAGCTATATGAATGGTCTAACAATCAGATTAAAAGAGTTTATCTGTCATCAGATAAAATAGACAGCATAACTATATGCTGTCTACAAGAAACCAACTAAATAGAAATATATGCATAAATTAAAAGAAAAAGGATGGTAAAAGACATACCATGTAAACACTAATCAAAAATGTAGTAGCTATATTAATATCAGCCAAAGTAGACTTTGATGCAATAAATATCACCAAGGATAAAGAAGGATGCTCCTTAATGATAAAAGGGTCAATTCACCAAGAAGATACAATAATTCACAATTCTGAAGCACTTAACAAATAAAATAGAACTTCCAAATACACGAGGCAAAAATGGATAGAAGTGAAGGAAGAAATAGATAAATTCACAATTATGGTTGGAGGCTGGAATTAAGTTATAAAGTAAGCAGAAAATCAGTGAGAGTATAAAAGATTTAAACATCCCCATTAATGAACTACCTAACTCAATTTTATAGAACACTCTACCCAATGATGGCAGAATTCACATTGTTCTCAAGTGCACGTGAAACATTCACTAGGACCATTTTGGGGGACATAAATCTCAACAATTTTATAAGACTTGAAATTATACAAAGTATGTTCTCTGACCAAAATAGAGTTAAACTAGAAATTAATATCAAAGACCTACTTGAAAAATCCCCAAATATTTGAAAATTAAATGCCCCATGGGAGTATTGACTACTTAAGTTATTGTTTGGTATGAGATATAAGCCTTCTGTCTACCACCTCACTAAAACCCTTACTAAGATCTGCATGGCTTACTCATGTTTTAGCCCAGGAAGGTGGCAGCCTATGGCCCTGGGCCAACTTTTGCCTGGCCTGTAAGCTAAGAATGGCTTCTACAATTGTGAAGAATTAAGAACAAAGAGGAAAAGATGGAGGAGGAAAAGAAGAAAGAGAAGGAACAGCAACAGCAGCCTAAAACAATCTAAAATACTTGCAAACCGCTTTCTTTAATCTTATGAAATGTGTTGGTGTTGCCTCCTCTATTTTTGGAAAAAGTTTGTGACAAGTTGGTATTATTTTTTTTTTTTTTGAATGTTCAACAGAGAATCCTGGCGTTTACAGTTTTCTTTGTGGGAAGGTTTGAAATCATAAACGCAATCTCTTTACCTGATATAGAGCTATTCAGGTTTTTAATTTTTTTCATTTGTCAGCTTTGGTAATTCACCCCTTTGTATTCATTAAAGTCTCCATCTGGTATCATTTTCCTTCCATTTGAAGGATTTTCTTTAATATTTCACGTAGTATATTTTGTCATTGTTACATTCTCTCAGCTTTCATTTTTCTGAAAATGACTTGATGTCACTTTCATTTTTTATTAATTAGGCTGTTACAGTTGTCCCAATTTTTTCCCTTTGCTCCTCTCTGTTCAGTAACCCCCTTACTTCCAGCAGTCCCACCCCCTTTAGTTCATGTCCATGGATCATACCTGTATGTTCTTTGGCTTCCCCCTTTTCTATACTATTCTTAACATTCCCCCTGTCTACTTTGTACATACCAATTATGTTTTTTAATCCCTGCACCATTTCCCTATTTCTCTCCCATCCCTTTCAAGCTGATAACCCTTCAAATGATCCCCATACCCACAATTTTGTTCCTATTCTGGTTGTTTGTTTAGTTTGTTCTTGTTATTTTTTAGATTCTGTTGTTGATAGTTATGAGTTTGTCATTTTAATATTCATAATTTTTCTCTTCTTTTTCTTAAATAAGTCCCTTTAACATTTTATATAATAATGGCTTGGTGATGAGGAACTCCTTTAGCTTTACCTTGTCTGGGAAGCACTTTATCTACACTTCCATTCTAAATGATAGCTTTGCTGGATAGAGTAATCCTGGTTGTAGGTCCTTGTTTTTCATCACTTTGAATATTTCTTGCTAGTCCTTTCTTGCCTGCAAAGTTTTTTTTGGAAATCAGCTGATAGTCCTACGGGTACCTCTTTGAAGGGAACTTCCTTCTTTTCTCTTCCTGCTTTTAAGACTCTCTCTTTATCTTTCACCTTTTGGCATTTTAATTATGATGTGTCTTGGTGTGGTCCCCTTTGGGTCTAGCTTGTTTGGGACTCTCTGTGCTTCCTGGACTTTTATGTCTATTTCCTTCACCAAATTTGGAAGTTTTCTTTCATTATTTTTTCACATAAGTTTTCAATTTCTTGCTCTTCCTTTTCTCCTTCAGGCACCCTTATGATTCAGATGTTGGCACATTTAAAGTTGTCCCAGAGGTTCCTAAACCTCTTCTTGTTTTTTTGTTTGTTTGTTTTTCAATTCTTGTTTCTTCATTCTGTACTGGTTGACCGTTTATTTCTTCCTTTTGTTCCAAATCATTGGTTTGAACCCCAGCTTCCTTCCCTTCACCATTGGTATCATGTGAATTTTCCTTCTTTTAATTTAGCCTAGACTTCATTTCTTCCCTTATGCATTTGTTGTACTTAATCTTGTCTCTCAAATCTGTATCATTATCACCAGTGTTTTGAACTCTGCATCTGTTAGGTTGGCTCTCTCCTCATCACTTAGTTTTCCCACTAGAACCTTATTCTGTTTCCTCCCTTGGGCCATATTTCTGGGCTGCCTCAACTTGACAGCCTCCTGTGTTTGCCTGTGTCTTAGGTAGAGCTGTGGCTTCTGTTATGATGTAAGGGGCAGAGCCTTAGGTATTTGTCAGTGAGGGGCAACTGTTTCACCATGTTGTGGCACTGTATGTGGGGCAGGGATGTGAAAGGGAACAATGCCATTTGCTCAGCACTCACCCCTTTTCCAGGCACTTCTCCCACTGTCTGTATGGCACTGGCACCCCTCTAGCTGTTGCCCTGGTTGTGGTTTCCAGAGTGGTTGGGTTTGTAGAAATTCTAGGACTACAGGGGCTCTCTAAACAAATGGATCCTGCTGAGACATGGGCAGTTTCTTCCTCCACCCCAAACCCCACTGGTTTTCACAGTCAGAAGCAATGAGGCTTTATTTTCCCCAATGCTGGAGCCATGAGCTGTGTGCCCTGGTCTGGGGCTGGGATCACTCCCCAGGTGTCCCTCCCAACTTTTATAATGTGTGACTGCACTTTCCACCACTGGCCACAGCCACTGACTTGCAGCTGCCATGGCTACTGCCAATGCCACCATAATGCATCCTCTCTGCCCCTCCTACCTGTCTGGATGAGTGTTGCTTCTTTGTATCTTTGTTGGGCTTCCATGCAGTTCAATTTCCTGGTAATATGGTTTTTTTTGGTTTTGAGGTAGTTGTGTTTCTTATTGTTGTGGAGGGTGGCGTAGTGCATCTACCTGCCCCTCCTCCTGACTGGAAGTTCACTTTCATTTTGAAGGATAGATATACATACATATACCTATACATACACATATACCTATACATACACATACATACATACATACATGTATATGTATGTATATGTATATATATAATTTTTTTGATGGATAAAGAATTCTAGGTTGACATCCTTCTTTCTTATAAAGGTTTAAAGATATCATGTTCCTGCCTTCTGGCTTTCATTGCCTCTGAGGAGAAGTCAGTGTTAGTTTTTTATTTTCTGTATAGTGTGTGTTGTTTTTTGTTTTTTGTTTTTTTCTGGTTGCTTTTACAATTTTTCTCTTCATTATTAGATTATATCAATTTCATATGGTGTGTCTTGGTTTTCTTTGTCTTTATCTAGTTGGAATTTGTTGAGATTCTTGGATACTTGAGTTTATAGCTTCCATCAAATTTTTAATTTTCTGATATTATTTTCCAATATATTTCTGCCATATTCACTCTTTTTTTCTCCTTCTGGAACTCTAATCACATGTTTATTAGACTGCTGACATTATCCTACAAGGCACTAGTTTTCAAGGGCCTGCCATTTGGATAGTTACTATGTTTGTCTATTCATAGATAATTTCTTCTGCAGCATCTGAGCAATGCCCTATTGAGCTCATTTGGTAAATTTTTCACTCTGGATGTTGTATTTTTCTTCAGCTCTCAAAAAATATGATAATTCAGTTCTTTTAAATTTTTATATTCCTATCCTCATTACATTCAGGTTTTCCTTTAAATCCCTGAACATCTTCATAATAGCTTTTTAAAGTCCTTGTATGCTAATTTAACAATCTCTGCCATTTATGGATCTGGTTATTACAAGTGATCATCTCCTGCTTATGAGTCATGTTTTTCTGCTTCCTAGCATGCCTAGTAAATTTTGATTGGATACTGCTGGGCATTGTGACATTGTTGGGTGTCTCAATTTTGTTGTCTTTCTCTGAGTGTTGAGATGAAGGGGAGGGTTGGACAACTGAATTACTTACAGATATGCTAAATGCTTTCAAGGCTTATTTTTGTGCTTTGTTAAGGTAGGGTAGGTTGGGTAAAATTTCTCCCTAACCACCATCCCCAGGATATTCACCCCCTGAAAATACTTTGGGTGCCACAACCAGAAGGGTGCTGTTTGCATCTAGTGGTTAGAGGCCAGTGCTGCAGCTAAATATCCTACAATGCACAGTGAAGAATCCCAAAGTGAAGAACTGTTCTTCCCTAAAAGGATTGATCATGCCAACATTGAAAAACTTGTGTCCAGAGTGCACTGGTCCTAGGGCTGGTGTTATTGTACTGCTAGGATACCTATTCTATGCCCCAGACACTCTCAACACTGTCTCTAACCTCTGGTCTGACTAGATGGAATGAGAACATCTCCCAATCTAATGTAAGCTGTAGAAACTGTTCAGCTTCCAGCTTTCTGGTAGTTGTTTTCCCAGTAGTTGCCCTCAGCTGGGCTTAGGGGAGTCTTACCTTACACATGAACAGCTTAGTAGTTAGCAAAAACTCAAGGGAACCCATGCAAATTGCTGAGGCTCTTTCTCTGTATAACTTCCTTCTCTCCCATACTGTGTTGCACAACTTCCACCCACCTGAGCCTTCCTGGCCTCTAATCTCTGACATTTCAATTAAGTGAGATCGCTAGGCTATTGGACTTGCCCCTTCCCTATACTTGATCTGTAAAGTGCCTCCAGGCAGAAAACTTGGGTCCTGGAAGAGTTCTCCATGTGTCTCTTCCATTTCTGCAAGTCTTATAGGCCAAGGCGCTAACTGCCTTCATTTCCAACTATCTTTCCAAGAATGTTGGTATAATGAACAGCCTTGAAAGAGAGAGAGTGTCTCTGGAGCAAAAAGCAGGTTTGTGTACTGTCCAGTGTTACAAACATAAGGTCTCCCTGCAGGGAAGAGGTCAAGTAGGTTTACTCCTCATTATAAATGATTCTGCTTCCCTAAGCTCAGGGTTTCTCTTCTGTAATGCAACTCACTACGTGTGCTTGTGTCACCTGGACCTCTTCACATCACCCCATGAGAACTGGGACCTGAGGAACCAGTGCAAACACTGAGACTCTGGTCATTGCTATTGCTGTGAGTAAAAAAAGCCTTTGTCTGTGACTTAGGAATCTTGTGTCTTCTGCCAGCATCATAATACAGTATAAAGACAACTTGTGAACTTACAAGCAAGGTAAAATCTCAGACTTCTTCACAGTTCTTGATACCTATTTTGTACTAAGCACTATGCTAGGCTCTGACTAAAAGAAGTGGACCACACACCAGAAAAGACGTAATCTGCTCTTCTGCAACCTATAGTTTAGTAAAAGAGACAAAGATTTTTAAAGGCAAACAAACATATAATTTTGAATGGCAACAAGTATTTAGAAAGAAATAAGGAAATTACAAGAAAATGACAAGGGGAACAATTTTAGATTAAATGGTTAGAAGAGGCCTTTTTGAATAGGAGACATTTATACTGAGCCTGAAGGATGAGGCAGGAAATAAAAGCAGAAATAGAATGAGCAGGGGGAAGATCTTTCCAGGCAGAAGAAATAGCATATATAAAGGTCCTGAGGCAGTTAAAGCACACAGTGAGCCATAGTCATAGTGGCGCTAGGATGGGAAAATAGGCAAGGTCTTAATCAGAGGCTCTCAACCCTAGCTATTTATACTTTCACATCTACTCCAAGAACTTATTTTAAAAATCAGTACCTCAGGCCCCATCCCAGGCCAGTTAAAACAGAATTCTTAGGAGCAGGAGCTCAGCCAATGATCATTTAAAAAATATTCCTGGGTGATTCTAACATGAGACTAAGGTTGAGGACCACTGATCTTAACCCTCAGATCCTTGCAAAAGTTTGGGTTTTATTGAGGAGTTTGATTTTGAATCAAAGTGTAGTAAAAAACAAACAAACAAACAAAAACAACAAAAAAAAACATTTAAAGGCCCTGGCTGATGGCTCAGAGGAAAGGTGCCGACCTCTGAACTCAAAGGTCACTGGTTCGATTCCCAGCCAGGGCACATAACCAGGTTGCAAGCCAAGTCTCCAGCCAGGTCTGTAGCTGTAAGCAGGTGAAAGGCAACCATACATTAATGTTTCTCTCCCTCTCTGCCTCCCTCCCTTCCCCTCTCTCTAAAAATAAAATAAATAAATATTTTTTAAAAAACATTTAAGAGATCTAAGCTATAGAGAAGACATTTGTTTTGACTTATTTTTTAAAAGACTCTCTCTGGCTGCTGTGAGAAGAACAGACTAGAGGTCGGCAGTGGGAGCAAACAGAAAAACTGGGAAGACATTGAAACTGTCAGGCAAGAGATGATGGAGGCTTGGCTGGGAGCGTGGTCATAAAAGGAATATCAGGAACACCAGGAATTGCAGTTGGATGAGTAGAATGAAGCCGATCATGCATGCCGTGCCTCAGGTCCTTTGTTAATGCTGCTCCTGCTGCCTGGAAAGTGCTTTCCTTTACTCACCTATGTCTACTTCTTCTCATTGTTCAGGTTCAGTTTAAAAAATACCAGGTGAAGGAAATTAACTTTATCCTGTTGGTATCAGAGAAAGGAGGATATTTAAAAATTATGATTTCCAATTACATCCAGATGAATATAACAAAAAACATGACTTAGGACTTCAACAAAGGTTTCTTTTTCTCACATAAGCAAGGACTCTAGAAGCAGCAGCATTTGTTCAGCTGCCCAGTGAGGTCAGGGGCAACAAACAGCGTGGTCTTTCCCTTGTGGTTGCAGAATGGCTGCTGCGGCTCCTTTGCAACCATATTTGAGGCAGTAAGGAAGAAGGACAAGTGGTACCAGCCACAGATGTCTCTTTCAATAGGCGATGACAGACCTTCCTGGAAATCACTTCCACTTATTTGTCACTGGTTATAACTATGATTCCTTCCCTTAAAGGGGAGAGGAAATGAAAAGATTTTAGCCCTTTCCAGAGGTTATCCTGCGAGACAGCAAGAACTGCTGGAGTTCTTGAGCGAGGGAATACCAGCAAGGAGAGAGTTTGGGGAGAGTGAAGCCAGGGGCCAATGGAAAAGTGGGAAGGAAAGAACTGGAAATGGAGATGAGTTAAGAGACTATTGCTAAAGGGGATGGATGTAGTACAACAACAATAAAATTTAAAAAAAAGAGAGAGACTATTGCTGATGGAGACATGGATTACAATGAAGACAGCAGGGGGGAAAGAAGGGGAGGGAGGTCTAGTCAAGGAACTAGTATAAATGACCCATGGACAAGGACATCAGGATGGAGACTGACTGTGAGAGAGGGGTTGGGGTGGGTGGGACAGAGGAGAGCATAAGATGAGGGGAATGGGGACAACTGCAATAGAACAACAATAAATTAATTTTAAAAGTTGAAGATATCAGAAATAATAAAGGGCTTCATTTAAAGGGTCTATCCACTCAGCTATAGGCATAGATGTGTGTTCCTGTGCTTTCATATAAATGCGCATTTTTTCATAGACAGAAATGTAAATAGACATACATTTCTGCATATTATCTTTACTTTCTCTGTGTTATTTATTCATTCAGCAAATGCTGAGCCCCAACTTTGTTCAAGGCAACGTGTCAGGCACCATGGGGAGCGCAAACATGAGTTAAGCACAAAACCTAACCTCGATGGGGCTTACAGACTAGAAAGCAAGGAAACATGTCCCCAAAGAGCTAAAATGCAAGTAAGTAAAATTATAAGTATCCTGAAGTTATAAAACTTCAGAAGAGGACTTCATTGCCTTAGCTGAGGAGGTAAGGGGGAAGGCGGCATTTGAGCTTGGTCTTGAAGAATTAATAGCGTGGGAGAAGGAACATGGGCAAAGGCAAGTGACAATGGAAAATACTAAGCTACCTGGCTAAATGAGGTGGTGAAAAATAAGCCTGAAAGAAAGCTAACGTACAAAATTTGTTTTTAGTCTGACTGGTGTGGCTCAGTGGATTGGGCACCAGTCAGGGCACATGCCTGGGTTGCAGGCCAGGTCCCCCAGTTAGGGTGCATACGAGAGGCAACCAGTCTATGTATCTCTTACACTTCGATGTTTCTTTCTCTCTCCCTTCGCTTCTCTCTAAAAATAAATAAATAAATGAACTATTTTTTAAAAGGGAAAAGATGAGACCATCTTTTCTAAGTTTAAAAAAGCAATTTTGCATTTTCTTTTGTAAACTTACCAACTATTTACTGGACTCCTACCTAGGGTGAGGTACTGTGCTAGACCCTGAATTTCCACATGTGATTGTGTATCTGTGTTTCTCTATGTGTGTGCCTGTTTGTGAACACATGTATGTTTCATAGTGTGTGCACAGCTGTGTCTTCCTGTTTTAAGTTTCTTCATGTGTACTTTTATAACCTATGTGTCTACATGTGGCCAGCAGATGGCGCCACAAAATCATATCTAGCAAGGACAACTCCACCTCTTCCAGCCAGGTAGCATCTCAGGCTCTATCAGGCCTTGGGGAGATCCCCTTGTAAGGGCTGGGGATTAGTTTATTTACCTCCATCATTAGCATCATTTGCCATTGTATTCCCATGCCTAGCACAGAACATAGCAAATGGAAATAATATACACATAAATCTATACAATGAGTTGATGAAATGCCCCATGGGAGCAGCAGGAGATGGGTAGAGGCAGGGAAAGAAGTACAGAGAAGGTGGCCCACCTTCTCTTTTCCTGTAGGGTAAAGACCCTACAGGAAATGGGATTCCAGTCACAATGGGGTTTGTGGGTGCATGTGTAATAAAACAGTAAACTCAGCCATTGCTGTCACCCCTAAGACATCCCCTTCTTATAATGTGTCATGCCCTGATCCCTTCCTTCAGCCTAGTGAGTAATAGGACCTATAGAAAATACCACTCCTGTTCTCTAGGTGCTTACAATCTATAAAAATAAATTTTAGTTTTAAACATATAAGAACCAACACAATTGCTCTGACTATTGCTAAGAAAGTTTCTTCCTGTCCTACATGAAAAGTACACGCAGAGCCAGAGGATGGTCCAGCTGGTTCTATTCAGGACCTTTGATCCAGAGACCTCTGTCTAGTGCCCCTCTGGCCCCTGGTACCTGTTCCCCACCCTGGCTGCCTTAGCAGACTATCTTTCTCTGTCCCCATCTGGGCTAGGGCAAGGTCTCACCCTTTTCAAAGCCCAAACCTCTGCTCTCTCCTACCGACCCTCCCCAGGAACAAGCACAGGTGCCCCCCATTAGCCTGTCCAGAAAGAGGAAGTCCTCCACCCACAGTGACAACCCCTCCACTCATTTCACGCAAGAGCACCGATACCATCTTCAATGCTCACTTAGCTCTCATAGAGGAACCAAAGCTCAGAGTTTTGCAGCAAACACCTTTGACCAACAAAGAACTACTCAATGGGACCAATTTCAAGTTGGCTGCACATAGGAAGGGCTGGGAATGCAAAACATTTTAATGGCCTGACTGTTTCCCTTTTTCTCCCCAGTCCTCCCCAGGGCCTCACTGCTTTCTCTAAGCTGCCAGCAGCACATGGTGCTGGATTTGTCATGCTGTTGCCCGGCAAGGCCTCCTTGTGGCCCTCTGAACAATTCTACGTACCTCTGTCTGGCACTCAGGCTCTCTGCAAAGTGGACCCCAACTCCTGCTCCAGTGTTTCTCCCATTAGTCCTTTGTACCCACTTGCACCCCACACTGAGCATCCTAGATATGCATGCACATACCCTCCCCTGCAGCTTTGTTGATGTAGTTCCTTTGCCTAGGAGGTCCTCCTTCCCCATCTCCACCTGGCAAATGCCCATCTGCCTTTCAAGGTCCACTTCCAATGGCACGTTCTTCCTAAAGCCTTTCCTGCACTCCAATCTGATGTTGCCTCACCCTCCTCTCTTTGGCAATTATTCTTGTCAACTTCACTACGTTAATGTGTTATTTTTTGAAGGACCATTCCTTCTATTTGACTCTAAGGTCTGCAAGGGAAAAAGTTGGCTCTTATTCCCCTAGTACCTAGCAACTCCTCTGACATGTAGTCGGTGTGCAGTTCATGCAGAGGTGATACAGCTAAGGGTGTTGGTTTGAGACACATGCCCAAGGAACCATGAGCTCTAAGGAGCACACAATATGGATATCCTTTCTAGGAGGAGAGAAAGTAACACTGAGCACCTATTAGGTGCCTTCTGGCCTTGATTCCATCCCCATCAGGCTCCTGGCCTCCTCAATTCTCAGGGACATACCCCTTTAAAAATATCTCCCCTTCCCACCCTCCCCTCTGCTCTGCCTTTCTTTCTCTCCCTTCCTGTCTTTCCCCTGCTATTCTGTAAAACCCTGGGGAGAAAAATAGAAGAGCTGAGGAAATCCACCCCCTTCTGAACACTGAGATGAGGAAGTGATTATCAGAGGTCACCGTCTTGGTCAGTTCCTGATTCTGGAGCAAAGATGCCAAACTCTGTTCCCTTTTCTTGTGAAAAAAATGTAGCAGTTTTGATTTCCAAAATTCCCAGAACCAATACTGTCACTGTCTGTTTCTGTCTGTCTGTCTGTCTGTCTATGTGTGAAGGGTCTGCCAAGGCCTCCTGGGCCTGCTTCTCATCTGTGAGTGTCCAGGGGAAGCTTTGGAAATGATACCTCATTCTCTGCCTTCCCCCAATTCCACCACCGCCCACCCACCAGGCCTGGTCTGAGGAAGAGCAAGTGCATTAGGACAGGACAGGGCCTTGCAGGAGAGTCTCCTCCCAGACCTAGGTCTGGCTACTTGGAAGCCTCTTGAGAGGGTAGAAATTTAAGCTGGTAACTTGGACTCAGAGGTGACATGGATTTGTTTGGGAAACTCTGTCCCTGTCCTGCTCCCAACCTTGAAGCCATCCCACCCCAGGGGCAAACAGATAGCTAGCACCATCCTTGTCCTCAGCCAGGGTACCATCTTCTGTGCCCTAGTCCTATTTGGAATGGGAGGATAGCACTACTTCACATGGAATCAGACCCTCCTGAGTCCTGAGCGGAGAAAGGAAGAGGGTCAGCATGAGAAGTATGGGAGGTAGAGGTGGGGGAAGGTGGCATAGGGAATCAGGCACATATCAACTGAGCTAAGCTCAGAGACTAAAGCTGGGATAAAAGAGTGAGACTAAGCCTTGGATTCAAGATAGGATCAAGAGGTGATTTGGGGGAACTAATGGTATCCAACGCTCTTCTCTCTCACATGGGGTGAGAGATGGCCAGGCAGGGCCTAGCTAGCAGATTCTGCATACATAGGAAACAAAGATTAGAGCTTTCTAGCAGGATCCACATTTGGCCTGTTTTTCTTTTGGTTTCTGCTTCTGTGCCCACTGAATTCCTTCCTCTTTCTCTCATTCATTCATTCAACGACACTTAAGTAGTGTCTTTACCCTAAAACAAATAGTCAGTGGTCAGTCCTTGTGAAGGTATTGTCTAACTGGGGAGATAAACTTATAAGCAAATATTTGCGACCCAGTGCAAAAAGTGAAATAATGTATGCTATAGAAGCAGATGGAGGTTGTAAAAGACAGTGGAGGTCAGGGAAGAATTCAGAGAGAATAGAAGATATTTGAGCTGAAAGTGGGACTCACCTGCCAGAGAAGGGAAAGCAGGACCCTCCAGGGTGATGAAAAACAAAGGCTGGAAGAGTGTAAGTGCAAATGTCCTCAGTCATTCCAGTTTCAGAGTATGGGACAAAAGGTAAAGGCCCCTCCAATGCTATTGATTGAACTAGGCACCTAGTGAAGTGAAAACTGAAGGAGAAGAGAGACCCTGGAGACTGAAGGAGAAGAGAGACCCTGCGCCAACCAGCTCCTGTTCTAGCCCAGGGAGAACAGCAGAGGTTGCATGGGCCCCAACTAGAGTCCTCCATCCACCTTCCCCACCCTCACCATGGCTGTTTGGTCCTGTCCAGGGTTAGTGAAGGGTGTGGTTTTCCTAAACGATGCTGACCCCAAGGAGGTTTTCTATCCCCTCCACACTCAGGAACAGTGGGAGATGGCCTCATTACTCAGGCGCAGGTCACATACAGTGGCTCTCTCTACTACTCTGCACCCCACTCCCAGATCCTCACACTGTACACCTAGCTGCAGAGGTGTCAGCCCCCGTAGAAACACAACACCAGCGAGCCATGAAGTTCAGGCCTAAAACTATCGAAGATTATCAGAGGCCAGGTAGGTGTAGGCTGGGACTAGCAGAGGCCTCATTGCACTGGGCCTCCGTGTCCTCTTAGCTGGGGCCCACCGTGTTGTGGGTGTTTGGCGCCATCCCTGAGGCTGAAGCCCTGATGATGACTGATATGCAGGAATGCAGGACCAGACCCACCTGCAGGTGGTGGACCCAAACGACCTGCGCCTGAGTCAGGGTAAATGGCCAGGAGGCTGGGCTGAGCCGAGGAGTCTTGGGGAGGGGGGTGGGGGGCGAGGCGGAGGAGGGTAGTGTATCCCAGATGCTGGCAGTGGTTCGGGTCCCCATTAGTGCAGGGCGGCTGGGCGCACCCGCAGCCCTTGACAGTGCCCCGTGCGCCTGATTGAGGGTCCCTCTGGAGCCCTCCCGGCCCCGCCCGCCCGGAAGCCGAAGCCGAGCGAGGCGATGCGGGAGGAATTCCAGCCATTTCCTCTGAGCTGGGAGGTATGCAGCCTGCTCGCTGCGCGACCGCAGCGTGGCCCCAGGTGGGGGCCCGGCGGCGCAGGCCAGTCCCTAGCCGCGTCTGGCAGCTGCCTCGGCCTTACCATCTACTTGGGATTCCCGGCCCGCCGCCCTGGGCAACCAAACGGGCCTTTCCAGCAGTCCCGGGCGGGCCTGCCCAGCGCCCCGGCCCGGCTCCTCCCCGCGCGGCTGCCGCCGGAACCGCTCCCCGCTCCGCGCCCGCCCTCCCGCCTCCTCTGCCCCCGCCGCGCCCCCTCTCCGGCCACTGTGGACCCCCGGAAACCCCCAGAATCCGAGTTTGAAACTGAAGTTGGCACTTGCTATGTCATCTTGGGGGCAAGTCCCTTAGCCTTTCTAAGCCTCAGTTTCCCCTTTTGTGAAAGGGTAACTCTAGCAATAGGGCTACCCCATTTGTACTGCCCTGGGTTAAACAAGAAAAGGACCGTGCTGGATGAGAGCCAAGGATGTTTTCTCTAGGTATCGCTGCCCTTTGCTTCCCTAGGTCTTCCCCCCCACCCCCCGCCACGGCCTCCTCTCCAGCCTAATTTGCGGGGAGCAGTCAGGCAGGTTTTCCAGGTAGGCACAGCAGGTGGCTGCCCCGGGTGGGGGCGGGGGCTGCTCTAGCCTGCCCTCTCCCTGCCTAAAAATGCCTGAAGGTCCTTGGGGGAGGCTTTTCGATCAAGCATTGTCTTCGAGGCTTTTGAAAAGCCCCAAGGACAGTTATTAAAATGTTCACCTAATAGCATTGCAGCCTGAGAGCCATCAGCCACGCGGTGATGGGGGAAAGTCAGGCTGTGGGCCAGGATGATGTGGGTGCAAACGTAGACCTGGTTGTCTGACCGGAGGATAGGCCACCACGTGCTCTCCGGCTCCCCTCTGAAAGTGCAGAACCCCTGGGAGAGGGAACCGTCCTCAGTCAGTCCTAAACGCTTTGGATGAGCCGCAAGGAAACGGAGAGCCAGAGCCCCGGTGACTGGGAGGGTGGGACCGGTTTCCCCTGCGGCCCACACCTGCCTCACCCACGCCCATGGCTGCCTAAAATGTCACATTAGGTGGGGTTGGAAAGCCCCGGGTTTCACCAGGCCTAACCACCGCCTGCTCTGCAGACGCCGCACGGAAGAGCCTCTCTGCTTTGTCCCCCGCCCAGACGGCCCCTTGTTTTGATTTTGTAACTTCCACTTCGGCTAGGGTGCCAAGGCCAAAAATCAGCCCTCGCAGCGAGATGTGCCCCCTTCATTCCCCACATCCACCGCAGCCAGAGACCGCAGGAGCCCAGAGGAACGCAGGTCCAGGGACACAGGTGCTATAAACACCGCAGTCCAGCCGCGGCCGCTCTCCCGCAGCCGCTCCTCCCCCGCCCTCCCGGGGGCCAGCGCTTCGGCCGTCTCCGCCTGCGGGCGGGTCTCCCCGCGGGGGAGGGGACGCGTCTGCGACAGGCCTGGCTTCCCCTTCCTCACCCGAGACCCCCTGAGTGCCCAACCTGTGCGTTTTCCCTCTCCTCAGGATACACCTCCCTAGCTTCCAATCGCAGACCTCTCCCTCCCTTTCCTGGTTTTTATTTTTAGAAGGCTTCTCCCAGGGAGCCGGACTATGGCTGGTCTTCTAAAAGGCTGACTCCTCTCTGGAGATGGGTGAGAGAGGCTGCCTTTGGTTGGAAGGCAACAACCGAAATCAGGTTTACAGTGTAAATTCTGATTCTAAATGTTTCTGTAGCGGTTTTTGGTGGTGGGTGTTGTTGTTGGGGGGTGGGCAGGTAACTGGCTGGAGGCAGAGTAGGTCTAAAAGAGGGGGAAAGAAGCTGAGAGTTTGTGCAGAGGGGGTGGAGCCCACTAAAAAGAGGCTTTTCCAAGCTCTGGCTGGCGTGGCTCAGTGGATTGGCGTTGGCCTGCGAATTTAAGGGTCGCTGGTTCGCTTCCCAGTCAGAGCACATAACCACGTTGTAAGCCAGGTCTTCAGCCAGGTCTGTAGCTGGAGGCAGGTGAAAGGCAACCATACATTGCTAATTATCTCCCTTCCCCTCTCCCTGTCCTTCTCTCTAAAAATAATGTATAAACCGTAAGAAAAAAAAAAAAAAAAACAAAACAAAAAGCTTTCCCTGCAGGCTGGCTCCCAGGAGCTAGCTCTGTGGACGTTTCTAAGCCTGTAGGCAGCTAGAGACTCCACTGAAAGAAAAGGTTAATGAATTCTACCACCTGGGGCTAAGGTTACAAAAATGGTTCTCAGAAAACAGATCTGATGGCATGGAGAGAGAGAAGAAAGAACAGATTTGAAGATGAGTGAAACAGATCTGAATCACCAGTTTTCAAATACATTTGTAACAATAAGCTTTAGGTAAATAAATCCCTGTTAAAAACATAGGGGATAATCCTAAAAATGGAAGTCCTATCTCTCTTCCAATGCGGGGGCTTTCTTTTCTGTCACTGTGCTAAAGAAGCATTTTGCAACCTGTATCTCACTGAATCCTACTTAGAATATACTGTTAATTCCCCATCTTACTCATGAAGCAACTGAGGGCAGAGAGGCTAATTAACTAGCCCAAAGACACCCAGCTAGAAGAGGAAAGGTTTAAACCCAGGGATCTGACTTTAGAGGTCAGGTGTTAACCTCTGTTGTGGCATCATCAACTCTATTGGTCTCTGACCAGAGATGGAAATGACTCCACAACAGTTTTCAGCTGCTTTTCACAGTGAGGAAGACCTTCCTAATAACTCTCTGGCTCAAGCAGACCTGAGTGATTGCAGCCCCATTGAACTTGATGGCTTTCCTGAGGGGCCCATGTATCTTTCCCCGAGACCCCATAGGAGCAGGATTCCAAATGGACAGGATGCAAGTCATCAAGGTCAGAGTCAGCCCTAGACCAGCCCTTCCTGTGTGATGTCAGGACCACAAGGGGCCCCAAGTGGCCTTTTTACTGAAAATCAACCATAATAGAACTATTGTGCTTAACACAGAACCAGATGTGTGCATAACTTACACAGGTCACTGGACCTCAGCTTGGGCTATGGGCCAAGTGACCCAAAGATACATTTTTGTCTGGCTTTCCTAGCATTCTTTTTAAAAGATTTAATTTATTTTTTAGAGAGCAAGAGGAAGGGAGGAAGAAAGAAAGGAAGAGACACATCGATGTGTGAGAAATACATCAATCAGCTGTCTCTTGCATGCGCCCCAACCAGGGAGTGGCTCGCAACCCAAGTAGGTATCCTGACTGGTAGTCTAACCAGTGACCTTTCGCTCTGTGGGATGATGCTCAACCATCCCAGTGAGGACCCAGTGAGGGTCCTAGGATATTTTTTTAAAGTTGAGTCAATTACCAAACATTTAACATTGAAAGATTGCAAGGAAATATATGGAATTTTTAGCTTCTCCCCCAGGATCTGAAGGTCTGGCCACACTGGCATGTACTCTCCGCTCCACACAGTCCCAGCCATCTCATCCTTTCTCCCCCCCTCCCCACCCTACTGCTTGGCCAATCGGCATTTGAATTTGTTGACCCCCCATCTCCCTCACTAAAATGCAAATATTCACTGTAGAGGTTATTATTGATTCTAACTAGTCACATCACAGTATGGATATCTTTTTCTGAGAGCTGATTAAGAGAAGTTAGTTGTGGTAAATTAAGGTGAGGATAGGAGCGAGAGGGGGACCCCCCCAGATAAGGTGTCAGGCCAACCCAGAGCAGGGCGGAAAATATATCTAGGTCCTTGAAGACCACAAGGTGAGAAATTGGTGTTCAAACAGCTGTCACGTATGTGTAACAAAAAACATCACCTGTTTTCCAGAAGCTCGTCCTTTTATTTAACTTAGCAAACAGCAAGCTTTTTGCATCCTGGGCTCCCTTCCCCAAACCTGCTGGGAGTGCCTTGGGTTGTGTCCAGAAGCAAACCCTGTAGGTGATTAGAGGGCTGCCAACCCAGGCGATGAGTGAACCCAAAGGAATGGGCCTGGCTCTGGACCAGGACAGAGCTAAGCCCAGAAGAGAAACTGAATGAAGATGAGGACCAAGTGATTAACTGGGGTCTGGGCAGCCAGGAACTGAAGCACGGAGTCATTCACCAAGATGGTGAGCAGCTGTGTTTTCTGAAATGTGGATTACATGAGGGAAAACCATCTTCCCCAAATTTGGAAGCTTTCCTGCCAAAGCAGTTTATTGTGTGGGCAGAGAGGGGAAGAGGTTTGGTACGGAGATACGTAATGGATCAGATGGCCTTAGACAGACTCTTTGATAGACTTCAGGGCTGCCTCAACCTTCCCCAGATGCACAGCTGGGAGGGTGTTGGCTCTGTGAATATTTGAGCTCAGATTTTTTTTTTTTTTTTTTGGCAGTAGCTTGTGTGACAAGAGTAGCCCATGTATCAACAGAGCCCCAGATGTGTACTCTGGGGTAGGGAACGGGGTGAATATGATGAAGTTCTTTCAGGGCTTTTAGAGAAATGGCCGGTTCTGGAATCCGAGAGAGGGAAATCTGACCTCTTTTAAAGTCAGTGGATAATATGGCAGAGTCAATAGTCACAATTGCTGGGTACTGCCTTTGGAAGAGGTGAGAACTTAGAGAGCAGGAGAGGAAGAGTTGCCAGGCTGGGTCAGGGCAAACTCCACTCAGAGAGCCTCCCCTAACCTCTTCCCATTATCAGGTTAGGGCTCCCCTGAAGCTCTTTCCGAACCCAACACTCAGTCTTGCCACCAGCATCTGCCTTACAGCCAATGGGTCTAATCTCCCCTGTCCTTATCCCTGTTTACTTCAGTCCAGAGATCTCCCTGGCTCCCAGATCACCTCATCTCCACTTTTCAATCCTCATTTACCCCTATCTTTTCCCTATTTTGTGGCCTTCTCCCCCTGCCACCAAATCCTGAAACTTTCCTCCATGACTGGAGTTCAGAATCCATAATTCACAAAATCACCGTTATCCTCCACTTACTCTTTGAACATTCTCTTCCTTCCTTTCAGGGGACACCGGCTCTTCCCTGAGTTGACTGTTGTCCCATAGCCTTCTCCAGCAGGGCCTGATTTCTCTCTCACAGCCCTTATCTTTAGGCCTGGAGGGGAGATTGGGGTCTTCTTACTCCTCATGGTCACCTTTAGAAGTATTCCCTCCTTCTTGTGTAAACCCTTGCACCCCACATTGAATTTCACATCATCAGATTATAGCAATCATTGTCCTCTCCTGACCCTCAGGGGTCATTTTTTCAATTATTCTAGATCCTGGTTCATCATGATCATCATCTCCCTCCCCTACAGTCTTAACTCTTGGTGATTTTAGTATATATCATAGATCTATCATAGATGACCCTTTCAATACCCTTGAACTCCTGTCCTCCAATGATATTCTCTCCACTCAACCCATAGTTAAACTGCTCATAACTGCAACCCTCCATAATCTGTTTCATGCATCCCACTTTCTGACACCTCCTAGTTTTCCAGTTCACCTCTTTTTCCAATTACAACCATCTTACCTGCTTTTCCAATTCCAACCATCCTTTGACCCCACCAGAACCTTCAATCTATTGATCCTACCACCCTTCACTATTGCCCACCCCTTTGATCCTCACTCCCTTTCTGACCCAGTGTAAAGTTCATGATCAGTCATTATAATTAATCCACACACCCTCAACTCTTCGCCTCTTGTCTGTCATACTCACCTGGGATGACAGTAGACCTAGTCAGTTTCAACTGTCTGACTACACCTGGCTACAGAAATACACGCAGCCACTCTACTTGACCCCACTTTGAGTTCATGATAATAAAACTCAGGTGGGCTCTTAATGCTGCCCAATAGTCGTATTTCCCTGGTCCATTCACTCACATGTGCTCTTAGGTGAGTTTTATTCCTTCTTTCCTCTTCTCAAACTCTTAGTTTCTTCCCATCCTCACATTCAGCTGCTAATTGGATTCTTTTTTCACTGGGAAAATAGAAACAACCTGAAGAGACCAGTGCAGATCCCTACCGTCCCAATTATTCCCTGTCCTGCAGTTGCAATTTCATACTTTTTCTTTCTATTATCAGGGGTGACCCATCTATCAAAAGCAAATTCCTCCACTGTACTCAGTTAAATCCCTCTCACATACTCAAGGATCTTACTTAAGCAATTCTCTCTTGCACCAAATTGTTGCTGTCTACTGGAGCATTTCCATCAGCATACACATCTTGAAAACAACAGCCTTTTAACAACTGTACTTCCCTTGGAAACCTTTGTCCCAATTGTTTATTTCCCTTCAGAGCAGACCTCCAGAAGGAATCATCTATGCCTGCTCTGTCCAGTTCTCCTCCAGTTCTCTCTTAAATCAGCCCCAAATCAGGGTTATATGCCCATCACTCCACAGAAATTGTCCTTGTCAAAGTTATCATGACTTACATGTTGCTAAGTCATGTAATTGACCAATTTCTCAGTACTCATTAATAGCATCTGATGTAATGGACCACATCCTCCTCTTTGAAACACTTTCTTCCCTGGGCTTCCAGACAGCTCCATTTCTTGCTTTTTCCAACTTTCTCACTACTCCTGCTGTCTCGGTATCTTTTTCTGATTCCTCCTCTTTTTCTTGACCTCTAAATGTTGAAGTGCCCAGTGCTAAGATCCCAGTCCTCTACTCTTCCTTATCCCTTTCATTGGATGATCTCATACAATTATGTGGTTTTAAATACTATCAATACCACTCAGGCTCCATACGTATATCGCTAGCCCAGACCTCCTCCCCGAACTCTAGACTCATTTATCTTCCTCCAAACTCAGGATGTTCAAAACTAAACTCCTGATATGCTCCCGTAAGCCTGACCTACATATAGCCTTTCCCATCAGAGTTGATGGCAACTCTGTTCTTCTAGTTGCTCAGTCTAAAAACTGAGTCATCATCGTCTCCTGTTTTCCTCTCACATGCAGATCAGATCAGGCAGGAATTAACTCCATCTTCAAAATACATCCAGAATCAACCATTTCTCCTTTATTGCTGCCATCGTGGTTGAAGCCAAAATTACTCTCACCTGAACTACTGCTGCAGCCTCCTGACAAGTCTTCCTGCTTCTACTCTTGCCCTCAGGTCAGCAGCCACAGTGATCTTTCACAAATGTATCTTAGGTCATACCGATCCTCTAATCAAAGCCCTTCAGTAGCCTGCCTCCCCCATTTCTTTTAGGGTTACTCTTCAATAGCTCCTCATTTCTCTCAGTATAAAGACGAATGTGTTTACAATGGTCAAAGAGTCCTGCATTATCTACCTGCTCTGCCTCTCATCTCTCTTTCTCTTCTGATGCTCCTTCTCACTCATTCTGGGAGTTCAGCCTCCTTACTGACCCTCAAACACACTGAACATGTTTCCACAGTGAGGTCTCTAATCTATCTGAACACTCTACCTAAACACTTTTGCCCCAGAAATCTCCTTGGTAAACTTTTTTACTTATTTAATCTTTGAATCTCACCTTCTCAATGAGGCTGACCCTGACCACTCTGTGTAATCTTGAAACTTGTCCTTCCCCTTATACCCCAGGACTCCTGATTATCCTTAACCTGCACAATCTTGTTCTTTTTTTTGACCCCATGCCACTTACTACCTTATAACATACTATATAATTTATATATTTGTTATATTTACTACTTATTGCCTGTCCTCCCCCTGCCCCCTTTAGGGATGGATATTTGTCGGTTTTGTTCACAAATATAGTCTAATTGTCCAAACTAGTACATGGTAGAAAAACAATACGTATTTTTTTGAAAAGGTCATCAGTTCGATTCCCAGTCAGGGCACGTACCTGGGTTGCAGGCCAGGTCCCCAGTTGGAGGCATGCAAGAGGCAACTGATTGATGCTTGTCTTGCACATCAATGTTGCTCTCCCCTTTCTTCATCACTTCTCCCCTCTCTAAAACAAGTAAACAAAATCCTTTAAAAATAAATAAATAAAAAGTATTCCTGGCTGGTAGCACAGTGGATAAGGCGCCGAACTACAAACCCAAAGGTCACTGGTTCAATTCCCCAGCCAGGGCACATAACCAGGTTGCAAGCCAGGTCTCCAGCCAGGTCTGTAGCTGGAGGCAGGTGAAAGGCAGCCACACACTGATGTTTCTCTCCTTCTGTGCCTCTCTCCCTTCCTCTCTCTCTGTGGAAATAATAAAACCTTTAAAATAATAAATTAAAAAAAAAAAAAAAAGTAATGACCAGGCCAAGAGCAGAGAGGAGAATAAGATTAGAAAGAGCAACTGGAGCTGACTATGAACAGACAATTCAGGAGCAAAGTCAGGTCAAGTTGAAATGAATAAATGGTGTACGTATAATTACCAGACAGATGGACGGATGGTAGAGAGATGGATAGATATGATCTCCCACATGGCAAATAATAAAGTGACTTTATTTACCACGTATAGAATAAGTAAAGGCCTGGGCCAATGACACTGATCTAATTTCCTTCATAGCCAGTTGCTTTTTAGCTTCTCTTCCGGCCCTAAGTGAGCCAATCACACGGTTTGACAGAGAGAGTGAAGGCAGGGCAGGGCCCTATGCATCAAGGTCTTTGAAAAAGAAGCTCTCTTTTCCTGTTCACGTAAGTGGCCTCTCAGCAGAGGATATTGCAGTATCAGATATTTGAGGCTGTCGCCAGGTCCATTGCGTCAGAATCCTGCTATTGCGAGATGCAGAGGGGTTAACAGCTCGGCATGCCTGGCCCCCACTGAGGAGGTCACTGGTAACAGGCCTTCCGGAGGCCATGCCTTCCTCCCACAGGGATTGCAGCCTGAAGGCAGACTGCCAGCTGTTCTCCAAAGATGCCAGTGTGATGCAAGGAGCTTCAGTGCCCAGGGTGAGCCAGTGAGAGGAGTGTCTAAGGCCTTGCAGACATTTTGGTTAGAGATTCTGGAGTGTTAGCCATAGGGCTGCCCGAGGGGCTTTAGACCAGAGCGGACTCCAGGACAGGCTGCTTTCCCGGCCCTGATGAGAAATAGAATCCCAAAAGCCTTCACAGTGGAAGCTTTGCCTCACCACATGCCCAAACAAACCCAGGTACCTCTTAGTTTTCAAAGGGTTCTGGGCAGAAACTCCAGAAGATTTTTCTTGACTAAGACGTGATGGCAAGACCCCAACTCGCAGAGACACTCAAACCATCTTGCGGTAACCTTTCCAAAAAGGGGCATGCTCAGTTGTACCTTGCATCAGAAGGAATGCATGTTGGAGGAATATATTCATGGGAGTTATCTTGTGCTGAGAAGGAAGCCAGTAGGTATTGAAATAGGATAAGCCTGTGTCCCTTTCTCCATGAACATGTTTGTAAGGAAGATATTCATGTATGACGTGAATAGGGATACCTATTCATGTGGTTCAGAGTCAGTACAAAACAGCAGAAGAAACAGTACTCCTGTAGAAAAATATAATTTAAATCAGTTAAAATATTCACCCAGTCTCATGAGAAAAAGTCAAAGAGAGTGAATACATGTTCAACAGCCAGTCTAATAATGCTCTCTTCTACTCACAGCTGCTCCACGTTATTCCTCTTCACTCTCCCCAGGCTCAGCTCATGCCCCTCCCGCCCTCAGCACCTGCTCAGGCTTCTTTGAAACCAGTGTTCCTGGTTGTTATTCTAATCAGCAGAGCAGCAGACCAGCTGAACTAGAACCTTCTCTAGACACTAGTCAGGTAAAGCTGTGCATAGTCCTGTAAAGCTATCATGTCATCCTATGCCTTTCTTCCGTATCTCTTTTTAGCCTCCAGAAGGTAGTTTTAAAATCCATATTCATCAGCATATTTTCTCTAGAGGAAAAGGGAGTGAGATAGGGAGATAGGAGTGAGAGGAATCAGCACATGTCTGGGGAAGGAAGGAGGCAGAGGTTATCTTGATCTGCTCTGTAGACTCAGCTCAGATGCCTACACTGGACAGTGCCCAGGTTATCAGTAGTCTCTGGAGCATTCCTATGTTAGAAAAAGAAAGCTGACCACAACCAACAACAGGCTAAAGCACAAAGTCAAATAGAGAGGATTTTCTGGATCTCTGGACCTGGCTTGAAGCATTTAATGTGAATGCAGGAACTAAGAGAAGAGAGAAAACATGGAATCACATTTTGGATGTTTTTATGATTACTATCAGTGATCTATGTTCAATGTAGAAAACAGGAAAACAGAATAATTCAAGAAGGGATGGGAAAAAAAGAAAGATATGTGATACTATCACCCAAATATTATCAATGTTACCATATCAGTTTATTTTTCCATTGTTGTTCCAATGAATTAAATATATATTTTTTTAATATTTTATTTATTATTTTCAGAGAGAGGGGAAGGGAGGGAGGCAGAGAGGGTGAGAAATGCCAATGTGTGGTTGCTTTTCACCTGCCTCCAGCTATAGACCTGGCTGAAGACCTGGCTTGCAACCTGCATATGTGCCCTGGCTGGGAATTGAACCTTTGGGTTCATAGGCTGGCACCTATCCACTGAGCTACCATCCAGGGCTTTGGTGAATAAATATTTTTAAATCAAGTTATAAACATACTTTTAGAAATTTTTCACATAATAATCTCTCGTAAATATTTCCCAAGCCATTAAATATTACTGTACAATACAATTTGTTAAAGCTATTTATGATTTTTTGCTATGGATAGATTTAACCAATCTTATATAGGTGAGCATGTAGGCTGCTTCTGAAAAAAAAATTAACTGTTGCAAGGTTGTCTGCACAACCCACTTTCAGACATGCTGACTTCTAACCACAAGCAGCTGAGGGTCCCTTTAAGAGTTCTACACCCAAGAACTCTTCTGTCCTTGTGTTCCTCAGAGAAAGCCTAGGATTAGGCCTTGAGCATCCTTAACTCTAAATTCCAACACAAGACCATTCTTGAGCAGATGGAGGGAAAACTTTCTATAATCTAAGTCAAAGGGTTGGCTCTATTCATTCAATGCATTATTCTTAAAGATACATTTTTCACACTACTCCTGAGGTAGATGTAGAAGAAAAGATATGGTTTCTACCTTTTAGAAACTTGCAATCTTTCAGGGTTGACAAACATAACTGTGAAAGAGCTAGGTATTAACATAAACTATGCGTGCTAACTGCTAAGGGGGTGAGAAAAGTATAATAAGCATAACATGGAATTGAGTGGTCTGGGAAGACACCATTGAGGAGTGGAGCCTGGAGGCAGGTTGGGTGGGGAGCATGCAATGTGGGGAATACCAGCAAAGGCACAGCCTTTAGGAAGCAAAGGAAGCAAGAAGGAGACTCATCTGACTACAGCTGAGGAAGAAACAGTCAATCAAATCAGGTAACTCCTCTATGGGGCACATGGGCAGAGGGCCAAAAAGACCTTTGCTGATTCTTTTAGATATAAATAACAAATGCTGTAGATACCTCCCCTTGTATTGGAGGTGTTACGCCAAGAAAGGAAACATGGAATCAAACAAATTTAAGCTGTTTTGTTTGTTTGTTTTGCTAGGGATTTTTGTTTGTTATTTTTTGGTGGTGGTTGGTATGATTTACAAGCAGAACTTCTCAAGCTTTTAATATTGTTGTATATGTAATAGTTGAGAAGTGGAACTAGGATTTCCCAAGAGTCCTTGACCACAGAACTCTTTCTCTCATGGAACATCTCTGGGTATTCCAGGAGACTCAATTAGGAGCTACGGAGCCACTAAAGATTTTTGAGCTAGAAAACAACACATGGGGGAAAACCAACTTTTAGAAGATTGATCTCATAATAAAATTCTAGGTGAACAGAAGAGAAAAAAGCCTAGGTTCAGACAATACAATTCAATGACAGGATCAAGACTCAAGGTAAGTGAAGAGCTTGCTGTTGCAGAGAATGGGAGCAAAAGCATTGAATGAGGCCAGTCTTTTGTTGAACTCTGGGAAGATACAGAAGTGTTAGAGCTCCTGGGTCTTACAGGAGCTTAAATGAGCATTAATCAGGGTTTTGATTACAAGGGGCAGAAATCAACTTGGGCTAGCAAGCAAAAACGGAGTGTTTATGAGGAAATAAGGCTGCTTCGTAAACAACTGGATCCATGTATGGGAAAACTGGCAAAAAAGGTTCCTATCTATCTGGTCTCAGCTTCTTTTTTTGTCTGTTTTTGTTTTTTACATTTTATCTCTCCTCCCCTTCTCTCTCCCTGCTGTCATCTGTGGAAGAAGATGGCTTCCCTATAGTTCATGTGTTTTCACATTACACTAAGTTTGCATGTCACAGTTCCAGTCCTATCAGAAAGCAACTATCCATCTCTCCTTCCCAAGTTCAGATTTCCAGTAGAAAGAATCTTGGGACTCATTTCACTCTGAGTTGGGGGCAGGAACATGGCTGCAGAAGACCTACCTTCTGAATTAGTGTGGAGCCACTATCCAGCAAAAGGCGTCTGCTACAGTGCGCTACTATAATCTTTAATTGAAAGTGTGCTTCTGGCCAAGTTGAGCAAGAGCAGACTAATGTTGAATAAATGGTGACTATGAAGTTTTAAGGCAATTCAATAGAGAGTTCATATCCTTGGCCCTTACCCAAGCTCCTTTAGTTCCCAAATCCTGGAAGAATCTATGGATGAGGGAAGCAGGATAAACAGTGACCTAGAGCATGTGTCTGGGGCTAAATTGTTTCCATATTTTGGATCCTGGCCTTGAGGACTTAAGCAAGTTATGCAACCTGCCCGAGTCTCAGGTTTCTCACCTGTAAAATGGGTATCATGAGGATTAAACAATATGTATAAAGTGCTTGAGCACAATGCACTCGATAATGTTAGCAACATAATTTTTTAATGAAAATTAACTCATGGGGCTGAAATTTATAGCAACAGATGTAAATATCTATTAAACGGGGCAAAAGAGAGATGAATTGGCAGATGGGCAAGTAGTCAGCTTGGTTCTCCAGATAGCCCCATGAAGGTAGTCCCTGGAATAGGATGTTTGAAAAGAAAAATAAGCCATGGAGATCTTTTGGCGCCAATGAGGACTCTAGAGATCACAGTTCATTTGTGCCAGTCACACTCCCTTTTGTTCTTGGAGATTTGATATCTACCTTCCTATTAAACGGTCATGATTTAGAGGAGAGAAGACAAGAAGAGGAATTGCTTTCAGCTGGACCTGGTCTTTAAATAACCAGGGTACGACATTTTTTTTACGCACAAAGGAAACCATGTGTAAAACATTAGTAAAATTCAGATATAAATCTAGCTTTTGACTGATCCAGAGCTAATCAATATGCTTTTTTACTCTCTTTGAACTTTGAGTTTTCTGGCAAAAGCAAAAATCCCAAACCTCATCCAAAACCATCATCCGGGCGGCGCAGCTTCCATGCTGCCCTCCCTTGTGTGACATATTGTTGACAGAGCTACTCTCGTTACCGCATTCATTCCAGTGGTGATTCAAATTCTTCTGCAGAAACAGACTTGAAAGACCGAAAATTGCTCTTGTAATCACTTAATAAAGAGTGCTGGACATGGGATACAGAGCTATGAATGTGGATTTACTCTGAGCTTTTATGGATGTATTTTTCTCAGTTATTTTCGTTGAAACTCACAATGAACTAATTTAAATAGCAAGGTAAACTGAGATGGAAAATTACCCATAATAAGAATTTTGGTGAAAATATAGGCTGGCTTGGTTTTAAGTCCATCAAGTATACTTTGTTTAAATTGCAATTTCACATAGATTTGAAACATGTTTGTTTAAATGGGTCGGTTTTAGGCAAAACTAAATTACTCTATTCCTTTCCAAAAAATCAAGAATTTGCTTTGGAAAAAACCCATGCAGTTTGATGTACAAAGCAGAGGGGGATGGAAAGTATGTAATGGGTGAGAAAAACCCACCCAAGGGCTGCGGCCAGCTTTCCCAGAAGATTCATGACCAGGCCTCAGTATTGTCCTGAAAGCCCTTCCAACAGACTTGACTATAACTCTTAAGTTATTAGAAGCAACTGCTGCTATTACCAGGACTATCTGTACCTCAGAAAAGAGGAAAATCCAGGACATGCAAAGGTAACTCCTCACTATCTAAGAGAGAAACAAGCCCCTTTGTCATAGAAACTGAAAACGTCAGTTCTCAAATGTACACATCTTTTGTAAGTCTCCCACCCCCCAAAAAGTGAACACACACAAGAGATGTGGTTGAATGCAACAGTGTTAAAGTGGCTTGAGTTGGGTTAAAATACAAAAACCATTCTATCTATTGCAAATCATTAGAATAAGTGAAATGTTTTTTAAGATTTCATTTATTATTTTTAGAGGGCAGGGAAGGGAGAGAGGGAGAGAGACGTCGATGTCTGGTTACCTTTCCACCTGCCTCCAGCCACAGACCAGGCTGGAGACCTGGCTGGGGAATCGAACCAGCAACCTTTGGGTTCACAGGCTGGCACCTTATCCACTGTGCTACCAGCCAGGGCAAATAAGTGAATTCTTACACTTACCAGATGTATTACTATTTCTGTCATGCAGGGGTTTGGTTTATAACTTGGAGGGTGTCATCAAAGGCAGTGCTAAGAGTGTTCCTCCCTTTGATTTCAGTGACCTCTTCCCTACTAGGGTCATTATTGCTTCATAGTGTCCCAGGGATGAAAGGACTTGGAAAGGTCACTTACCCTGCAACTCAACCAGCAGCATCTGAATTACCAGGAGGAAGCTGATCAGAAATGCAGAATCTGAGGCCACTCTGCTTATTGACTGATCTGCATTTGACAGGATCCTCAGGTGATTCATATGCACATTAAAGGTTAAATATGTCATTCACGGTCATTCTTTTACATCTGAGCCAAACTGGGCACAATGAATAGACAGGTTTCATTCAGCCTCTAGTTTGTCCTACTTGACTCATTGAGAAGAAAGGGGAAACATGCTCATTTAAGGATGTCTTGCATAGCATAACAAAGTTAGCAACTTCTTAAATATGTTCAAATATTGAAGCCCTTCAGATTAGGTCAAAGGAAAGAGGGGCAGAGAACGGAATGGGTTTCAAATAACAAACTCTGATTTAAAAAAAAAGAAAAAAAAAATGTAAGGATAGTACAGAAGCTGAGTTACAGAAGGGATGGGAGGAGCAATTTCACCAAATTACCAATTCCAAAAATCATTTCTGTGCTGAGTGATTTACAGCCCTGGAAGCTTAAAGGCTTCAGTTTCTTGCTGCATTTCACTTCAGATATCAGTAGTTTTTTATCTAGTACTTCCCTGCAGCTTAAAATGAAGGCCCTGGTACAACTAAAGTGAATTTATCTGATGATTTGTATGTTCATTCTGTTATCCTATACATTTCCGATTTGTAACATATTTGGAATCTGGACAATAGAAAACTCTGGGTTATTAGTAGCCCAACTTCTATACAAAGACTGAAAGACTTAGGGTAGCTATACCTATATATATTTGACCCAGTGGTCTTCAAACCAAGCTGCACATTTGAGTCACATGAATAACATTTTTTAAAAGCAACATCCTTTTTACAATTTTTTATTTAATGATTTTAGAGAGAGAGAAAGGGAGTGGGAGAGAGGAACACTGATGTGGTGTGCCACTTATTTATGCATTCATTGGTTGATTGTTGCATGTGCCCTGACTGGGATCAAACCTGCAACCTTGGTTATTCGAATGATGTTCTAACCAGCTCAGCTACCCAGCCAGGGCTTAAAACAGCATTCTTGGGTTATAATTGATATACAACAAGCTCTGCATATTTATTTGTTTATGTATGTATTTTTAAAGATTTTATTTATTATTTTTCAGAGAGAGGGGAAGAGAAAGAGGAAGGGAGGGAGAGAAACATCAATGTATGGTTGCCTTTCACCTGCCTCCAACTATGGACCTGTATGGAGACCTGGCTTGCAACCTGGTTATGTTGCCCTGGCTGGGAGTTGAACCAGCAACCTTTGGGTTTGCAGGGTGGTGCCTTATCCACTGTGCCACCAGCCAGAGTAGCTCTGCATATTTAAAGTGTGCAATTGGATGAGTTTTGATGTGTTATATACCTGTAAAACTATCACCACAATCAAACTAATGCCACTCAGTATTTCCTCCTGCTCCTTTATAATACCTCCCTTCGTGGTGCAACAACTTATCTGCTTTTGACCCTGTACATTACTTTGCATTTTCTAGAACTTTAAATAAAGGGAACCGTACTCATTTTTGTTTTTTGTTTTGGGGTGTTTTTTGGGTGAGAAGGTTCTGACTTCTTTCATTCACCATGGTTATTTGGAAATTCATCCATTTATTGAGAGTTTGTTCTTTTTATTTCTGAGTAACATTCCATTACATGATGTGCCACAGTTTGTCTAACCTTCATCGTTAAAAGACATAGGGTTAGCCCTGGCTGATGGCTCAGTGGATAGGTGCCAGCCTATGAACCCAAAGGTTGCTGGTTCGATTCCCAGCCAGAGCACGTAACCAGGTTGCAAACCAGGTCTCCAGCCAGGTCCTTAGCTGGAGGCAGGTGAAAGGCAACCATACATTGATGTCTCTCTCCTTCTCTCCCTCTCTCCCTTCTCCTCTCTCTGGAAATAATAAAATAAAATCTTAAAAAAAGAAAGACATTAGGGTTGTCTCTAGTTTTAGATAATTATGAATAACACTGCTATAAACACTTATGTACAAGTATAAGCACATATATTTTCATTCATCTATGTAAATACTTAAAAGTGGGTATGATAAGAATTATATCTGACTTTCAAAGAAGCTAATAAATTATTTCCCTAAGTGGCTGTATACCATTTTGCTTGCCCCCAGAAATATATGAGTTCCAGTTGGTCCACATCCTCTCCAGCAATTGGTATTATCATTATTTTCATTTTAGCCATTCTAATAGATGTGTAATGGTATGGTATTCATTTACATTTTCCTAATGACTACTGGTTGGAAATCTTTTCATGTGCATGTTTGCCATTTTTACATCTTTGGTGAAGAGTCTGAAATCTTTTGTTTATTTTTTAAATTGGCTCTTGTCTCATTTTAATTGTTGAGTTTTGAGAGTTTATTATATATTCTAGATACAAGTCCTTTGTCAAATATATGACTAGCAACATTTTTCTCAAAATCTTTTTATTCCTTTAACAATGTCTTTCAAAGAGCAAAGTAACATTTTGATGAAAATTTATTAATTTTCTTTTATGAATTCTGCTTTTGGTGACATATCCAGGATATCTTTACCTCACCTAAGGTCACAAAGATTTTTTTCTATGTTTCTCTCAAGAAGTTTTATAGTTTTAGATTTTATACTTAGGACTATGATCTATTCTGAGTTAATTTTTATATATGATGCAAAGTTTGGAATGATGTTTACTATTTTGCACATGGATATCCAGTAGTTCCTGCACCATTTATTGAACAGACCTGCCTTTGTACTTTTTTTGAAAGTTGATTAATCATATATTTGTGGGTCTATTCTAAATTCTCTATTTTGCTCCATTGATCTAGTTATTTATCTTTATATTAACATTTATCTTTATGTTGACATAACATTGTCTTGATTACTATAGCTTTATTATTAGTCCTGAAACCTAACTTTGTTCTTTTAGTAGGAAAAATAAGAATTTTAGAATAAGTTTGAATTTTAGAATGTTTGTCAATTTCTGGGTTATAAAAGCCCAGTGAGATCTTGATTGGGATTGCTTGAATCTGTAGATCTATTTAGAAAGAACTTCTAATGCATGAACACAGTGTATTGCTCTATGTATTTAGGTCTTCTTTTATTTCTCTCAGCATTGTTTTTTCAGTTTATAGCTCTTACACTTTGGTGAGATTTGTTTTTAAGCATTTGATAATTTTATGTTCTTATAAATGCTAATATTATATACTTTTAATTTCTAACTGTTAAAACTACTGGAAATACAGTTTATTTTTAATATTATCTTAGATCCTATAGCCTCACTAAATTCACTTATTATTTCTGTAACTTTTTAGTAGATTCCATAGAATTTTCTACATAGACAATTATGCTATCTGAAAATACAATTTTACTTATTCTTGTCCAATCTGGAATCTTTTGTAGTTTTGTGTTTTGTTTTGTTTTGTTTTGTTTTTGCCTTGCTACACTAGCTAGAAGTAGTACAGTGTTGAATAGAGACAGTGGACAATCTTGATTTGTTCCTGGAAAGCAATCAGTCTTTTCCATTAAATATGGTGTTTGCTTTAGGTTTTTCGTAGATGCCCTTTCTCAAGTTGATAAATTCCCTGCTTTGTTGACAGTTGCTTTTTTAAAAACAGAGATGAAATTTGGATTCTGTCAAATCCTTTATCTGGTCCAGTTGATATATTTACATGGTGTTTTTTCTCAGTCCATTAATATGGTGAATTACACTGGTTGATTTTCTAAAATCAAACCAGTCTTGCATTCCTGGGGTATTTAGCTGGTTATTATTTATTATCTTTTTAATATAATGTTGGGTTCTATTTGCTACAATTTACTTAATAATTTTGCAGGTAGCCCCTGCCAGTGTGGCTCAGTTGGTTGAGCATCATTCCCAGAACTGAAAAGTCAGTGGTTCAATTCTCAGTCAGGGCACATGCCTGCATTGCAGGTTTGGTTCCCTGGGGCATGTATGGAAGGTAAACAATTGATATTTCTCTCACATAAATGTTTCTCACCCTCTCTTCCTCCCTTTCTCTCTCTAAAATAAAAAAATCTTTTCAAAAAAGAATTTTTACATCTATACTCATAAAAGCTATTGATGTCTGGTTTCCTGTAATATCTTTGCCTAGTTTTGGTATCAGAATAATGCTTGTCTCATAGAATGAGTTCAGGATATATTCCCTTCTCTTTAATTACATGAAGTGTTTGTATAGAATCTTTATTATTTCTTCTTTACATATTTTATAGTAATCATCATCTGAGTCTGAAGTTTTCTTGTGGGAAGATTTTTAACCACTAGATTCAATTTATTTAATAGACATAGAGCTGTCCAGGTTAGCTACTTCTTGGTATAGTTTGCTGATTTGTGTCTATCAGAGAATTTTTCCTTTTCTTCTAAATTGACCTTAATAGTGCCTTATAATAATTTGAATATCTATAGAATCTGTAGTGATACCATTTCTCCCATTTCCAGTATTACTAACTTTTATCTTTTGTCTCTTCCTTTCTAAAAAGATTTTATTTATTTTTAGAGAGAGAAGAAAGGAGGGAGAAGGAGAGGGAGAAAAACATCAATGTGAGAGAAAAACATTGGTAAGTTCCCTATCACATGCCCCCATCCAGTGGCCTGGCCTGCAACCCAGGAATGTGCCCTGACCTGAAATCAATCAGTGACCTTTCAATTTGCAGGATGATGTCCAACTCACTGAGCCACACCAGCCAGGGCTGTCTTTTCTTTGTGCTTGTCTTGATTAGCCTGGCTGGAAGTGTTATCAATTTATTGATCTCCTCTAAGAAACTGCTTTTGGTTTCCTTGATTTTTCTCTATTATTTTTCTGTTTTCTGTTCCAGTGGTTTCTTCTATAATCTTTGTTATTTACATACTTAGGCTTAGTTTACATTTAATTTGCTCTTTTTCTAGTTGTTTTATGTGGAATCTAAGGCCATTGATTTGGGACCCTTCTTCTAAGTGTTTAGTGCTATAAATGTTCCTATAAATATGTATGTAGTTCCAAACGTTTTGTAATTTTCCCTTTGATTTACTTGACCTGTGGGTTATATGGGAGTATATATGTTTTTTCCCAAATAATTGGATATTTCCCAGTATCTTTCTGTTACTAATTTCTAGCTTAATTCCACTGTGGTCAAAGAATATGCCTTGTCTGCTTTGAATATTTTAAAATTTCTTAAAGCATATTTTATAGCCTAGAATATAATCTATCTTGGAATTTTTTCTGTGCACACTTAAAAAGAATGTCTACTTTGACATTAAGTGTAATGTTGTGTTGTTAAAATGTCAATTAAGTTAAATTGATTGATAGTGTTGCTCAAGTCTGCTATATCCTTACTAATTTTTTATCTACTGTTCTACTAGCTCTTGAGAGAAGAACATTGAAATCTCCAACTATAATTGTGGGTTTGTTTCTTTCTCTTTTATACTTCTAAACATCCACTGCCAAAGCCACACATGATACCAATTAATTTGGAATCTCTGGGGGTGTGACTCAGGCATCATTGTTTTTGTTGACTCCCTGAGTGATTCCAATGTGCAGTCAAGTCTGAGAACCACTGACTTATACAGTCCACATAGTGGATTCAACCAGTTCTCAAATGCATTATCTTATTTAATCTCCATACCTGTCTTTGAAGTAGTCATTATTCATTCCCAAGATCACACTTGTCCAAGATCACAATTGAGCAGAGTGCCTAGCTGGGATTAAACCCAGGTTTCCTTCCTAACTCCAACTTTAATGCTTGTTAAATATCTTGTTCTGTAAGAAATGTTTATTGACTTGAAATTTATCTGTATATCTTCTATCTTATCCCCCTCATGCACTGTTTTGGATTGCGGGCAGGTGCTATATCTAACCAAAACCTTGTAATTTTCACTGGACCTACCACAGTGTCTGCACCCTGGAGATGATTCTCAGGTTTTTCTTTTTTCTCGGAAGAACTAAGTATGTGGGTTCATTTGATCACACAGTAGTCAATCAGTCTGCCTTCTTCATGGTCCATGCACCAACCTAAGGTTTCAGTCAGTCTGTGATTAACCCTGACACAGGCTCTTCTCCAAAAACCTTCCCAGGCTGCAGATTGTCAGCCTGCGTCATTCCATTAATACATGACATTGGTGACCAGGAATCAGATTTTGCCCAGAGCTACCCACACAGTTTTGGTGCAAGATTGTAAGGGAAGAGCATCTTGGGGTGGATGCATCTCCTGTTTTGTTGGAGTACTTACAGGTGCTGGTACAGTATGGTCAATTTAGTTGGCCAGGGATTAATATTTACTAATAGGGAATGATTTGAATTATTCCTCCAGGTGAATGGCTTAGCTGCCTCCAGGGAAAGAATCAGGAAAACAGCAACAACAACAGCAACAACAACAACAGCAAACCTAAAGGGCACTGGTTCGATTCCCAGCCAGGGCACATAACCAGGTTACCAGCCAGGTCTCCAGCCAGGTCCTTAGCTGGAGGCAGGTGAAAGACAACCATACACTGATGTCTCTCTCCCTCTCTGCCTCTCACCCTTTCCCTTTCTCTAAAAATAATAAAATATTTTTAAAAAATTTTAAAGGGAGACAAAAAGAGAAAACCTCAGAAAAATGGACTATTCATGTTTTAAAAGACGATGTACATTCCAAAGAAATAAACAGAAAGACTAGGAAAGTGCCTCTTTTTCTCTATCTCTTATCTTTATTTTTATTTTATTTTTTGTTCTCAGATATCCTCTCCCTCAATATAAACAAATGAATTAATATTTGTTTCTTTTCATAAATATTCAACTGTGTAAATCCTTTCCCCAAAACTGCTTTCTTGGACCTATTTCTCTATCTGTTATCTTCAGATGCCCTCACCTGACTTGTCTCATTATCAGTAAGTCACATTCTGAGCTCAAGACTTGATATAGTTGCTGATGTGACTGCCTCTGTTTTGAATGTTTTCTCATGGTCCTGAGGAAAAAAACAACTACAAGTTAGGAAGCATGGGTATTTTTTAAAAAGAAATTATTTATTACTAAGACAAGTCTACAATAACATTTAAGGTATTTAAAAACAAAAACATCACTCATGTTTTCACCACTTAACACAATCACTTTCTCTTCCCGACATTTTCTTCGTCTTCAGTCAGATATAGAAATATTTTATAGCCCTGGCTGGTAGCACAATGGATAAGGTGCCAGCCTGCGAACCCAAAGGTCACCAGCTCCATTCCCCAGCCAGGGCACATAACCAGGTTGCAAGCCAGGTCTGTGGCTAGAAGCAGGTGAAAGGCAACCATACATTGATGTCTCTCTCGCTCTCTGCCTCTCCACCTTCCCCTCTCTCTGGAAATAATAAATAAAATCTTTTTAAAAAATTAATGAAATTAAGTAAAACATTTTTTATAAAATCCACGTAATTTTTTGTGTTCTTTTTTAACATCACTTAATAACACTTTCCCTGATCTCACATAATCTTCCTTTTTTAATTTTTTATTTACTGATTTTCAAGAGAGAGGGACAGAGATAAATATCTATTTGTTCTTCAACTTATTTATGCATCATCCACTGGCTGACTCTTATATGTGCCCTGACCAGAGATCAAACCTGCAACCTTGACACATCAGGACAACACTCTACCAGCTAGGCTACCTGACTAGGGCATGTAGTCTTCCTAATTGTCACTTTTTGTGGTTGTATAGTTTTTCCTAGCTATATCATAATTTGTTTAAGCACTCTTCTGTTACTGTACATCAAGTTGTTCCCAGCTTTCATTGTTAAAAGTGATTCTCCCATAAACATCTAAGGACATATAAAGATTTGTCTACTTCTTCTTTTGAATTATTTCCTTTGTAGAAATTTCTAGGAATACCGTTATCATGTTGAAGGGTTTGAATGACTTCAAGGGATGATGACCCCTTGAAAAGGCAGTACCACAAAGTTTATAACCCATGTCATATCTTGATTTTTTTAATTGATTATGACACAGAAGGGCCAAGATACTTCCCAAAGCATCACTGACTATCCTGCCTCATCTCACAGAGTAGTCCCAGCAATGCAAGACGAGTGTTTCTCCATGACCTTATCCTTCAGTTCACTGAAGACTACTGAAAAAAAAAAAAAAAAAAAAAAAATTAAGTGATGACCTTTGGGAATAAGTCTTTAAAAGCTCCAGAACAAAACCATGAGACAAATCAACAATGCACTTCCTGAGATAAATCCTGTCTTAGAAATTAAATGAAGGCATAGTGTGTGTGTGGCAAGAGGGTGGTGGGGAGGGGGTGCAGGTCAGATATGATTGGAACGCCAGTGGCACAGTTGTCCCGTGCAAACTGGTCTCTGGGAGCTGGGTCAAGGCAGCGGAGTTGAAAGCCAAACACAGACAGCAGCTGTTGAGGATGTAAAGTCTCTGGCCAGAGAGGCTAGAGAGCTGGGTGTGGTCACCCAGAGGCCAGTTTCCACCCCACCCTCCAGGCCCAGTGACAGGCTGAGAAGAGAGACTTCCCAGTATTGCATTCCAGTCCTCCTTTCTGGGCTGAGTGAGAATGCCTGTGACAAGGCCGGAGCCTGGCTGCATCTGCCTGAGTGCACCGCACGCATCTCCCTCAAGGGTGTCCACCCCTAAAAGACACCAAGCCTTCTGGGAACATCATGCCCAGGGAGCCAGGATGCAGGACCCACCTTACTCTGCTGCATGGTCCCGGCTACATCCCTGGGTATGAAGTACAAGTAAACCCCACCAGCGTGGTCCACAGGGGACTGAGCCAAACTGTGGGAGCATGGGGCTCTTTCGTACCTTGCACAAGCAAATGCCAAGCCGCCTGGACAGCACCAGCCCAAGGACTTCCCAGGACGTTCGACAAGAGCCCACCCAGCTACATCACTGAGCAAGGAATCTGCGTTATTCATTTCAACATCACTTTTCTTGGAAACCCTGGCTGTTCCACTCTCCAGCAATAATCCATCAAACTTTTCTCTTTGTGGAAGTCATACTGTGAAAACTCCCATAATCAGATTTCCCACACTAGGATCCCTGCTGATAATTATGTAACAACAGAGTCAAGAGGGGAAAGAGTGGATCAGACGCTGACATCTGTTTTCCCTTTCTGTCTGTCTTTTAACTTTTGATCATAAAATTTTTCAAAGGCACACAAAAGGAGAAGGGGAGAAATAATGAGCTCTGGGTCCCCACCACCCAACCTGAACAATCTCTTCATAGATAAATCTTGTTTCAGTTATCACTCCCCACCCCGTCCTCACCACCACCACCACCCCTACACACAAATATGCACACTTTTTTTTTTTTTATTAGAAGTTTTAAAAGCAAGTCCCAGATACTGTCATTTCACTCATGCGTCTCTAACTAACAAGGAATTTCTTTTTTGACATCATCTCTATTGGCACTAGTATTTATTAACGACTGGTATTTGTTTAGCATTTAATATTTGGCACAAGGTATTACAGTAAGGCTCCTGACACAGTTAATGTCATGCAGTTTCAGCTCAGCAGAGAAATACCTTGGAAATTCACCCACCCCAGGAAAAAGACATGCCCTGGCTATAAGAACACGGCTGCTTGCTCATGAAGAAAGTTGCTTGACCAAGTCGAGGTGAGCTGCAGCAAGACTGCAGCCTGGGAGCTGGCAGAGCTTGGGACAAGAGGCATGCCAGAGCCTGACTGGCTCCATCCCGCTGGATACTCAGGGTATTAAAAAAGAGTACTGCTTTCTCATCTGAAAACTGCCGTTTTTAAAAACTGCTTCACACCTACCACTTGAAGTTACATTGTCAATATAGAAACACCTCGCTTTCTTGAAAAGGTTGTGCCTTCTATGAGACACCCTTCAGCAAAAGTTAGGAAAATCTGACTTACATTTCTCCTCATTGGGAGTCTATGCATAGGGAGCTCAGGGAAGTGTGCTTTCAAGCAAAAGCAACCTCAGTAGAAGCATTCCTGTTTGCTGTATACTCTTCTTTCCCAATCCATGCACCTCATCTGAACATCTATGCTTAGGAAATTTAGGTCGAGTAGCTGCATTGGGTTGACTTACCCCAGGAAAGGTGGGGGCCGCATAAGCAGAGTGTTGGGGTGAGTCTTTGCCTAAAGGACAGACTGATAAATGCACTGTCAATCACAAGGATCCCACACGAATTTTGGGCTGCTGCCTGCTACCAGACCTTCTAACCCCAGGGTCTGCATGGATTTAAAACCCAAGGCCAATCCACCTAGAGTGTCACAAGGTACTGCTGATTTTCCCTGGTGATTGCCCTCCTGCAGGTTCTCATCACTATACACGATTACTACAACCACTTCTGTCTTGGACCCTGATTGGCCCAGTTTGGATGTGATGCCCTCTTAAAGTCCAGTCAGCTGCGCCTGGAGCTTGGGACATGCCGTACAAAGAAGCTGTCAGGAGCTGCCGCTGTGGGTTAGGGCTGGCTGTGTGTAGAGCAGAATGGATTTTGTGAGCCCAGCCAGTGCTATGCATAGTGCCCACTAAAAACAGCTGCTTTTACATGCTTTGACAGATGTTTCCTCCACCTGAACCACCCCTCAGATGTCTGTGTGACTTTCCCCTTTGTCACCTTCACTTTTTTCAGGCCTCTGGACATTATCGTCAGGAAGGCCTTCCCCAACCACCCACATCCACTAACATACACCCACTGACACTCTAGAGCCCTTACTTTTGCCTCATGTGTCTCTGTACCCCGTATCACCACCTGATGCATATTTATTACCTGCTGTCTGTTGTGGTCACTATGGTCTCCCCTGAACCTAGAGCAAGGCTAGGCGTATAGCGAGGATTCAACACCTTTGTGCAGAATGGATGATCCCCTTAAAACAAGATCTTGTCTTCTTCTACCACACATGATCGATCAGAGTGGGCACTGATGCAGATGGCTAGAGACTCTACAGAAAATGCACGGGGGGCGACACAGCAGTTTTCCAGAGTCAACACTCAACCCCCAAATCTAGCGGCTCTAATAGGAATGTCTATTTCTTAAATCTGTACCCTCGGTGACTGCTGTAGAGATTGTGACCGCCAGCTCACACCAGCCCACTAGGGTCCAGATGGACCTTCCCAATGGCCTGACTCTAAACTTTCAAGCAGGTACACTTGGAAGAATATGTCCCTCTCAGAGCTACACCACTGGCAGGTGTGCCTTCAACAACAGAAAGGTTTATTACTTTCTTCCCCCACAGAAAAACCACAAAAATATTTCCTTCTTGACTGCAGCACTGGGTTCCAAGTTTCATTAAGGAACCAGCCAGCTGCTTCCTCCTCGCTAGTGTGGGAAGAAGTTAAGATAAAGAGCATTTGAAATTCTACCTCTGCACACCTGGCTCATACCTTATTCCCTTCTGACAGGTCTTCTTGTTTCCCCAAGTTCAGGGATGTAGGGCTGTATGTAACCTGCCTCCCCAGACAGCTGGGGCTCCAGGAGCCCCTTGGCCCCTCTCCTTCTGGTGTTAATAATAGATGGCTTTTATTGAATTGTGCACCTGTCATACTCCAGTTCCTGCACCTTACAAATTGTCTCACATTCTTCTCCCCAAAATGGGAAAAGAGCTGTAATCCTAGTGGCTGCTGGCTGGGTAGCCCCTTATCCATAATAGCAGAATCTATCTTTCCACCTCTGTCACCGAGAAGCACTTCCCTCCAGTATATTTGCAGAGCAAGTTGGTCTCTTATCTCCAAAGCCAGTCCAGGCTGCAGCCTGTTCCTCTGCTTTTACCTGCTCCTAAATGCCACCCTTAGCCAAGTCTCTGCTCTTGCAGTGTCTGAGTCCTGCCACATGCTCTGCCATTGCCTCAACCTGACACTGACGTGGCTTCAGGAGTGCAGTAGGCAGGATAATGGCCCCTAAGAATGCCCACATCCTGGAACCTGTGCACATGTTATCTTATAAAAAAAACTTTGCAGCTGGGATTGAGTTAAGGACCTTGAAATGTGGAGATTACCTAGGATTATCTGGGTGAGTGCAATGTAATCATGAGTCCTTATGAGGGAAAAAGACAGGCAGGAGAATACATGTCAGAGAGGGAGGCGTGGTGATAGGCACAGTGGTCAGGGGGCTAAGAGAAGGGGCCAAGGAATGCAGGTAGTTTTTAGAAGCTGAAAAAGACAAGAAAACAAACTCTCACCTTGAGCCTCCAAAAGGACTGCAGCCTTGGCTGACACCTGGATTTTAGGTCCTCTGACCTCCAGATCAGTAAAACAGTAAGCTTGTGGTATCTTTAAGCCACCCAGTTCGTAGGAATTTATTACACCAGCAGCAGGAAACTGAGACAAGATCTGATGCAAGGAGGCCACGTTTGCTTTTACTGTCTTGACCCTTAATTCTACACCTCTAACACATATGTGTAAGCCCCTTTGTTGAAAGTTTGCTGATAAGTAAAAGGCAACAAAAGAGCTGGGTATTAAATATGGTTGTTCCCAGAGCCCAAGAGAAAGAAAAACCTCGAACAGGGTCTGTCCATGGGTGTACCCCATTTCCCAGTCTTCCTGACCAGCCCCAGTGCCCACTCTCTTTTTCTTCTTTTCCTTTGTGAGCCAGCTTTCACTCCTGCAAGGCAAGATTCATTCGTTCGGCAAGTATTCACTGAGTAGCTACTGTGTCCCAGGCACCATTCTAGGCGTTGGAAATAGAGCAGTGAACACAAAAGAGAAGTAATACAAGCTACCACAACGGTTGTATTTCGTGATATCCCCACACTACTTTTATTTTACCCTCGACCCCAAATAGGATAATCTGGAAAAAATGGATAATCCACAGCAATACATTTCGCAACGTATGAGCTGCTCAATTAGGAATCAACCCATGTAATTAGATGATTCCCAGAATAATCCCCGCAGGCTTTCTTTCTCCAGTTCTTGTTCTGGTCAGGGTCCCACTGCTAACACCAAGTCAAGATACACCTCCTCATTCTTCCTACGGGTCTTTTGATCTCCCGTGAGTAATTCTTAGATCAGACACATGCATACACACCCCAAAAACAATTCATCAGTCTCAGTCTAAAGCTCTGGTAAAGAAGGGAGGGAAGAGCCCAACTAAGTAAGGACAGGCCTTTATGCTTGTTATGCAAAGCAGCTCCACTTCCCCTTTTTTAAGACCCTGCCCATAAACTGTGGTCTGGGCACCAGAAATGCTGCCCACTACTATGTCTTTACAAGTGGAAAGACCTCTGCTCAGTACCATTATCCCCTGCTACCCAGAGAACTGGTAGAAGCTGGGTAAATGGACTTTTTCTGTTATATTGAGCCACAGCAAATTCCCACCCAGGGCTTCCTCTGCTGACAGACTCCACTAGCAAGCGAATCTGTGCCCTCTCTCCCTTATCCATAGCAAGCCCTCCAGAGTTTTGCAACTTTTCTTCTTCTAGTTATAGAAGGGAACCCTCAAGGGTAACTGGCTCCTTTCAATAACTTGTAAATGATCCTCTCCTCTCAATGGCCTTTTCCTAACAAAGGATGCACAAGCACCATCAGGAAAATACTTTTGATTAAAACAAATGTTAACTTTCTGGGCGCTGGGGAATTTCAAAGCAATAATTATTAGCTGTGGATTCTGATTACGCTTACCGCCATTTGCTATACTATAATGTGGATGCAGAGTAATTATTAAAATATACATATTAATTAATTGATTATGCATTTACCAGGTGCCAGGGAGTTTACTGTTTTTGTTTTTTGTATTAGCTCATTTAGTCCTCTCCAATGAGGTTAAGCCTATTTTTTAATTTTTAAAAAATGTCTTGATTTCAGAAAGATAGAGAGAAGGAAAGATCATTTTGTAGTTCCACCTGCTGACGCATTGGTTGGTTGAATCCTGTATGTGGGTATGACTCCTGACTGGGGGTCAAATTCACAACCTGAGCATATCGAGACAATGCTCTAACCACCTGAGCTACCCCACCTGAACAGAAGTTAGGACTATTTTTTCCCATATTTTACAAATGAGGTCATTGAAGCTGTGGTTAAGAAACCACTCCAAGGTCACACCTCAAATTGGTGGTAGGAGCAGGGCTCAAACCTGTGTGCTGCTGGTCCGATCCTAACCACTCTGCTATACTGTTGGGCCGTGTGTTTAGCAACTGGAAAGCTCTTCAGGGTGGTACCTTCATCTCCATTTCCATTTCGAAGTGAATATAATAAAAGAGGAAAGGAAGGAAAAGACACGTTTCATGAGCAAATGTGACCACCCTGAAAATTAGAGATAGATGAGAAGAAACCTGAAGCCAGGAACAATAAATACTTTTAAATTACAGCTAATTGGGCAATGGGTAGGTTTGGAAAATTGTGGTTTAGAGTCCAGAGCAGTGTAGGGACTGGTGGCAGCATTTATTTTGGAAGTGTCAAGGCCTGCCACCTCCATTTAGATCCCTTTAATAAATGAGAGTCTAAAATACTCTAAAGAGAATCCCTGCAGAGACGACCAGCCAAGAATCCTTGGCTTACAAAAGAATGGGGGCTGCTTCTTCCCAAGTTACCATGCACAGAAGCAAAACTTGGCAGAATCTGAAACAAAGGATTTTGATCCTGCTCCTACCATTGCTTCCACAGAAGGAAGAAAAAAAAAAAAAAAGAAAGAAAGAAAAGAAAACACTGACTTACATCTACTACTGCTTCTAAGCACCAAGACCCAGTTAGGCGCCCTTGGAAGAGAATCCCACCCCGCCCTGTGCTCAGGGAAATCAACCCCTCTGGAGTCAACCACCCAAAGACCTAAGTTCAGGGCCAGATTTTTCTACCTCAGCTTCTTTTCTGCACAGTTTCATTTCTTGAGGAAATTTTCCACATCGAATTGAGCCACTGCTCTGACACCATTTTCATTGAGTAATCCCTGGTGATGTCACACCAGCCAGGCACTAGGGGAAGCCCTGCTTTTATGGGTTGGCTCTTAATTTAGAAAATTTTTCTATTCTGACTCCCCTCCCATTTTTTTGCTGGACTCCGCTGCTTTGGAGCAAGATGCCTGAGCGGTGAAGTGTTGCCTGCTTTTGCAAAAAGGAATTCCTGCTCGCTGAGAGGCAAATGGTTGAGTGAAGGCAAGATGTGTGACCTGTAATAGCACATCTTAATTGGAGAGTTGGCGAGAGAGGATGTGTCGTCCTGGGGTGCGCTCCACGGCTCCTAATGGGGTTCATGGAGCTCAGCTGAGAAGATGGGCCAGGGACTGTAGGACTCACAGCCTCTCCCTGGTGCCACAGTCATGGGTACCTGAGGAGCCCACCACCTCGTGCGTGGCACCGGGGCGACCGCGGCTAACCCACATCCCCACCTTCCTCCCACGCCTCCCGGCGGCTCGGTGCAATGAGCCGGCAAAGGGCAGTTGGCACACCTCCCCTGTGAAAGCCTAATCCAAACAGCATGTCCGCTGAGCTCAGCGGGGTGACTCATGTGCAGTGATGTGTGAGGCCAGCAAGCGGAGATTAGGATCTGGCCCGCCCGCCAGCCTACCCTGCACTTCCTTTGATCAACTCGGATGGTTTTTAATTCCGCAGAAGCAGCTTCCTGCGAGCCGCCAGCACCTCTCCGCGAGGCCGGAGCCATGCTGCGCCGACCTACTTGTCGGGAGGGGAGCCCCGTGCGCCCCTGATGGCATAGGGAGTGACATCCTGGGCTCACAGCCTGCACGGAGCCACTTTCGCAGAGGTGCCCGTGGTGACATCAGAAGCTTGCTCCTCAGCCAACACCAGCAAGGCCACGCGCGAGAACAGCCTGGGTTCTGAACCTGTTGCTGGCACTGGTTGGAAGCGCGGCGGAGTGAAGAAAACTAGGACTCTCTCTAGGGGACTGTGTGTGTGTGTGTGTGTGTGTGTGTGTGTGTGTGTGTGTGTAAGCTGGGGCCTAAAGGACAGCGTCTGGCACAAAATGAAGCACTCTCTGGGTTCTTCAGAAGTTCTTTTTCACATCTGTTTTGCTCGAAATGGAACACGTTCAGAGTATATGACTTTCTTGAACGTTTTTCCCCCCTGCTTGAGTGGAATGCGTTGGCGCTAAGCTCTTCCAAATCCCCTCAGTGCGATGCCCTCGCCAAACAGAGCACCTGAAAACAGGTCTCCTCTCTTTCCTGCTCCTCTCTCCAACCGCTCTCTCCTCCCTCTCGCTTTTCTCGGGGAGAGAAGGGATGATTCTCATTAGACTCATCCTGTCTGCACATTAGAATGTCCCTGGGGGTCAGGGGGAAGACCTGGCAACACATTCTAAAGATCCCCAGACCCAGGCAGCACCCCGGAATAGTTCACTCAGCCTTTGAGGGTTGGACCAGACATGGAGCTGCCCCAGTGCAGGCGCAGTTGGGAATCATTAAAGCCACAATGTCCCCTGGCATCAAGGTTCACCTTCAGAATGGGTTCCATTTCCCCCTAATGACTTGTGAACCACCATTCTGTCTGAGGGCCTTCTGGAAAGTGGGGTGTATTTTAATCAGGTGAAGGTGAGATGTTACCTGGGTGGGATAACTAGCCTGTTTATTAAGAGGAATTTGTGCATCTGATGCGAAGTATTTACCACACCACTGAGACTTAGCACGGAGGATGAACTTTAGGAATGGAAATGCAGACTAGATGAGTCCCACAGGGAAGAAGTAGGGCTACTTCAGCACCCAGAACAATGACCAACCCCATGGGAACTTTGGGAAGGCAGGTTTGCATGTGGTGGTGGTGATGGGTGGTGAGCAGAGCTTCCAGATAAAATAAAGACCACTGGTTCGATTCCAATTTCTGGTAACAAACAATGCACTATCTGGAACAGACATGCTAAAAATTATTCATTGTGTTTTGGAAATTCAAATTTAACTGTGTGTCCTACATTTTATTTGCTAAATCTGGAAATCCCAGGTGTGGATGGCAGGCGGGGGAGTAACATCCCAGGTATTGAGGGAGCGGTCGCTCTCACCTGGTGGTTACTGCCCTCCAGGGGGGCGTTGGGGAAAAATGTGTAGGCATCTGGGGATGTCCCAATGACTGGGTATTGCTACTGGCATTTTGTGGGTGTGAACGAGGATGCAAAACTACTGCTGTAGGTGGAAGAGTTCCAGTGAAGAATAGTCTTACCTAAAATGTCAAGAGCACCCAGACCAGTCCCACCAACTCGCCATTTTACTGAGGACTGACCCTATCGTCTTCCTATAGTTGCTCCCTGGAGAGCAATGCACTGCCCACTCAGAGAAGTTCAGAACCTGCCCCCAGGAAAGAGCCAACCAGGCAAAGTCCCAGGTACTTTCCCCAATGCCTCCTATAGCCCAACAAAACCATACAGCTGGTTCAATGAAAGAACCCCGGAAATTTACTCCAGGGCTTCAGAACTTACAAAAAGTACCGCCTCCTTCGGGAAGCTTTCCTTGACTGCTCCAGTCTTCACTGATCTGTCTCCTCAGTCTCTAAAACCATTTTTCTCCTCATTTAAAACTTGAACTTATTCTTGTAGTAGTTGCCTGTGTGCCAGCCTGTGAATTAATTAGTCTCTTCAACAAGCCTGGGAATATCAGGGAAATGAGATCAAGTTCTGGGTGACCCTTGTCACCTTATTGATTTGTTAGTTGGTTTTACTGTTACACTTGATCTGCTTCTTTAAAACTCTGTTGTACAATGAATGCATAAATAAGTGAAACAACAAATCAATGTTTCTTTCTCTCTCTCTGACCTTCCTGCCTTTCTAAAATCAATTTAAAAATAAATAAAAAATTTATAAAAGGATAACTCTAGTACAGCTGAAATCAAATGTAGAGATAAGTGAGGCAGTTAACGTAAAGATGAAAGGGGAGATGAGAGGCCACATAGAAGGAGGGGAAAACCAGGAACAGGAAAATAAAGATAATTTTGTAAATGGATATTAAACTTAAGTCTGGGCTCCCTGGCAGTTAAAGCAAAAAGGGAAACGTAAGATTACATCACTGTTATTGTCTGGGAGAAAAGGAAAGGAAGCAATCATCCGCTCATGATGAAACAATCTTTCTCCTCATGCTAAAGTCTAATTGAAATTTATCACTGAGAGCCTCAAAGACAGGACTCTGCTGTCACATGAGTTTTCTAAGTTTTTTTTTTTTTAAATGAGTTTTAAATTTTTTCTTATGTGTGTTTTGTGAAAATTTTGAAACTATAGTGTTAAACCTTGGCTCTGTGAAGGCATTTTTTAAAAATAAGGAGCTAAGTAATATATTTTAAGCATATTGCTTTCTAGTGATCTGATTAATAAAAGAGCACTCAAAGGTTTTAACTGCCCAGAGCTTTTATGAAGGCTTCATGTGCGGCTCCCCTAGGATTTTCTGACAATCTTAAAGGAAAAGGTGGAGATGCTGTATAAAGTAAGTTTTCGGGGAGGGGTAGAGGAAACACAGCTGAGAATAGCCACATTTCACTTCCCGTCCTACCTTCCTCCCCCAAACTAGAAGCTGACGGTCAGAATTACCCACCCTGCCCAAAAGGCACTTCCCAGCCACATCCCCAGGAAAAGGATAAAGGAAAAAAAAAATGTCACCAGAGGCCCACCCCAGGGGCAGGATTCTGAGAAGGACCGGACCATCTGACCCTGCATATCATCCTTTAATGAGTGCTACACTTTGGTGTTTGCTGGCTTCTCTTCTAAAGGCAGGGAACAGATCATTAGATGACTCAAAAAGAGTTTCCTTTTCTTGGTTTTATTTGGAGCTTTTGTTTTTTGTTTTTAAGCCAACTCCCGAAATGGGTGGGAGACAAAAACAAACAAAACATAAACCGCAGTCCCCCACCCCCATGCTGGACAACATCTGTGGCCTGGGGCTTTGACGAATTGCTGGTTGACTCACGTACCCTCTCTACCCTCATCTCAAGCCAGTCCTTGTGCCCGGCGGCTAGCGGTGACAAAACCAAGATGAATCACCATATGCCAGAATCCATAGCTATCAAAATGCTAAGCAGCTGGTCTGGAATGGGAGGTCAAGGCCAAAGGTGAAAACATCTGACACTAGCCTTGGTCTTTTGCTTTTGGAGGGTGGTAGCCTTTATCTCCTTTAAGCTGGGGCAAAAGCTTAAAGCACACACAGCAGGCACAGGCAGTCCGGGTGCTGGTGGAAAGGCTGCTTCAGCAGGAGTGAGTGCTGCTCTCACTTTCGGGGGCTCCTCAAACCCACTCCTCCCTGAGGTGGGGAGAACAGCCGGGAGAAGTCTTTCCCAGCTTCCCCGAATCGCGCTGGCCTTGCTTACGTAGGGCTGGAATGTGTGTGCTAGACTCACCTTCAATTCTCCATCAGGCCAGCGTCGTTGACTCAGACCATCCTTTCCTATGGGATTAGAGGCAAGGGCTTTAATCAGGATCATGTTTGGCTTTCCAGCATCTCAACTCCCTTCCCATGTTTAGAACATCTACTGTTTCATGAGTCTTGGTGGACTAAGAAAAAAGCCCCAATGGCCAGACACTCTTTTCTCCAGGCCCCTTTGCAGCTAGGCACACACACGTAACTGAAACTTGGCCAGTCAGGTGCATCTGCTCCACATGGAACCCAAAGTCACAGGCACAAAGAAACGTGGACAGTGGCGAGGCCTTTCGAGAGGGACGCTGCAGAACAGAACTATGCAGGCTTCTAGGGTGGTGGTGTCCAGTGTCCAGGGCAGAAAGGGGCAGAGCAAGTTGTCCTGCCACAGGGGCTGCGGCCGCGCTGGTGCCCTCCTCTTACCCTTTCTGTGCCGTCATGGGTTCTGCCCGTGGCCTTGGATGTGATCCTGAGTCCCCAGTTCCTGTGTTTTCGGAGCCTGTTTCTCCTGCCTTCTCCGTGGTTCTCCGGGTTACTCGATAGCCTCTTAATAAATTCCTTTCCTACTCAACTCAGTCAGAGTTGGTTTCTGCTGCTCGCCAGTGGGACCCCTGACTTTGTCCAACTACAACTGGTTTCAGTCAATCGCTTGCAGATGGTTTTTTTTTCTTCATCTTTTCACTGCCTGCATTCTTTATGCCTCTGCCTTCCTGGCAGTTCCACAAGTAATCCAGAAAAGGAGGAATGAGCATGCAGAGAATTTGACCACAGCTGGGAAGTGAGCCAAGAGAACTCTGAAGAACTTAAATGTTAGATCCCTCACTTTGTTAGGTGGGGTGGATGTAGGATTAATGAGACAGAAGGCTGTGAGCTGTTCATCATATTTTATTTCTTTAATCTCTAACATGATTATACGATGATTACCCACGGCACTTAAAGATCCCATGAAGGTGTGGACCAGGTCTGCCTTGTTTTCCCTAGCTTCTATGTCATACTGGATACTTGGTAAGTACTAGGAGAGGAATGATGATGAACATTTGAAAAAGAGAATTCAGAGAAGTTTAATATATCATTTGTGTCTCTTTTTAAAAAATAATAGTCTCAACTATGTGGGAGCTAAAGATTAAGCCCGTGAGCCCAGCCAACACTGCAGATATTTGGTAGTGTTGACTGAAGAGCAAAAGCCTGGAGCTTTAGCCATCAGACTGTCAAAAACAGAGACGACACGCTCCCAGGCAGGCAGAGCCTGACTTGGGTGCAGCCCAGACAAAATGCCGATCCATTTCTTCTTGGACGGGAGCCCCGAGAGTGCCTGCAAGCTGAACTGAGATAGCTCTCCAAAAAGTATTTTAAATCAATTTCAAATGCATTGACAGTACTTTATGAAACCCCAGAAATGGCATGCGGGGTGGGGTTAGCTGATGTTAGTGTGAATCCAGAAAACCAAGGACAGGTTTCCCCATCAGAGAACATTGGTGCATCTGTCTTGGTGAGGCTGGTTGTGATTTGGGGTCACAAGGATGCCCACGCTACACACTGACTCGGGTTCTCATTCTTGTTTGTGGGTTGAACCAATGAAACTTTACATCAGGCCAGCCTCTTAACTAACTCGTCCAAGTTTTCATCTCCCAATTTTAAAACCTCTGGTTTTAAAGCAGAGGGTTTGGACTACCTCACCCACTTGTTTCCTATCTAAAATGCAGTATTTCTGTGATTTCCCTTCAGGGCAAGAATCACACATTCTTCTTAAGTATACCCTTCTGTCCAAGCACAAAGCTGGACAGGAGGCACAGACAGTCTGAAGTGTGGCAGTGTTTTGGAAAGGCCTGGGCCAGACTCCTCTGAGAACTTTCTCAAGCCCGGATGTAGGGCTAGAAATGATAAGTTAGAAGAGGGAGAATGCTGGCATCCTTTGACCTGCAGCTACGCTCTGTAACCAGTCACAGGACTTTCTAAACTGTTTCTTGTGCTTAGGTGCCGGAGCTGGATTTCCAACGCACCCACCTCTCGCCTAGGCTGATCTTGAGCTTCGTACAGAGCAGCGGAAGATGGGTAAAGCAAACGCCTTCAGTACAATCTGAGACGAGTAGAACAGAGAACTGTGAATATCATACACATGTTCCAGTGTATATGTTTTCAACCTGCACTATGAAACTCAGGTTTTAAACTCTAAAATCTATGGACATTTTTTGCTTGGTGAAGGTGCTTCACCTCTTTTGGCCCTGGGCTTAGAATGATAAGCAGATCTGAAGGTCGTAAGTGACAGCAGACAGGAAAACAGGATGGTCATCTTAGTTCCTCTGCTTCCTCCCTTGGGGAGAAGGGACAGGACTCCAAAGAAAAGAGATGGGAAGGAAAACAAGTCAATCCCAGCAGGGAGGAAAGAGAATGGCAATAGACACTGGAGTTTGGCTGCCAGCAAAAATCTGATGCCCTGCATTGATTGCTCTGAGGAGAGGAGACAAGTCTTCCCAAATCCAGGTGCCCCAACATGACTGTGAAAGCCACACCCGCCAGCCCACAGACTGCCAACACTGCTGCAGAACCAGTGAGGCACCTTGGGGAGCTGCCCAAGTTTCAGGAGGCATCTCTGCACACGCTGCCTTTCGCCCTGGTGGGTGTTTGTGAACACAAGCGTGGGGCGGCTCCGAGCTGCCACGCAGAGCTGCAGATGTGCTTTTCCCTTTTTTAAGGCAAAAGTTAATTTCAGAAATTTGATCCCAGGGCTAACTAACAGCCAATTCTTCCTCCCACCAGCATCCTGCAGGACTGACTGAGCAAGTGCACGGGGCTTTGATGTCAACAGAGGTAGGCAGGGCAGGCCCAGCGTGGAAAACTGTGAAGTCAGCGTTTATCTCCAGCACTCCTCCCTTCCCCCCGGCTTCCCATTTCTCCACCCATTTCCCCCCTATCAGCTTCCAGCTTCGCATTTCCCAGGGGACCCTGGAACATAGGCAAACCCTCCATCCGTCTGCTTCCACTCCCCTGCCCCCACCAAGTCTAAAACAAACAAAGGCGTGCATTCCATACGTTTCCTCAGAAGAGATTGAGCACAGAAACCTGGTCTTTTGTGCTCTCTCCCTTCCACCCCAAGTTTGAAACTGCCTTCCGGCCTCCTGGGGTTTCACAAAGATTCAAAAGGGCCTCAGACCAATACAGCTGCTTGGTTTATGGCTCAAATTTAAGCCACAAATTATAAAATGATAACTCTCTGCTCAAATCTCTTCCAGGAAAGGCTATGTTGTCAAGATTAAGTTACAACCTCGTGGACTGTATGAGTGAGTCTAGCTGCTGACTAACTCTCACACTCATTTTCCTGCTGGAGATGTTTTTTCTTAGGAAACATTCTGTTTCTGAACAACTTTAAACAAAGAAAAGGACTTGAAGGCAGGAAAAACATCGGGGACTTTTTAACCCAAGGAGTCTTTTTTACATGCTTTATTATATAACGGCTGCTTTCGGTTTGTGGGAACCAAAGGAAGTTTAACAAACATCTTTCTTCTGGAGCACTTCACTGCCAGAGAGCCCTGCGAAAATGGCTTCACGTGGGCAGCTACACACTCACTTCATCCTCTAGTTGGAACGTGCAGTGTGTGCTAAATCAAAGCTGTTTTAAGGAATTTGGGTCTTAAAGTATTTGCTCAGTGATTTGGACAGGATTGCAACATGAATTACTATATTTTGTTCCCATGAAAATCAATTCTTTGGAATTCTCCTACAGGGTCTGGTCTAGTGACAAGTCATTAAGCCACATGCATGCTTTTCTATAATGACCCTCCTCTCTGCCAGAGCTTTGGCAGGCTGAAGAAGGAGAGATGAAATATTTGCTGGAGGCACCTTTCTTGCCTCCCTGCAGGGTCTGTCACACTGACCTCATTTGGATGACTCGGGGCTGCAGGAAGAAACTCAAGGGTCCATCAGGTCCCTCCAGCACAATTCCTTGGTTACACAACTATGACTATGTTTCTACCAGGACACTCAGGTCTTGAGGGCCAATTGAGTCATAATCACTTTAGCATTGACTCCTGAAGTCCCTGTTGTTTATTTCACACCTCAGATCCTTGGGTTTTTGTTTTCCAATGTCCTTGCATGTAATTGCCCACACCAGCCACAGCAGGCCCTACCAATGCCACTCCTGTCTCTGTTTTTCTGAAGCCAGCCCTGCTGTCATTACTGCTGCTTTTTCTGGAATATTTCACATTGTGGAGAGAGTTCTTTTCCTGTGATTATAGCTCTTTCTTCCAATTTTGACTGGCCTGGCGTCTCTATGATTATAGTCCATTAGGACTCCTGAGACTAGAAGGCACTTTATTTTTCAATGCAGCCTTGTTTTTATTTATTTTTTAAAATAACATGTTTTATGACATTTTTGCACAGAAGTATAAAGATGAAAACAATGATGGTTATTAATCCCACAGTCCAGATAACCCCTAAGAGTATTTTAAAAAATAAAAATAAAATACGTATAGGACAAAAGTTAAAATTTTTAAAAAGGCACAAAAGGAAAAATAGAACTCTCCTTTTCTGCCCCTGAATCCCACCCCAAAATGTAACCACTATTACTATTTGTTTGTGTATCTTTATTACTACGTAGTTATGTAAATCCTTTAACAAAATTTTACATATATTGTATTTATTTTGCATTTGCTTTTTTCACTTAAATTGCTCTCTTAGAGATCTTTCCACCAGTGCACTGCAGCTATAAGCCCTGCTTTTAATGTCTGCATTGGCTTTGTTAGAAGAAAATGTGCCCTCCAAATGAAAAATGGCACTCAATTAATATAATTTCTGGCACTCTTTTGTCCCTTTAGTTTCTTTCTTTTTCTTTTTCTTTTTAAAGATTTTATTTCATTATTTTTAGAAAGAGGGGAAGGGAGAGAGGCAGAGAGGGAGAGAGACATCAATGTACAGTTGCTTTTCACCTGCCTCCAGCCACAGATCTGACTAGAGACCTAGTTTGCAACCTTGTTATGTGCCCTGGCTGGGGAATCGAACCTGCGACCTTTGGGTTCACAGGCTGGCGCCTTGTCTACTGTGCTACCAGCCAGGGTGTCCCTTTAGTTTCTTCTACTCCCTAATTCCAGACTGACTTAGCGGCCTAACCAGTTTGGAAGAATAATCTAGACATGCTAGCTCACCTCTGCCCTTTCTTCTTAGGATTGAGTAGCCTATAGGAAGCGTGCTGTCTACTCTCCCAAAGTAAGGAGAGCTGAATGAATGAATGTCTGCCCCATTCTGGGTTTCAGTAGTAAGAAACCAGTTTGTCTCTCACTTAACACGAGCTAGCATATGATACCCCATCCAACGTTGCCTTTTATCAGGGGTATTTAGGTCTTCATCTGCCACTCCTTTGTTTTATTTCTCAATTTGTTTAGAATCTGAGCAAGGAAGGAGACTGCTATTTATTGGGCCTATGCAGAGTCCCCTACTGTTGTTCCTGACTTGGGATATCCAAATTCATTTAATCAGTTTCGTACTGCTTAGGTGGTTCTAGCTTATTGCTTAAACAAACAACACTCTGGAAACATCTTTATACATGTAGCTGGATTGCTTTCTGCAAGCACATCAATAGGAAATATGTTACAACGTAAGTGTTAGATCAGAGATTTTTGTGTCCCAAAAAATGGTGGGCAAAGAAGCCTACCCCAAACATTAGTGAGAGTTGGGATGGGGTACTTAGATAATATACTAATAATTATAACAGCTATAATTGACATGTTTATCTCTTGCTGCATGCCAGATTCTGTGCCAAACACTTTACATATACTAAGGGTTTTTAATCCTTATAACAACCTTATAAGTAGTGACTATTAGGCTGAGGTCAAAACTGTTAAATAACTAGCCCAAGGACACAAAGGTAGTAATGAGTAGAGATAGACTTCAAGTCCATGTTTGTGTGATTCTAGAGCCTATGCTTCTGACCACCTGGTTGAAGGGTGTTTCCATAGCGCAGTGATGCTAGCCTGTTTAGCATTTGAAAATGTGTAATGACATGGGTTTAGGACTCAGCTCACACATGTATATATACATTCACACATTGTACAGTGACTGAGAACACAGAATTATAGCCAGACTCTATGGTTTCAAATCCCAGCCTGGACTCTTAACAACATTGTGATGTGTACCTCAGCTTCCTCATCTACAGGATCGAGTTTTTAAGATAATTAAGTTATTGAATATTTGTAAAGGCCTAAGAGCACTGCCTAGAATAGAGCAAGTCCTTTATAATTGTTTGTTAAATACAATAAATTCATTTATTTCACAATTACTTTTAATTCCAAAAGCAATATATGAATTCACATTTGTATTACACTAAATAATTCAAATAAAATAAATATATTTAATAAAAAGTGAAAGACACCCCCACCTCCCCCTTCTCCTTGAGCATCTGCCTCCACTTGACTCCATTTGATTCTACTCCTCTCCTCAGGGGTTAATGATTAGCGTCTATATTTCCAGACCTTGCCATATACATATATGTAGTTTTATTTGTACACAACTGGGATTATACCACTGGTAAAAAAGTTTAACGTGGTGATTAAATAATGGACATTGGAGCAAGACCATCTGAATTCGAGTCTTAGTTGGGTGACCTTGGACAAATTATCTAACCTCTTTGAGACTGTTTTCCACGATGGGGGAAAAAACTAGTATCCTTTTAAATTTTTTGGTGGAAATCAGATGAGTGAGTATATGTAAAGCTCTTAAAATGATGCCTGATGAATAAAAAATACTCTCTAAGTGCTAGTTCTCATAATTATTTCCACATACATTATACTGGGACTTACTCTCTCCCTTACCAATCAATGTATCTTAGAGAGTATTCCATAGCAGTATACTATATACAGATATGCCTCATTTTAAAAGTGATTAAAATGGTGTTTCATAAAACATTCACACTATAGTTTATTTAGATGTGCCCAAATATGGGTTGTTTCTAGCATTTGGCCCTTTCTCATCTGAGAATACAGAGTCTATCAACACAAGTTTCACCTGTCATCAGTATATTCCAATTTATTTAAAAGACACATATATTATTTACTTCCTGTCATACAATGTCCAAATTATCTCTAAAATGTTAACTCATTTAATATCCATGTGACACTACTGAAGTAGGGGCTATTTAATCCACACATTACAGATTAGGAAACTGAGGCACAGAGAGATTAATTTACCCAAGATCGCAGGGCCAGGAAAGAAAGCACCAGTCTGACTCCCAAGTTCATACTCTTAACCTTTCTGCTCACACTCTGCACCTTTATTCTTTATTCTAAGCATCACTTCAATAAGACCCTGAGCCTCATTTTGTCACATTTTTACACCCATGTTGTGAGTGGGAATTCAGCCTCTTTGGGAACATGCTTAGGGATATATGGGTAATCTAAAAGGCAACATGGTTTGCTAAACCAACCTGACTCCTTCAACTCCCAAGAGCCAGTGTTTCTAAGGGCTGTTCCTGACACTAGCCAGCCAGCCCTGAGACAGCCCTTCAAGTGACATCCCAGCACTTGCCTTCAGAGGCCCCCAGTCTGGTGTCTCAGCTCTGCCTCTCTGCACCAGGCTGGCCTCTGAGCAAACTCACAGTGCAGGTCAGCAGGCAGCCCTGAAATAAGCAAACATGTTTGTGTTTTGCCTGGTTAAGGAACAGTGCATATCCAATTAGGTGGTGCAAAACTCATGTAAATAGCCTCTTCTCTTTCTGATTCCTGCTGTGTATGAGTCTTTCACAACCAGCTTGGCCAACTCAAATTCCTAAAATACTAAGGTTCAGAAAATATGGTTAAAAGTTTGCTAGTAAAATATAAAACCCCGCTTCTCTGTCCTTCTTTACTGCCTCATCCCTACCCTCAAGCTATTTTAGCTTTTAGACATGTGTATACTAAATGCCTTTTTCTTGAAAGATATGAGTGAGATATTTCTTTTGGCGTGTATCCAGACAATCTGGCAAATCCACACTTGACATTAGCCACAGGGAAACATATTTTAATAAAAACAGAGGAACAAGATATAAAATAGGGCAGACTGTAGGCCTACCCTCTTTAGAAATCAGAATATCTTCTCAAATAAAAGACTTCATAAAACTGAGTGGGATTTTTTTTTAATGTTTTGCTTGGTTAGTAAGAGTTTGTTTTCATCTCAAAAGCTATTGCTCACCCTAACATACTAAAACCTGCATTTTTCCTTTTATAACTAAACTTTACATATGAGTTCTGTCCTTATAGAAAGAACATACCTAAGGCCAGTTTTCTACCCATCTCAAAGCTTCAGTTTTGGCTCAAGGTGCCTCCTATCCTGTTTCAGCTGTGACACCGAAAGTAGAGCTGGCAATTGTGCACAGCTTGCTATATTTTTTGAGCTTTTGTTGTGGCTCTAGCCCTTTAGGTTTTAGGAAACAGGGTGGAAGGTAAGGAGAGAACCAGAAAGGAGGGAGCTGTGACAGAAACAGGAAATAGGGACTTGTCAGGAACTCCTTTCTAGTCCTTTACTCTTCACATCACATCTTCACTCTGTGTCTATTCTAACTGCTCTCAACAGAGAGGTAGTTGAGCAAGGAGTTGACTGGACTGAGATGGGACCATAGGTTTGTCTTACCCTTAATTACAATACATAAAGCTGAAGACTAAATATAGGAAACTACGGTGTGGGGCAAAAGTAAGTTTACAGTTGTGAGTACATGAAACACAGTTTATTCTTGTATTGTTATTCATTATTTTCTATACAAACAACTGTAAACCTACTTTTGCCCCAGCCTGTATATCCTGGCAGAATTGTTAAGATCAAACATAGAAGTTGACTGGAAAAGTAGTGAACCATTTTTCATTAAAAATATCACACACACAAAAACCAATCACCATGCCCTTCTGTCCCAGGAGCCCTAGTGGGAATTGCTATAGGCCCTGGTCCCGGCTGAAGAAGTAGGTCCAGCACCATGTTTTGTGTCACCTGATCCACCTCTTTAATTTCCGATCTTCTTAACAAAGATGTTATTACAGGAATTATATGTATGAGAAAAGCACAAAACAAAACAAATTTTTAAAAAAGTAGTGCCGCAGTGCCACAAAGTAGAAACCAGAAAGAAACCATCTGTCTCTCTCTCTCTCATTTTCGCTTTTCTGTGGATATCTGCTTCATTCTTATCTCTACAAATCAGCTTTCTTAGCTTTTCAATGCTCATAACAGACTATGAACCCCATAGTTCAAAACTTATATGTGTGACAGAGACTAAATAGATGGTCTTTTACCCGTGTTCTCTTCTTTCTGGGCATACAACTGGATTACATTTCCCAGAATCCTTTGTGGTTCCGTAGGGTTGGTGATGAGTTACAGTCAGTGGAACATGGGCTGAAGGGACACATACCATTTTTAGGCCTGTCCAATTAAAAAACATACTCTGCACCCCACCCCCTTCCTCTAAGGCCTTAGAGAATAGTTGAGCCACTAGATGGAAGGAGCCTAGGTACTTGACAAAATTTGTGGAGCGTAGCATTGCCCCATCTCCATTGACCTACATTGCACTGTTTTATGATTGAGAAATAAGCTTAAGCTCCTGGAATTTGGCCATTGGTTGTTATAGCGGATAACTTACTCTGACTATGTATGTCCTCCAGACTAACTCAGACACATGGCTCTTAATTCCAATCAAAATCTTTAGGTAAGAAAATTGTATTGGTCCAAAGTGAGTCAGGTGGTCTAGCTCAGCCAACTGAAGTCATTGCATGAGGTCACAAAGCATAAACATAATCCCCTGGGGCCCTACTCATGGAAGCAAGTGGCATTTTTTAGAGAAAAAATGTCGACTATGGTGGTTATATAGGAAGGGTCGGTGTGAATTGGGAAGATGAATGTGTGATGCCCAGAGCAGCTCCTTGTTTCTCTCCCCAGCACAGTCATAGATACACCATCATGTACTGAATATAGCGCTGAACAATGGGGATGCGGTCTGAGAAATGCGTTGTCAGGCAATTTCTTCACTGCGTAAACATCATAGAATACAAATAAACCTAGATGGTCTAGCCTACTACATGCCTAGGTTGCAAGCCTGTGTGGCACGCTACTACCACACGAGAGTAAGTCAAGCTCAGCTACAAAATAACAATTACATAAAATATTTTTAAAAAAGAAGTGGACAAAGAAAACAAAGTTGTAAAACACGTAGAAGTTCAGGTACAAGAGAAAGTGATACACAGTCAATAAACATGGGAAACATGAGGTATATGATGCAGCTGACAGTATAACATGGCAAACTGTTTTACAGCACACATTTATTTTATAAGTGGAAAAGGTACACTCTAAAATAACAAAACACAAACAAGGATATAAACAAGTACCATAATCATTTATTGTAATTATCAAGTATTATGTACTACATGTAATTGTGTGCACTATACTTTTATAGAATATATATATATACATACATATATATATATATATATATATATATATATATATATATATAAATGCATCACCACAAACATGTGATAATGTGTTGTGCTGTGAAATTTCAACAGCCACAATGTCACTGGGTGATAGGAATTTTTTTAGCTCTATTGTATTTTTATGGGACCATCATCATATATGCATCTGTCATTAACCAAAATGTCATCGTATGGCACATGACTGCAGATGCAGATGTGGTTATGAATATAGATTACATAGATATGGATATTATAGTTTTTTTTAATATTTTATTTATTATTTTTAGAGAGTGGGGAAGGGAGAGAGGCAGAGAGAGAGAGAGAGAGAGAGAGAGAGAGAGACAGAAATCAATGTACGGTTGCCTTTTTCACCTGCCCCTAGCCATGGACCTGGCTGGAGACCTGGTTTGCAACCTCATTATTGCCCTGGCTGGGGAATCGAACCTGCGACTCTTGGGTTCACAGGCCGGCACCCTATCCACTGAGCCACCAGCCAGGGCTGGATATTCTAGTTCTTAAATTTAAAGTTCCTTTTAGACAATTTGAAAAACACACACACAAAATCAAGTCACCATTTTGCAACACTTTCTCCCTTCCTTTACCTACCAGTTACTTCCTTCCTCCAATGCAGAGAGGTGTAATAATGTAGTAGCTAAGAGTGATTATAGCTCTAAAATGAGACTAGCTGGCTAAATAGCCTTGCTTTACCACCTTTTGGCTATGTGCCTTTGGGCAAATTATTTAACTGCTCTCTGTCTTCATTTTCCCCTCCATATAAAGACCTTAATGATAGTACTTATCATAGAGGTGTCTCATGAAGATTGATAAGGTAATATATGTGTCTAGTGTTTAGTATAAGGCTTGGTACATAAAGTTGTTTACTCTTTGTTATTATGTATGTGAAACGGCATTCCAAATTTTAAAAATTTTTCTTAAATGTTCTAAGGATGGAAGGTGGACTTTGTCTTTAGTGGCAACTGTTTTTATTTTCTTGAGGATCCAAAAGAAGTGGCAACCAGTTGTTTTGAGGGGCATACTGAACCGGTGGAGGAACTCAAATACAGATGTTTCCAAAAAGTTTATATTTATTTACTATTTTTAGAGAAAGGGAATGGGGGACAGGCAGAGAGGAAGAGAGACATCAACGTATGGTTGCCTTTCACCTGCCTCCAGCTAGGGACCGGGCTGGAGACCTGGCTTGCAACCTGGTTATGTGCCCTTACTGGGCACCTATATATACATATATACAGTATATACAAATCCCCTATATATATGTGTGTATGTGTGTGCGTATGTGTGTGTGTGTGTGTGTGTATTCAGATAACATGTGTATACAGATATTCCCTGCTATCTGAAAAGAGTGTTCCTTTGAAAACTTCTGTAAGCCAAAATGGCATGAAGTGAAGAAACAATTACCATTAATTTATACGGAAAAATTTCTGAGCATTCCCAGACCCGACAAATAACCTACCAAATCATACCAAATATACTTAATAACATTCAGTTTGAGCTCTCTTGGGCTTTTCTGATACCTTAAAACACATCTTGCTAACAGATGCACAAAATAAATTGAGATAAAGCACACATGCTCACAGCCACACTTTAAAGCTATGGCCCTTCCTCCCAGGGAAGGAGCTAACAGGGCCACTCCTCCGGGTGGACACTGCCCCAGTAACAGCTGTTGCAAAACAAATGCTGAAAGCATTTGTGTTTTTCACTTTTTTGTTTGTTTGTTTGTTTTGTAAAAGCAAAAATCCTCTGGATTTCTTTGGGTTATTGAAAACCGGTACTATAGTAGATCTTTCATAAAAGCAACGTGGCATGACTCAAACTTTTGAAAAATGAGGGATACACATATACATGCACAAATGTGTGTGCGTGTGTACATAGAGTATATATTACCATTGGGCTTATAGTATATATATATATATTTTCACTTAACTTTATATCATGAGCCTTTCTTAGTATATAAGTGCACAACAAGTACATAATGAATAATGGCCTTTTAGTAACATATGGTATGATTTATTTAACTAATTCCAGTCACTGAAATTTTTTTTTCCGGTTTTTCATTTTTGTAAGTAACACTGCAATGAACATTCTTACATAGTCTTTATGTATTAAGAAATTATTTCTGAAGATAAGTTCTTAGAAAAGTATTTTCTCTGGCATGTGGTTGGAATGGTTTTAGGATTTTTATATAGATTGCCCACTGGCAAGATCATACCCAGAAAAAACACATAACCACTGCAGCCTCCAACCCCCAGAATTGTGTGGGGGTTTATTTCACTCCATCTTCCTTGGGTAACTTGCACATTTGTCTGATAAGCTGTGCTCACTTAAAGAGGCTGGAGGTGACAAACACAGGAAAGCATTTGCTTGTTACCAAGGGATTTCACCAAGAAAATATGTTCTTAATTTCCATATCAAAAGAATGGCCTTTCTTTACCTCCACAATAGTCTTTCTTCAGCAGGTTTGGCTTTGAGGAAACATCCATATTCCTTACGGCGAGAACCCTCTAGCTTCCCTTAACAGGAGCTTATTTTTAATTCTCTTCTTTCTTCTTTGAAGGCAAAGTGAAATGATCCATCTTCTGGTGACAAGATTGAGGGAAAACTTTGTCTCTGACTCAGAGTTACCCCTGCAGGCAGGCATCCTGGCTTTCGGTAAATGCCAGGTTACATACCATACTTACAGTGACCATGACTTTAAATATAATTATGGGGAACGTTAATTGGAAAATGTGATGGGAGCATAGAGACCACTTACAGGGCCAGACTGACTTATCTAATGTCTGTTAGAACATGAAGAGTTTCAGGGTGGATTCAATGTCATAGCCATAAGAGGAACATTGCAAGCAATGTGCTTACACTAGCTGTCCTGGCTCTCCCTTTAGTGTACCCCTCAGTTCAAGAATAATCATGAGCAGCTGGGTCCCCAGCACCCAATGTGGGCAAGAATGTGTAGGGCTCAGTCCTACCCTTGTGATGGCCCTGTTCCATGTGTCAGAGAAGGCATCTAAGCAAGCTATTCAATTTCCCTATTAATTCATGGGAAGTCATTCTCAAGACACTACAGCTCTTTTCTGCACTTGAAAAACTTGACATTGCAAATCCTCCATTGAGCAGATATGAAAACTAAGCAAGAAGTTTAGATGCATCTCCTGAACCATACTTAAATCATGAAAGAACCTGGACTAGTGCTGTGAACTTCTTTTTATTTGTGTTATAACAAGACTAACTGCTAAAATAATGCATATGCATTGTAGAGATAGGAAAGTACAAACAATAAAATAATAACTATCCAGAATCCCACAACCCAGAGACTACCACTATTGACATTTTGGTAAGATTTTTGCCCACTCTTCTATCTAGAGATCTATATATAACTGTCTCTTTTGTAATACTGAGCTCATACAGTGTTATCTTATAACCTTTATTGTAAGTGGTATCTGATTTTGCACCATTAAAAATAATATTGTGAGGAGACCTTTTTGCAGATACATCTTTGTACATTTGGGCTAATTTCTCAAAGTGAAGTTGCTAAATTGAAGGTAGTCACATTTTCAGGTTTTTGATAAATGAAGTGTTGACCATTTTACACACCTACTAGTCTTATAGAAGACTACTTGTTTATCTGCTTCACCCTCTACATGAAATCATATTTAAAAAACAAAACTTTTCCAATTTGATTTCTGGTGAGTGGTAGCTCCTCATTTTCATTTGTACTGCTTTTCAAGTATTTTTGTTATTATATGAAATTATTGGTGATTTGCATTTCTTCCCTTGTGAAATGCCTGTTCACGTCCTTTGTCATGCCTACATTTCTTGACCTGCAGTGGGGCCAGCGTGGCAAGCCTGGTTTTGGGCAGATGACTGAGAATGGCATCGTGCTGCACTGATGAGGAGACGCCTTTCCCACATGGTCAGACCTGGGAGGCCCCAGCCCTCTTCCAGGAATGACTTCTCGATGTGAGTGAGAATAGCCCAATTCACACCACGGACTGTCTGTACTTGCGCCACGTCTCATCACACAGCCTGGTGCAAAAATGACACCATTTTGAAATAAAGGTTTCAGGTTGGAGGTAATTTCATGTCATTTTAGTTCACAGATGAGCAGGTTCATAGAGCCTCCCAAATCTTCAATTGTCCAATTTTAAGTTGAAGGGAAAGTGTACAGGGAGGCCTTATTGGAAATGACTGTTCAATTAAGTACAAGTCCCCAGGAGCCCAAGAAAGGAAAAAACCTGTTGTGACCGGGAAGAATTTGCTGATGAACATCATTGGCCTGTACAACCAGAAATGCTGTGCTGTTACAGACTAGTCACACCTTGATCAAGCACTCCATGTGGGCAAAGCCAAGTTGCAGTCTAGGAGGAGGGTGACGAATGATAGAAAATCCTTTTTGACCACCTATCTGGAGACACACACACATGCAGGCATGTAACGTTATTAAGAAATTATTAAGAAAAACACCTATACAGGGAATGACATGGCCAAAAACAAATTATTCATTTTATATTTCTACCTGTCTTTTTCTAAAAATAATTTCAGACTGCCTGAAAATGAATTAATACAGCAGCACCCACATACCTTACCCCTCTGATGAAACTATGATAGGCAGTCAAAGACTGCCTTCCTCAATTTTGCAGATGGAAAGAAAGCTGCTTCTTAAATCCATTGGAAAAGCTTTTTGTGCTTCAATACATCCATGAAGAACCAGAAACTGGGGATGGGAAACCTCCAGGTCTTTAATCTTATTATTATAGTTTAAGTGTATTGCACTTGAAAACCACGTATGACTTCTTCATTATTATTATTATTATTATTATTATTAAGATTTTAGTTATTTATTTTTAGAAGAGAGGGGAAGGGAGGGAAAAAGAGAGGGAGAGAAATATCTCATCAGTTACCGCTCACAGGCCCCCAGCTGGGGACCAGGCCCTGACTGGGAATCAAACAGGCAGGCTTTCAGTTTGCAGGCGGGTGCTCAATCTGCTGAGTAACACCAGTCAGGGCACCACCTATGATTTCTTAAATTTCTGGTGAAAATATTTTTAAATAATTTAGGTATTTATTTTTAAATAGAGGGAAAGGGAGATAGAAAGAGAGGGAGAGAAGCATCAACGTGTGGTTGCTTCTCATGTGCCTCCAACTGGGGACCTGGAACAAAGCCCACAACCCAGGCTTGCATTCTGACTAGGAATCGAACTGATGAACCTCTGGTTCGCAGGCCAGCACTCAATCCACTGAGCCACACCAGCTAGGGCAAGTTACAATTTATTTTTTAAATTCCTGTTCTTTACTAAAAGATTTCTGATGTTTGGGAGAGAAAAATTGAAAAGAAAAAGAATAAATCTTACATTTCATGTTTATTGCCATTTAAATCAGAGGTTATTTAAATTATATGCTTTTATATGTTTATAATGTTTTGATACTTTATTTCATCATTTGATTGTTGGATTTAAAATTTGGTATTTTAAAGCCCTGGCTGGTAGCACAGTGGATAAGGTGCTGTCCTGCAAACCCAAAGGTCGCTGGTTTGACTCCCCAGCCAGGGCACATAACCAGGTTGTAAGCCAGGTCTCCAGCCTGGTCTGTGGCTGGAGGCAGGTGGAAGGCAACCATACACTGATGTTTCTCTCCCTCTCTGCCTCTCTTCCTTCCTCTTTCTCTGGAAATAATAAATAAAATTTTTTACAAATAATAATTAATAAAATAAAATAAAATTTGGCATTTTAAAGGACCACAGAGTAGTGAATTTTTAAAAATGTGCGATTACGATATCATGTAACGGTACACCTAAAATTTGGTTTCTAGTTAACTACGCTTTTTAAATTGGGTCATCCACAGTACTTTATTGAGGTTCTACTGTGATATGAACAAAATAAATATGTATGAAGAATAGTTGACTTAACTCTGCATGGGACATAATTTAGTCAAAGAAATAGAATATTTTGAGAATAAGAACTAAGTAATGATGAAAATTTTTCTAAGGAATGGTCATTCTATTAACTTATAGTACAAACAGACTAAACAGTGGAGTGAGGGAGCATCCAGCCCGTAACTGGGGAATCTAGGAAATCGGGTTCTCCAGCCCAAGGATGAAGTGAGAGGGAGGCTGTGGGAACGCTGGTTTGCAAGCATACCCGGGTGTTCCCAATTCTAAAAATTTGCCCCTTTTCCATACTTTAACTGAAGTTCATTTTCTGCTTCTATTCTTCATTGCCTAGTCACTTCACAAATATTTATTGAGAACTTGTCACATGCCAGGTACTTTTGTAGGAGCTGGGAATATGGCAGTGAACAAAACAGACAAAATCCTGCCTAGTTTCTGTAAACTGTAGCCTCTATTTTCTCATTTCAGTTTCACACCACCCTTTCAGTGTTTACCTCCCTGCAACCTGATTTCTTTTCTCACCATCATGATAAAACATCTCCCTAAGGTCAGTGGCCTTCTACTCACTGTCCTGAGCACCCCATCCTCTGTTCTCCTCTTCCCTGGACTCTGTACCATTTAATAGCATCTGATTTCTGTAATAGTTTTTTAAGTCTTGGTTCCTTTGGGTTCTGCCATGTGCCACTGGCATGATTTGCCTCCTACAGCTGTTGTTGCTTCTTTCCTAACTTGTCCTCTTGCTTCCTAAAGATTGGCATTCCCTCAAGTTCTACACTCTGCTCATTTCCATTTCTTCTCCCTCCAATCTTTTTGCTAATGATTTCCCATGGTTTAAATCTTTGGCCTTAGTTAGAAGTATCCTGAATCTATATTCCCAGACCCAACCCTCTCCTAAACCCTAATCCCGCATTTCAAATTGTGCACTGGAGTCTTCCACCTGGGTACCTGGTCGTGATACCAGCAGAGTGGGCTTCGAAATAAAGGCAGTGTTTGTACTACACCGGATTCTCCACTGCAAACAACAGAAACCTGCTCTGGCTAACTCCAGCAGAAAATGAATTCACTGGGAGGACAGCAGGTGGTTCACTGGGTCGACAGGGATCCCAGAGGACGAAGCGTGGAGAATGGGCAGGAACCAGGCAATCTAGGGCACAGAGAGCACCTCCAAGTTCACCCTGTAAGAGAAGTTCATCGAGGATGTTGCTCTGGAGCTGATTGTCTCCCTTTATCCCCCACCCCCTTACATGATCACTGCTCATCTTCAATTTTTCAAAAACCGTCTAGTATTGGTCCCTAACTGCTGGTTTTTGTGTTATTCCTCCTAGATTAAAAGATTTGGGCTGGGCTTCCAATTGGCCAAGGTCATATGCCTGACCGAGCCCCAGCTGCATAAAATGACCTCTGATTCCTTTCAGCTTCCCACAAAAGGTAAAAGGTTCTGACAGGGCCAACCAAAATGGTGACTACCCACTATATTTTCTTTATCATCTGCTGTATTCTACGTTCTCTTTTGCATTTAATACTACCATCATTCTCTTTATCACTGGGAGTTGCACCTAGATTCTTCTTCTCCCTAACTTCTGAAGCAACCACTCATCCAGGTCTGCAAAGGTTTTGTTTGTTGCTCATTTATTTGTTGTTTGCCTTCAACTCTTTTCTTCTTAGACCTTCCTGCAGTTACTACTCCACTGCAACAGCCTCCTAATAGCATTTTCTACTTCCACTGTCTCCTCCAATTTCTGCAGCAACACTTTGATCATATTACTTTTTACTAAAACTATGTTGTTGATAGATGTGTCAGTCATTCAAGGATCCCCACAACGGAATTCCAATGATACTAGTGCAGTGAAAAGAGCCTGACCTTCAGATGAAGACTGACCTAATTTCGAACCCAGATTTTTCGACTCAAGAATGTAATTGTATGCTGTTGAAGCTCCTTTACCTGGTCTGAAACAATGGAGATAAAACCTACCTCCTTGGGCATTTTAAGTCAGCTCTTGTAAAAGCTGGAATGGTATCATAAGTTGCATTTAGGTTGCAACATCAACTCACAGATACTTATACAGTGGAACCTCAGTTCTCCAACTTCCTTGTTCCTGAAGGCTGTTTGAGAAGCAATTTGCTTGAAAATTGAATCTCCTTTCTTTGTCACCTGAGACATGTGACTGACTATACAGGTATTAGCATGAAAGGCTGGCCGAGAACTGTAGTTTTGTTTGACAACCAAGACATTATTTTTTTTTGGTAAACAACTTGGTCAACAACCAAACTGTTTGAGATGGGAGGCATTTGAGAACCGAGGTTTGACTATAATGAACAATATTCAATGACAGACTTGTCTGGTTCAAATCCTTAAGTGAAATTGTCATGATTGTAGTAGCAACACAGGCAGGTTGGGATCAGCATGCTACATGTTTTGGGGCCAAAATGGCAATCTAGCTGTCATTTTTAGCTTTGTGCCTAATTTCAAATAGCTGACTTACCCTTGATCTTTTGGGGACATTTCATTTGCAAATAGAGAACTTTTAGTGTTATTAATTTTTATTTATTTATTTAATTGTTTAAAATTTTTTTATTGTTGTTGTATTACATCCATCCCCTTTTTGCTCCCCTTTGTCCTCTTCCCCCCCACCCCCACAAAGTCAATCCCACTTGTTGTCCATGTCCATGGTTACTCCATACTAGGTTCTCGACTAAGCTGTTCTCCTTGTTTGTCTCTTTCTCTCCCCTCCCCCAATCCCTCTTCCCCTTGCCCACTGAAGGTCTATTCACTATATTCATGTATCTGGTTCTGTTTTGCTTGCTGTTTGTTTTATTCATTATTGTCCTGTAATGGGTGAGATCATATGGTATTTGTCTTTCACTGACTGGCTTATTTCACTAAGCATAATACTCTCCAGTTCCATCCATGTTGTTGCAAAGGGTACGAGTTCCTTCTTTCTTTCTGCTGTGTAGTATTCCATTGTGTAAATGTACCAAAGTTTTTTGATCCAATCATCCGTTGATGGGCACTTAGACTGTTTCCAGCACTTGGATATTGTAAATAGTGCTGCTATGAACATAGGGGTACATAGGTTCCTCTGAATTGGTGTTTCAGGGTTCTTCAGGTATAGTCCTAGTAGTGGAATTGCTGGATCAAAAGGCAGTTCCATTTTTAGTTTTTAAAGGAAACTCCATACTGTTTTCCATAGTGGCTGCACCAGCCTGCATTCCCACCAACAGTGCACTAGGATTCCTTTTTCCCCACATCCTCGTCAACACTTGTTGTTTGTTGATTTGTTGATGATTGCCATTTTGACAGGGGTGAGGTGGTATCTTATTGTGATTTTACTTTGCAGCTCTCTGATGGCTAGTGATGTTGAGCATTCTTTCATATGCCTTTGGCCGCTTTGCATGTCTTCCTCAGTGAGTTGTCTGTTCAGGTCTTTTGCCCATTTTTAAATTGGGCTGTCTGTCTCCCTGGTGTTGAGTCACGTTAGTTCTTTATATATTTTGGAGATCAGACCCTTGTCTGAGGTATCATTGGCAAATATGTTTCCCCATACGGTTTGTTCCCTTTGAATTTGCTGGTGTTTTCTTTAGCTGAACAGAAACTTTTCAATTTGACATAGCCCTATTTGTTGATTTGTTCTTTTATTTCCTTTGCCCTTGGTGAAGTATCAGTAAACATATTTCTGCATAGGATATCTAAAATTTTACTGCCTATATTTTTCTCCAGGACCTTTATGGTGGCACTGCTTATGTTTAAGTCTTTCATCCATCTTGAGTTTATTCTGATGTATGGTATAAGTTGGTGGTCTAGTTTTTGTTATTAATTTTTAGGGTTGAATTTCCCCAATTGGCTGCCTGCCACTGCAGCATTGCTATTAAAAACTATTTTCCTGTAGAATTTCAATTTTCTGAGAGGCTACTTTGAATTCCTCATAGGGGAAAAGGATATAGTTATGGTAAAAAGATGAAAATTATCAGTTATTACTTTTAAGGCTTGCCCGACATCTAGTAAATGTGGTGAAGCTCTAGCACATAGAAACTTTATTGGTTCTACAATCTCAGTAAGTTTAAGCCCCTCATCATGTCGTAAATTCTGGGTCAGCACTGGGAAACCACAGCTCTATGGTGCAGGCTGGGTTTCTTCTCTTTATTAGCCATGAATGTCATCATCAGAGCTACCAAAATTAACTTGGGTCCATATTCATTCACTCACTCATGCATCCACGCAGCAAATCCCCCTAAATGAAGCATGGTTTGTGATTCCCAGAGGATAGATTTCAGTCTCATAAGCTCTTGCCAAGAATTTACATAACAGCGCTGCTAATTGCTTGAGTCTTTTCTGAGGTCAGTAAGTCTAGAAAGTCTTAGTGAAAGATATCATGCCAATAACCATGATATTTTAAATCACTCTCTAAAGATACAGTTTGTAGGTATGTGAATTAATATGTTCCACAACATATTTTGGTTTTGCATCTTTAATGGTTTTAAATGAATGTTTATGATACCATTAAAACAATACAAAAATGAAACTGGCTCTATCTCTTCTTACCTTTTTCTTTTCCCATTCAATTTCATTTCCCAGTGGTAACTACTTTTATTTTTTTAACACTTTGAGATATATTCTTCTCATATTCTTTAAAATATCCCTAGGCATTCTTTATGGTTAGGAGGAGCTAGAACATTGCCATTTAGCCTCTTACAAATTTTGGAACTTTTTCATACACTGCTTATGTTAAACATAGAATAAAAACAAAGAACTCTTTTTTTCCCCCACTGAACTATTATTGATTTTTCATTGTAAAGGCCAAAGAAAAACATTTCAGTTCTTTTCTCTATCATAGTTATGCTTATGTGGGCTACAGGTTTATGGAATCTATACAATTCCGTAACTATAGGGCTTAATTCAGGGTTTTTTATTTTTGGTTTAGCTTTCAAAATAACATTAAGACAATGAAGTAAAAGGAATGGAAAGACCAGCATACTTAAAAAACAAACCCAACTTAATTACTCTTGATAACACTTAAAATGTCTGAGGGACAGAAAGTCAAGAAGTCAAAAACAGTTTATAGTTACCTTTCAAGGTCATCCAGCTCACAAGAACAAACCAAAGAAATCAGTATAAGAATCTTATTTTTTCTCCAAATTTTAGGTCAAGGTTTTGAGAACAGGTGTTGTGTATCTTCACAAGCATTCTGAAACTCCTACAATAAACCCATTTTGACATAATGAAGAAGGTAACTGCATAGGGTCAAAAGTTAGTGGATGAAGAGAACATTTAAAATTTTTGTTATTTTAAATAGCTATATTTAGCCTTTTGCAATAATTGGTTTCTTGGAAAAATGGTACATATTATACTGTACATTTACCTGATTAAATTGTATTTGAAACACTTGAAGTGAAGGGCAAGGGGAGTCCTGTACTGAAAGCAATCTAAAGATAAATCCAGTCCTGGCTGGTGGCACAGTGGATAAGGTGCCGGCCTGCGAACCCAAAGGTCACTGGTTCGATTCCCCAGCCAGGTCTCCAGCCAGGTCTCCAACCAGGTCCGTGGCTGGAATCAGGTGAAAGGCAACCAAACATTGATGTTTCTCTCCCTCTTTGCTTCTCTCCCTTCCTTCCCTTCCTCTCTCTCTGGAAATGATAAATAAAATCTTAAAAAAAAAAAGAGATAAATCAGAGTCAGAGTGAAGAATCTAAATACCTACTCAGTAATTTGTAACTGGCTAGTATATTTGGGTTTTTATGTGTTTGATCATCATGTTATATTTTCCTTTTGAGGGATTTATATTAAATCTACTGTTTTATTGCATTATTATTAACTAATTTATAAGATGTAATTTTATAGGTAAAAAGTAAAAAATTAATACTGATTGCTTCAAAACAATTGGGCAGGAGTTGTTGAAAAAATGTATTCAAATTGACTAGTTTTCAGAGTTTTATATTTTTAAAATATTCAGTAAATACCTATTGATCAGCTACTCTGTAATAGCCATGGAGTATATAAAGGTGAACAAAAGCAGACACTATGCAAGGCCACTTACAATAATAGTAACAGTTAATGCTATTCTTACAACATAATGGCCCTTGTTCTAAGGGTTTTACATGTTACCTTGCAACTGCTCAGAAACTTGAGGAAGTAGAAATGTTATCACCTTCATTTTACAGATGAAAAAAATTAGGTACCTTGTCCAATGTTCAATAGTAAGTAGGGAGCTGGGATTCGACTCTAGGCAGTATGAGCTCAGGGTGTTCAGTCTTAACCACTGGGATGTACTTACTACCTATTCTATACTCTAAAAACTCCCCTTGTAATGTACAATATGAGGTCTGTTCTGAAAGTATTGGCTGCGAAAACTGTTATATTGACATTGGCTTGATACTTTCAGGACAGACTGTATAATCGGGACAATACATTAAATAATCATTCAACTAAATTAAAATTTATAACTCTTATAAGTGCCATGGAGAGAATCGGCAGAAGTTAATATTTAGCTCATTGTCACCAAAGCTTTTCTCTTTTCCTTCTAGTTACAGAGTCAGAAAATATTTCCTAGCTTTACCTACCATTAAATGTGGTCATGTGACTAAATTCTGGCCCATGAACTGGATAAAGGGAACTACACAATTCTGTGCCTAGAATGAAAAAGCTTCCTCATTGATCCTCCATGTTCTTCAATCACTGGTTGAAAAGAGTGGAGTTCAAGATACAAGAAACCTGGATCCTTGAATGACTTCATGGAGCTGAAAGCCTTGATGATCTACTTTGGGTACTGATAAGAATGAAAAAATTTTCTTATACTAAACCAACTGATAATTTAGGGTGGTTTTCAATAGCAATCTATCTTTAGTATGAAGAAAATGAGCCCTGGATGATATGGTTAAGTGGAATGAGTGCTGGCCTGTATGGTTAAGTGGAATGAGTGCTGGCTTGTAAACCAAAAGGTTGCTGGTTCAATTCCCAGTGAGGGCACATACCTGGTCACAACATATGCCCAGGTTGCAGGCTAGGTCCCCAACTCTGCAAGAGGCAACAGATGGATGTTTCTCTCACACACCGATGTTTCTCTCCCTTTCTTTCTCCCTCCCTTTCCCTGTATCTAAAAATAAATAAATAAGGTAGGATTGACTTTGGGGGGAATGGGTGGGTGGTCAGGGGGACAGAGGGGGAGCAAAAAGGGGATGGATGTAATACAACAACAATAAAATTTAAAAAATAAAAATAAAAGTAAACTCTAAACGTATTACCAAAAATAAAAAATAAAAATAAAAACAAAATTAAACCTCGAAGTTTAGTGCTGTTATAAGGGAATGAAAGAACTAAAACATGTGACTTTGAATTCTTTTCTTTTTTAAAGACTTTTAATTTTATTTATTACTTTTAGAAAGAGGGGAAGGGAAAGAGGCAGAGAGGGAGAGAAGCACCAAGGTATGATTGCCTTTCACCTGCCTCCAGCTACGGAACTGGCTGGAGACCTGGCTTGCAACCTGGTGATGTGCCCTGGCTGGGAATCAAACCAGCAACCTTTGGGTTTATAGGCCAGCACCTGCCAACGCTTAATTCCTGAGCATCTTAAATTCTCCTCTTTAACACTCTGATCCACACAACCAAGTCCCAAGTGGGACTCTGGAAGCCACAGGAAGGTCTTTAGAAGGATGGCAAACAGGGGTGGGAGAAGGAGAGGGGAGAAAGATAAAAGCTGTGTATACGTAAACATTTAAATTATCAGTTCAGTCATCCCATTTGCAAATGAATAAAGTGCAGCTCAAATTAGCTTAGTGACTTGACATTCACCTGTTGAGTCGCATGGAGTTGGGCCTAGAACTCAGACTTCATTTCAACCATTTGTTAGCATTCCCTAGGAGGCAGTCTTATGATTGTCCCCATAAGGGGTCGCTTTAGATCCCTGGCATTGTAGAAAGAACACGGGTAGGAGTAAAGAACCTGGGCTCTTGTCTGCTTCTACCAGGCGCCATGACCTTGGGCAGGTCATGTCTTTTCTAAGGCTCATTGTCCAACTCAAAGGGGAGGCAACTTGAACTCTTGGGTCATGTCTAGAACTAACATTCCTTGCTTCTGGTTGTGTTGGGTCCTGTGGCTGTAGCAGTGGTTGCCTTGAGCTACTCAGGAAGATGTGCCCCTGTCTGTCCTTCATCCAACTGGGGCAGCGGGTGAACCCAGGGAAGAAGGGATCCTTTCTCGCAAGTGACTGCCTCTTCTGTGTCCTAGCAGTAAAGAAAGGGTGACCATCTCCTGACAGGGGGTGCTCCTGACTTGGGACCCCCAGGGGCTGCGAAGGGAGAGAACCCCTTCATGAGGATCCCAGACCGGAGGCTCCTCCTTATCCCCACCCATTTGGAACCAGCTTCTAGACCCAAGTCCCAAGTCCTCGGCAGGCCCACCACGCAGGCCAACAGTCCCGCGCAAGACTGCAGGAATCCCAGGCCTAGGCAAGGTGAGAAGGAAGGGTCGCCAAGACCCCGCCTCCATCCCATCACGTGGGAGGCGGGGTCGGAACGTGACGGCGTGCGCGGGGGCGGAGCTATCGCTGTGCGCGGGCGCGGGGGCGGGGCGCGGGGCAGCGCGGTGCTTGCGGCTGCTGCCTAGGAGGGAGGTTGGCCCGGCGGCCGAGCGGCGCGGCTCTCAACCTGACTGGGAAGTGGCCCTGGCGGCTGCGGCAGACGACTCGGAGGCGGACTGACGGGCCGACGGACCAGCGGACGACAGGGGCGGAGGCTGGGAGCCGAGCCGGGCGACTTAAAGAGCGAGCGGGTCAGGCTCAGCGTCGGCCACTCTGTCGGTCCGCTGAATGAAGTGCCCGCCCCGCTGAGCCCCGAGCCCGGCGCTTTCCCCGCAAGATGGACGGTTTCGCCGGCAGCCTCGGTGAGTACGGCTGGGAAAGGCTCCCTCTCCTGCGCACGGTGGGAACCTTGTTCCTTCCACGTACGGCCCAGGCCCTGCTCTCCACCCTGCCCCTCGGGAGAGCGGCGGTTGCACTGCACATGTTCCCCTGGAGGCTGCCGCCCCCTCTACGGCTCGGGTGGACTCAGAGCCCCTCCCCCCTGGCCCAGCCCTCCAGCGTAGGACCCTGCTTTCGGCTCTCCTCCCAGCCCCTCTTTCCGTGCCTGGCCCTCTCTTCCCAAAAGTGGGCACCCCCCGTCTCAGAGGGGCCCCAGCAACTGGCACACCTCTCCCCATACGCTCACGGCTCCCCCCGCAGACCCACCTTCGCGGTCGGGACACCCCTTCGGAAACTCGGACCCCTCTTCAAGGGTGCAGCGTTCCTCCCATTCTCTGAGTGGGGACGCCCCTTACCCGTGCAGAGGCCCCCCTGTCGTGCAGGGACCCTGTCCTTTCTCAGGAAGGGGGCAGCCCCCGGCCCCAGTCTTCACTTGAAATCTGGGGACTTCTTGCTTGCCTCTCTCAGGATCTGACAACTTCCCTTCACTTTTCTGGACGTTTTGCAGTGGTGGAGGGAACCAGACCAACTGAAGCATCATTGGCCCAAAACAGAAAAGGAAGAGGTGCATCTGCGTTGGGGGACCCTCTTTAAGAGGAGCGAAAGCAGAAGTATTTTCTGGCTCTGCAAGCGCGCTCAGAAGTAATCCTGCCCACTGTATGCATAGGACAGGGGGCCTCTGTCAGGGAGAGAAAAGGATTCTCCATTTTTGGAATATGTTGTGTTTGTGGAATGGAGAAAGGGAGAGGTTATTCAGTAGGCTCAAGTGTCCTTTGTGTCCCCTTTCACCCAAATCTAGGTAGTAACTTTTGTAACTGGCGAAGGGAATCGGAACTTGAAGCTGGTACTCAGGGCCCTCCAGCCTGTGTCTGGAATGACTCTTGTCGGAGGCCACCGAAGCCTGGTTAAAGATTGAGCTCGATTGTTAAGATGGTGAGAGAAACAGTTTCTACTTTGGCTGATCCTGCAGTTATGTGATACCTGCCGCTGGATTTGTATTTGGAGTACATTTGGAGGTAGCTCGTATTCAGACGCGTTTCTTTTGCGTTTCTTGGGATTAATCCCTAGTTGGTTCATGTTGGTGAATCAGCACATGATCTGGCCACGGGCAATACTCTATTTAGACATGTTGGGATCAGATGGATTTTTTTAATGTAAAGTAAAAAAGCAAGTCTGAGAGTAATGGACCCATTATGAATATTAAATAGTAAAAACTGTAATTTTGGCCCTTTCCCTGGGAAGAAAAAAAAACACAATTAGAGTGTGTAGTGAGTGAAATCCTAAAATAGGCAACTGAGTGTTCTTCTTTCCTCCCCAAAGGCACCTGTTGTCCATTATCTAACCTTTGATGTCTTATAATTCCTTACATAGTGGGGTGGTTTCATTCTTGGGCTCCTTTTAAAGAGCCATCAACTTCTAACTGCCTTTTTTTTTTTTTTTTTTTTGCCTCCTGTCGCAGTCTGTTTGCTAATTCTATTGGACTGATAGACTTGTTTTATATGGGCACAAATGGGAGATCGTAAACTAGGGCAAAAACCGAGTGGCTCTCAGGGTGTTGGGAGTGAGGGCACTGAGCTGCCCACAGGAATGGTGGAATTGCTACTTGCAGTAGAATGAGCTGTTGTGCTTCTCTCCTGTTGGTTCTGATGACTTCTGGAAGGCTTGCCAAAGCGTCCTCTTCTGGACGTGTTTTGAGGAGGTATTTCTCAGCATTTGGGGCTATTTCGACATTGTTGATATACCTTGTTAAGTAACTTTATCCCTTCTTACCAGTTCATGAGGCATCTTACGTGAGAGACGGAAAGATGATGAATTTCAGTTAGGGCTCCCATGTTTCATAAACAGTTTCAGAGCTCACCCCAATATTCGATGTTTCCTTATTCATTTGATGCCATCCTTGGGCTGGTACGTTGATGTACCGTTTTCCCTTTCTTTAGCGATGGTGTTGATCAAGAGTGATGCTGGTCTGTAAAGAGAGGAACCTGTGTCAGCAGAGGGAGTATTTCTGGAGCTGCCCCTGATGGAGATACTTCTCAGCAGGAGTACTGGGCTTTCTCTTTCCGCCCCCCTTGTAAGAGTAAAACTAGGCCCCATCTTAATTGAAACCTTAAAGGGTTGGGGTGGGGGAGGGGTTGTGCTGGTATACTCATATTTTACTGGGAGAGTCTAAGCTAAGCCAGGCTCAGCTCTTGCCAGATTGCTTGTTTCTGTTCCCTACAGTTCATTAGTCTAGAGCCGAGAGTCACATTGATCTTTATTTTATCAGGAGAGCCATGAATGTAAAGGCAAGCACTTGTATTCTAGGAGATGTTTAAAAACTTTTATTTAACCAAACAAGAATTCAAAACATGTGAAGTTCTTCTAAGGTCACCAATATTGAAATGGTTTATTTATTCTCAAGGAAGTGTATGTGCTAGATGGGTTCTTTAAAAATGTGAGAAAACTATAAGAAAACTTTTAAGTGCTTTATAAACAATGATTCTAGAGACACTGATTATTTAAGGGAATCTTGTGGTGAATCACTTTGTAAGTGAAAAACTTTTAAAATGAAACTGCCCTTGATTGCTGAGTGTTTAGATAAGGAAAATGCTCTTATGTGCATTTTATAAAGTATCTAGTGGCAATTAAAACTGTAGTGGTTTTTGAAATCATTGAGAGGAATGTTAATTGATTGGCTGTGTTGTATGTGCTGCGTTGAAATTATATACTGGTTGTAGAACTTTAGCTTTACATAAAGACAACTTAGGGATGCTTTTAATCTTTGCAACTGACGAATTCAGGCAACCTGGCTGTCAGGTGCTTGTACCCTAGAATTTCCCTTAGGCTAGAATCCTTTAGTTTAGGTATTATGGTAATTAAATATGGCAGCACTTTGGAAACGATTTTTTAAAAACTTGGTGGGGGCAAGTACTCGAAACAGTCTATCTTAATGTTCTGCCTTCATATCATCATATACATATATACAAGTTGTATATACAGTATATATTTTAAATCTCAGGAATATGTTCCAAGGTGATAAACTGTTGACATAGGTTTTTTATTAATTTTCTTAAAGCAGGAGATGGGTGCATTTTATGCTTCATCTTCTTTTATTCGTAAAGGATTTAATTTTAAAGAGTTTTACCTTGGGATTTACTAGAGGTTAAAAAGTTTACACTTTAAAGCCAACATACAGTTAACTGTCAGTTTTAACTATTTCTTTTCTTCATGAAGATTTTAAAAAAAAACAAAGCTCAAAAACTTTTCTTTTTTACATATTTTCTTCATTTATATATATTTTTTCTCTTTTTAAAAAAAAATTTATTGTTGTTGTATTACATCCATCCCCTTTTTGCTCCCCTCTGTCCCCCTCCCCACAAAAACTTTTTAAAAGAAAAATTGTAGTGAATAAAATTGTAGGGTCTATATATATATATATATATATATATAAGAAACAACATTATGGGTGCAGGGTATGTGAACAAATAGTAGCAGTATGTTTCAATTTATGAAATATCTTAAGAAAATCTTTTTCACACTACAGTATTAAGAGTTGTGATTCTTATATACTCTTGCTTTAAGGAACAATGCAGTCTGATTTTTACATACTAATCTATCTAAAGGATTCTTTATATACTTAGTCACATAAAAATGCTTCCCGTGTAATGACATTATTGGGAATTTTTTCTTTTAATTTCTTACTGGTTGTCTCTTGTAGGGCTGAAAATAGGCTTAAGTTATATAACATGACATGAGTAACTTACTTGATCAATACAACATTTATAACGTGAGTTAGCTAGAGTTCATGTATGTAGAGTAACGCCTGTTTTGTGATCAGTACTATGTTTGGTTGTTATTATGGGAAGGACAAATACATGACAGGCTTCTTGCCTTTTATGAGCTTACAATTTGGTTTTAAATAGATTATCTAGACATGTTGAAGCATAAAGAGGGAAACACCATTTAGAATTCTCTGCCATTAATGTATTAAGCATGTAACTTCTGAGAGAACATTTGGAGATTGCTAAGTTTATCTCCTCAGTGCCTGGCTTTTTAAAACAATGAAGTAATGTATTTAGCAGTTCAAGTATTAGGGAATAATATTACTAAGTTTCTGCTTATGTTTAAGTAACATGTGGTAGAAGTACTCTATTAATTTTATGTATATGAATCCATTTCTGTAACATGTAAAATATCAGTGTTCATAAGAAATTTGAAAATAAAAATTTGATGTTAAAATTGATGAGATTCCAAGATGTTAAAAAGGTAAGGAAATAATTTACTTCATTAACTATTCCCATTGTGTGGAAGATTCCCAATCTCTAGTATATTTACAAATCTGTGTACTCTAGTTGTATCTGTCTCAGACTATTTATTATACAGTGCCTTTTGCCTATGGATGTTACTTTACAGAAGGTTTTGTTTCATTTAATCTGCACACTGCCTGAGGAGAGAAGAAATTCCCCTTATATACTATATAGATGAGGAGACTGAGGTTCAGAGAGCTTAAAATTTTTATAAAAGACTATTTGAATCCACTTTTTAATTCTTTATTTGGAGTGGGGTGAGAAGGAGAGGAGACACTAGTCAGGTTTGTATTTATACTATTTTAAATAATGAAAACAGTACAAAAGGATACAAAAATAAATTATCTTATTTCTAGCTTATCTGTATGCATCTGTTAACATGTTGATATTCTTGTTTTTAGTCTTTTCTATGCCTACTTTTTAAAACATACTTAAAATCATACTATAGATGTAAGTTTACACTCTGATTTTTTTCATTGGATCCTAATTTTATTTTTTTACTTGAACTCAGACCTTCCTGTTGGAATCCAATATTCTCTTCTCTACTCCTTTACTGACTTTTCTTAACACACAGGTACATCAAATCAAACATACCTGAATCTAAGTTATTCCTCTTCTAACTAGGTTCTTTTTCTTTTTCTTTCAAAGATTTTATTTTTTATTTTTAATTATTTTTAGAAAGAGGGGAAGAGAGAGAGGCAGAGAGACATCAATGTATGGTTGCTTTTCACCTGCCTCCAGGCACAGACCTGACTGGAGACCTGTTTTGCAACCCTGTTGTGTGCCCTGGCTGGGGAATCGAACCTGCAACCTTTGGGTTTGCAGGCCGGCGCCTTATCCATTGTGCTACCAGCCAGGGCCTCTTTTTCTTATTTTCCACTGTCTGTAAGTATTGCCTAGGATTGAAATTTCAGGATCATGTTTGGTTCCCTGCCATTTTTGCCTACCACATTAAAGTCTAAGACTTGTCAATTCTTGTGACTTTTTCTTCAGAACATACTGCATTTTTCACCACTACAATTCAAATGTTTATTATTTCATGTTTGGATTATTGAGAACCTAAGTCTCCACCTGTTCATTTATGTGGGGCAGGGGAGCTTCAGATTAATTTTTCTAATGATTTCTAGTGATTTGCTTGTGCCATTCACTCTCAGGTTGCTTCATTGCCTTAATGACTAACTTCAAACACATTAGCCTTGTTCCCAAGGTGTCTGCCATTATTTCTTTCTGCTGTCTTAATATGTTCTGGCCAAAATGACATATTTCTTGTTTCCCAAATTTGGTTGATATTCATTCATCTCTGTGACTATATTCAGTACCCATCAAGACCCAACTCAGATATTCCTTTCTAAATCCTTTCTTATTTGTGCCTTTCGTTCCCAGCCAAAACTTTTTACCCTTGAACTTTTAACATAGGGGCACTCTTCAGGCACTCATAGCAGATTCTCTTACAAGGTATAAGTAATTATTACAAGTCTCATTTCTCTGGCCAAAGTATAGACCTGTTGAAGGCTGACACTCTCATGTGTCTTTGCAATCTCATAGCAGAGCAGTGGCGATTTCATGATCCATTAAAATTTGGGGAAGAAATTATAGAGGACCAGTATAATTGGCAATTTATAATTTTCACTATTGTTTCACAAGAGAAAACTTTGAAGACCAAAAAATTATATACAATCTCAGAATTGAGTCCTTTAAAAATCTAAGTAACTCATTATGTTGTTCTTAATTTTTCTCATTTCACCTAAAATGAGTGAAAACTTTGTTCCAAATTTGTTGGCAATCTGATAAAGAGCTCTGTGCCAGGTTCTGGGGTAGTGTTTTTCAAGCACAGATCTTGTGTGTAGACTGTTATTATACATTGATTTAGAAATCGATTTCTTTGGGATCAAGACCAACACTAAAAATTAGGAGAAGGAAAGGATAAAGAAAGAGTATTAAAAATTAGTGATTCACATGTTACTGTTTTAAGAAACTTCAGTTTTATGTTTTTGTCTTAGAATTGCAATGTAAAATTTATTTCTTACTCTGGGTAACAACCAGATGAAAGAAACACTTGTAGTGGCTAATCCCTATCTTTGAGAGATTAGATGGGAGGCTGACAATATAGATGAAAAGGAGGATGAGCAATCAGAAGTAGTTAACAATGAATTGTGTTGCCTCTGTTTTTGAAGTGTTTAGAATCTGAATATAATAATTAGGGTATAGTTCATATCAATAGCAGCAAAAATATATCTGTAGTTCTAAAATCAGTTTAATTGAGGCAAAATCAGTATGCAGAAATGAACTTTCATAAAAATGGTAGGATAGGGCATGTTACTTCTCAAAAGGATTTTTTTCCAAAATAATTTACCATATTGTGGTTTTAGCTTTCCTGATGAAGTTCTTTGTTTCTTGACTAGTTCTTCCCCCTCATTAGCTATGTCAAGTGTATCTACGGTGTAGACTTTAAGGGAGGGCTCAAGCACACTTTTCCTGGAAGCTGGGCCTGACTATTCTAGTCTTGTACACCGCATTGCACTGTGGTGCTGCTAAAGTGGAGGAGACTGAGTTCTTACACCTAAGGGATCTGGGAGTGTAGCCAAAACTTAGAGTTTATTTCACTTAAAAATTCATAGGATAATTTTGCATCCATTATATAATAAGGATTGATTCAGACACTAATCATTGATGCTAAATCTAGGGGCTATTTTGATGAGGCGAGAGATGTTTGCATGGTCTTAAATATTTCCCTATATATTACTTATTAGTTGCAAGGGGGAAAATAGTAACATTATACAGTGGTGAAATCAGATAACACCTTGAGTTCATGATCAAAATAAATAGCACCAGTGGACATTGTGTGCCTCTGAATGTGATGCCCTGAAAAGAAATCATTTATGTAGTTCTCCAGCCAGGAATGCATAACCTGAATCTAATCATGAGGAAACATTGAATTCCAAATGGGGAACATCCTATTTTTTAAAAGGATGGGGAGACTGTACTTTTTAAAAAAATATTAATGTTACAAAGACGAAGGAAGGCTGTAGAAAAGTTCCAGATTGTAGGAGACTAAAGAGACCTGACTTGCAGTAAATACCGAATCCTAGACTGGATCTTGTGTTAGAGGGGATAATGCTGTAAAGGATCACCTGGCAAAATGGTAAAGGGGATGATAGATAGGTAAGAGTATTGCATCAGTATTAAATTTACTAAAGTTGATAACTATCCTAAGTTATGTAAGAATATTTTTATTCACAAACAATACACACTGAAGTTTGTAGAGAAAAAGGGCCATGATATACGTAACTTACTCTCAAATGGTTTAGGAAAAAATTGTGTAATATGTATACATGTTTTATATTTGTACATGTAAATTTATATATGTGTGCATAATCATATATAGAGAGGAGGGAGCAAGAAAGAATGGGAGGATGCTTAGGTGGAAATAAAGCAAGTGAGTAAAATGTTAAAGTAGGTGAATTTGATAATAATTATGGTATTTTTTGTACTATTGTTCTTAAAGCCTTTCCGTAAGCTTGAAACTACTTTTGACTGAAAGGCTTTAAAAAATCATATGAACTTTGTATTCTACTCCATAATATAGCATTTTAAAAATATGGAAATAGAAATATGCCCCATCCCAGAAAATTCCAGGCAAACTCTTGGGATAAATTGTGGCTCCCAAGAATATGTTCCATGTATATCATGTGGTTTCCTTTTATCCCTAGGCCTCAGTTTGGGAAACAAAGCTCTAGGCCAGAAGCAGCTGTGGTTCAAATTTAGCCGACAGACATGTTTTGTTTGGCCCTTTTATGTGTTTTAAAGATTGGGAAATTTCACATAAAAATCTGGATTTTTGGTTTCTCTTGAAAAAATGGAATGATCTTACTACTTTGGGCTTGCATTCCATAGATGATGTACATACTAAGTGGTGTGTCATGTAGGCAGCCTTAGTCCCTTACCTTACGTGTACTTTATTTCTGGTATTTATCTTATTATTTGACCTCTTATCAGCATGTGTTTGCAGCCTCCATCTAGCCCAAGAGGTGGGAGTGTCTATCCTCTTTATGTTCTTAGCAGTTTCAAAATTAAATTGCTGAAACGATTGATATCCTGTGACCTGCTGACATTTTAGTGCATATATCCTATAAACAAGGAAATTCTTGACATAACTATACTACAACCAAGAAAATCAGGAAATTAGACCCTGGCTGGTAGCACAGTGGATAAGGCGCCCGCCTGCAGACCCAAAGGTCACTGGTTCGATTCCTCAGCCAGGGCACATAACCAGGTTGCAAGCAAGGTCTCCAGCCAGATCTGTAGCTGTGGAGGCAGGTGAAAGGCAACCATACCTTGATGTCTCTCTCTCTCTCTGCCTCTCTCCCTACCCCTCTCTCTGAAAATAATAAAATCTTTAAAAATAAATAAAATCAGGAAATTAATATTGTTACATTACTGTTTTCTAACCCTCAGACCCATACAGTTTAGCTAATTGTCTTGTAACGTCTCATATAGCAAAAGAATCCAGTTCAAAATCTAATGTTGCATTTAGTTGTCCTGCTTAGTCTGCTTCAACCTGAAGCAGTTCCTTAGTCTTCCCTTGGGCTTTTTGACCTTGCCACTTTGCAAGAATATGGGTCAGGTATTATAGAATGCCCCTAAATTTGTAGGGCTCCAGCTTTGGTTTAAGTCATTTCAAGTTAGTGAACATTTTTTATGGTTCTTTTGTTACTTTGTAACTGCATAAAGCATAATGTTACATTTAGTGTTAAACAAATGGACCAGATCATTAATGTAAATTAGTTTGAAGGTATTTACTGTCAATGAGAAGTCATTCAGAATGTTTCTTATTACCCTGTTTCTATATTTAAACAATCAGCAATTATTTTAGAGAGCAAGGTACTGTTAGGTGGTGTGTGGGTGAGAGAGTTGGTTAAAAGAAAATATATTTAACAGCAAAATCAGCCATGTTTTTTTCTACTAAAGTATTGTGGTTATTTTTTCTTTTCAAAAAATATAAATATAAACTTTAATGAATTATTATTTGGACATGTGGACTTCTTAAGCTGTGTATATAGAACATAATTTAACTTACTCTTGATGGCTGATGATAGTTATTATGAGCATTAGACATGGGTCTGTATTGTAATATTTGTGTAGGGCTATTTGCTCCACACAATAAATGACTCTAGACAATTACAATTTTCTTCGTTGCTGTTGTTTATCTTATAATGTCAGTGTGCTTTTCTCTCTTACTATTATTTTAAAATAATCTCATTCATATTTAAGCCTATAGCTCTTGAAAGATAGGACTCTATTATCAGGCCTAAAATTTGACAGTAATTTCTTAATATCAAGTAAATAAGTATCCCTGACTTTCTCATAAGTCATTTTACAGAGATTTGTTTAAATAAGGATTTAAACAGGATTTATACATTGTATATGTTTCAAAACTTAATCTATTTCCCTTCCCATTTCTCCTTTGCAAATGTTAAAGAAACTAGGAGTTAACTCAAGAGCTGATTGTATCCTTTGGTATTATTTAGCATGTTCTTTGTCTTCTATGTATTCTATAAATTGAACATTAATGGATTTTTTGTGTATTTGACGTATTTCTGTCTGTTGCCAGTAACTTTTTTTTTTAATGCTGAGATTTTTCTTCGATTCCCCAGCTAGGGCATATAACCAGGTTGCAAGCCAGGTCTCCAGCCAGCTCTGTGGCTGGAGGCAGGTGAAAGGCAACCATACATTGATGTCTCTCTTTTCTCTCTCTGCCTCTCTCCCTACCTCCTCTCTAAAAATAATAAATAAAATCTTCTTTTAAAATGCTGAGATTTTTCCATCTTTGGCCTATGGAAGCATCTTTAAATTGATTTCTGAGTCCTGAGCCTCGTGGTTTTTGTGGGCTTCCTTGCTTTCTAACACAAGATGTTCAAACTTTTCTTTTACACAGGCTGGTCTAATTCTGCATTTAGCTATTTCTCTAAGAAGTCCTGGTTCCGTTTGGCACAAGATGGTTTTCTAGACTCTAGAGGTGCTCATTGTTACTGGATTGGGTATTGTTTCTAGTCTCTTTATTTCTATTTTCAATTTTAAATCTTCTGTGCCCTGGGAAACCAAATGACAAACAAAGCTAGTTTGACTTATATAAGGATTGTTTTCAACCTCAAAAAGGAAGAACCCAGAGTTTAAGACCCACACATATTTAAATTGTGTCACACCTACAAGGACAGGATCATAACTAATAAATATTCCTAACGTGAATAACAGCATACAAGATGTTCCTCAGAGTAAAAAATCTAAAATCTCAATATAAATGCATGAGATTTTAGTTCACAAACTTGATGATATATACATGCTTTAAATTATAGGCCACTTATGCTCCCTGTATATTTTGTTAAGGTTTTCTTTTGTTAAGAAAAATCCTTGGATTAGAGAGGTATTAGTATATTACAGAGCAAAATTAGACTGTATTATATTTGCAATATTCCATAAGGAAGCACCTTTCTTCTTAAAAAGGTTTTTATTTTTTCTGAGAAGGTACTTTTTCTGGCTTTCCAAATTGATGACTTCCTGTTTTAAAACAGAACTATTTAGTGTTGCTGTCTGATTTTTTCCTTAAATTTTTTCACTCTTGCACACTGGTCTCAAAGTGATTTGTCTTACGCTGATATTTAAGTGACGATAATACCCTAGTCTTTGACACATCAGAGCAAATGGCAAAATTTGTTAACATTTTTTTTTTTTTTGAGCCATTTGTTCCAGAATAGTGTCATCACTGACTTTTGTTGATGAGCAAGTAGGAGGTTCTTTTTTTTTTTTTTTAACTTGAAGGATATCCTGTTTTCAGTTTAGTTGGGGCATTTGCCTTTGACTTTCTCTGACTGCTTTGTGTACCTCTTGGCATTCATGTTTAATTCTCTCCAGTTATGGGTAACATGGATGTCTTTTGGCATAAAGAGTTCCTTAATTTTTAAGTATCTGGAATTGTGCATTATTTGAGACAAAGTAATAAAATTTAGAATAAACAAAGCTGATTGGGAAAGTAATCAATATTTGACTTTTCTTAAAATTTTTGTGGATAAGATTTAATGATTATATGCACACTGAAACTCCTTGGTTCATTAGTGTATACTTTGGGCTAAGATTATAGGTTTGAGTTTCATATAGGTTACCGATGAGACTTTCTTGGTCATGAACATGTTCAGTAAGTAAATGGATTTTGATTAGCTTCTTTGGATCGCACTATATACTAAGTTCAGTGATAGACTGGTGAATGAGACACTCGAAATCTCTGCTCTCAAGAAGCTTATGATTCTGTGCGGGATTCAGGCAATATTTATTCAGGAAAAATTTATTGAATGCTTGGTATGTGCTCTAGTCTTCCAGCTATAAACAAAGCTCTTATGGAGCTTATAATGTAGGTTTTCAAAATGCAGAGTAATAAGAATTGTGATGGTGAAGTATAGGTGCTTTGGAAACATGGAGGGCTACCTTACATCGCCATCATTTAGCCTTTTGTGTTTTTTCAAATACGAGTCTTTGTTCAGGGTATAAGCAGAAATAGAAGTTAGGTCACAGTGATTCTCTCAGTTCTTGGAAACAGTTTAAAGGAATGACATTTACTTTTTTCACTTATTATACACCTGAGAAAATGACAAACTATCAATACCTATCGAGTTCACTTTGGTTGCATTTCTTTTTTCAACCAATGGAGGAGCTGTTATATGTTCCCTTCTGGTGTCATCCTAATTTAAGTCCATGAATTCATTGGCTTTTATCCTCTCTGTTGCCTATTTAAGTGTTAGTTTTCTGGTACTTGCTTTTTCTATGTCTTGATGAAGTATGAATCCTGTGATTGTTTAGTCTATGATCTGTAGTATGTGTACTTGCTTTAGGACATAATAATAATTATTGATGCTGTAGTTTGTAGGCATTTCAAGAAATTTGGTTCACGTGGATTAACTTTTTGAAAGGAGATAGCAAGGCAAAGACCCTAACAGTTATTCAGCTATGATTTCAGTAACTGGGTCAGTTTATATAAACTAACTGCAATAACTTTCTAAAGGACCAAGACATCTTAATTTCAGCTTAAAAAATAACCCTCAAAGGTAATTTAGTTAGATGGACCTATTATTACAACCATTCATATGAGGGTGATTATAGCAGTATCTGTGACAGCATTTGGTGACTGAAATTAACTGTATCTCCCAGAATTAAAATCTAATCAACGAATATTTTTTCAGCAACTGCTACCTACCAGGAATTATTTTCATATGGGGATTATATCAGTGAACAAAAGAAACAAAAACCTTCACTGAAGCTTACATTATAATGAAGGGGTAATAACCAATAATTTTTTAAAAGATTTTATTTTCAGAGAGGGGAGGAAGAAAGAGAGAAACATCCACGTCTGAGAGAAACATTGATTGGTTGCCTCCTGCATGCCCCCAACTGGGGACCTGGCCTGCAACCCAGGCAGGTGCCCTGGCTGGGAACCAAATCGGTGACTTTCAGCTCACAGGCTGGCACTCAGTCTGCTGAGCCACACCATCCAGGGCTAATTAATTTTCATTAAGTTATTTACTCTTAGGATATCAATGACTCCTGTATAAACGTTGATATCTGCATTACCAATTAGAAACACAGTATTGTTTTTGTCACAGAATAGATGTTGATATAACATGTGAGGTTTGGTTGTATCCACACAAGTAACCTCGAGGATGCAAGAACAGGTAGGTAAACTCTGATGATTGTGCTGAGGCTACTTTGTTATCATACATCTTAATCATTGTATCTGCTCTTACAAGGTTTTGGAATCTATATATTTTCTTAGGTGTTCATCTGCAGATTCTTAATTTGTCTTTATTTTATCATTTATATTTACATTTTTATTGTTTATTAGTACTTTTATGTTTGGACATGTATTTTTTTAGTTTTTGTATTGTATAAGAATTTGATTATATTTCTATAATTTTTTTTTTTTTGTAGGTTATTTACTGTAGGTCACTGTTTGTCATCCTGAATTCAGAACCCCTATTCAGTTACTAAGGAGAATTCCCAGGATGCTGTGGAGATCTCCAAACAGCTGTTTGTGGGTAGAGGCAAATAGTGGGTTTATGTCTAGGATGAGGTCACCTCTATCACCTTCTGGCCCGTTTCCTTTCCGGACCTTAACACCTAGTTCGGTACTTAAAGCAGTTCAGGCTATTTGCTATATTCTGAACAGTTGTTTAGTAGTTAGCACCTATAAGGTGATGTTAGATATTTCTGGATAAGACTCACAGCAACAAAGAAGTTGTTTCAGTAGTTTGAGAACCATTGATAAAGTTTTAAGTGTTCTGACTTATTTTAGGCAATTGTTTTAGTGTCTAGAAATCAATGCAAAAGGGAGAGAAACAACAACGTGAGAAACATCGATTGGTTGCCTCACATGTGCCCCCAAGTGGGGACCTGGCCTTCAACCCAGGTTTGTGCCCTTACTGGGAATTGAACCAGGGACTCTTTTGGTTCACATGTCTGCACTTGATCCACTTAGTCACACCATCCAGCACTAAGTTTGGAATCATATGGATCCTCTCAGTATCCTTTTTGCCTCATTTCTTGTTACCTTGTTTCATCTTATATCATTGTTAGGTTATGTATATATGAGATATTAACAGAATTGCCTTATACCTTAAGGAAAATGAAAATTTTAAAACCAACAGATGAAGACACATTCCTGAATTGTATGAGAAAGTGTTTTTAGAGCATGGTTTTGAAAATTGTTTTCTTTGCCTGCTTATTGTCTGCTTCTCTGTTCTTAGCTTTCATCACTCACATTTTGTGTCTCCTTGGATGAGCCCCTCTGCTATTTTGTATTATTGGACTTCTTTAAAACTTAGTGTATTCTATTCCTTTGGGAATTTGTCTGGCATTTTTGTTATCAAATAGAATGTATTCTTTTTCTAAAAGAATTTTATTGATTATGTTATTACAGTTGTCCCATTTCTTTTTCCCTTTGCCCCCCAGTGCCCAGTAGCCTTTTCTTCAGCAATATCCAGCCTGCCTTAGTTGATGTCCATGGGTCATGCATATAAGTTCTTTGGCTTCTCCATTTCCTTTACTATCCTTTAAAAAAAAAGATTTTATTCATTTCTAGAGCAAGGAGAAGGGAGGGAGTAAGGGAGAGAAACATCAATGTGTGTCTGCCTCCTGCACACCCCCAACTAGGGATCTGGCCCACATCTAGGCATATTCACTGGCTGGGAATCAAACTGGTGAACCTCTAGTTTGCAAGCTGGCACTCAGTCCACTGAGCCACACCAGCCAGGGCTCTTTTACTGTTCTTAACATCACCCTACCTTTTTTTTTTTTTTTTTTAAGATACCTCCCTGCCCTGTCTATTTTGTACCTACCAGTTATACTTCTTAATCCCTATACCTCTTTCCACCTTCCACCTTGCTGCTGATAACTCTCCACATGGTCTCCATATTTATGATTCTGCTTCTGTTCTCGTTGTTTGTTTAGTTTTTGTTTTTTAGAGTCAGTTGATAGTTGTGAGTTTGTTGTCGTTTTCCTGTTCATAGTTATGATCTTTTTCTTTTTTGGGGGGGGATTTTTAAAAAAAATTTGTTGTTGTATTATATCCATCCCCTTTTTGCTCCCCTCTGTACCCCTCCCCACCCACCCATTCCCCCCAAAGTCAATCCCACCTGTTGTCCATGTCCATGGTTCCTTTGTACTAGGTTCTTGTCTAAGCTGCTCCCCTTCCTTGCCTCTGCCTTCCCCCTCACCCTAACCCCTTTCCCCCTGACCACTGAAGGCCTATTCATTGTATTCATATACTTGGTTCTGTTTTGCTTGTTGTTAGTTTTGCTCATTATTGTCTCGTAATGGGTGAGATCATATGATATTTGTCCTTCACTGACTGGCTTATTTCACTAAGCATAATACTCTCCAGTTCCATCCATGTTGTTGCAAAGGGTACAAGTTCCTTCTTTCTTTCTGCTATATAGAATTCCATTGTGTAA